>JAGJRO010000549.1:0-25180 GCA_022832285.1 Lepidurus apus apus
AACTCCTACTGAGAGGGTCATACTCAGTTTGAGTATCAACTGCTCATTTTGAGATGTCCCAAAGTACTCGTTTTCAGTACCCTTTTTTACAGTGACGTTCTTCCATTCAGGATCTCTTTTTTCCCGCTTAAACTTCTGTATCTGCGCCATTTGTATTAACAGAACTGCGTTAAATATTTCCGGTAAGTAACATTTTGAGAATAATTTCTTTAGCGGTTCTGTCAAAACTGCATGATTTACTTTCATTCTCCATTCCATGTATTTAGGAACCGTACTCGTATAGCAATTTTCTATCTAGTGGAAACATGCCACCTGAGAAGGTCAAAACACGCCAATATTCACAAGATTATTTGGCATATGGTTTTATTGAGTCACCTGGCGACAAACGCCCATCCCATTGTGTCTGTTATGCAACAAGTTATTTCGTAACGAAGCAATGAAGCCGTCACGGCTGAAAGAACATTTTAATGTGTTTCACTCGGATATGAACGAAAAATCGTTCGATTTTTTTAAAGAACTGCGTCAGAAATTCCTAAACCGTACCATACCGTTACATCCCTCTTTCAGAAGAACAATGCGTTTGCTAAAGATGGGCTTATCGCTTCTTATAAAATTTCCGAGCTTATTAGCAAGTGTTGTAAACCCCACACTATTGGCGAAAAGCTAATCCGGCCTGTTCTGCAGGAGGTCATTACTACAGTGATGCATCAAAACCCTGCTGATTTTCTCAACGTAATATACCTCTGAGGGCAAGCTCCATGCAAAGGCGTATCGATGAGATGGCTAATGACGTGAAATGTCAACTGACCACAGAGCTAAAAAAAAGCCACGAAATTTTCGATACAGCTATAGATGAGAAAACCCTGGCTGACAATTCTTCCTTATTAATGGCATACGTGAGATATTTTGAAGATAATTGCGTTTTGCAAGAAGAAATGCTTTTTGCTGAGAAATTGGTCACTGATACCAAAGGCGAATCGGTATTTGCTGCACTGAAACTGTTTTTCGAAAAAAAAAGCAATTGCCTTACCCGCTTTGTTGCCTTTGTTACGTTGTTGAAACGTTTTAGCTATATAAGTCGGTTACGGGTTGTTTTTCCCCTTGGTAAAGAATTTAGTTTTGCTCAGCAAGTGCAGTTGCGTTTGCTGCTAGAGTTTCTCCTTTTCCCTGTTTTAAGTTTCTCCCCTTCTGTTTGTTCCCCGGTATAAAAGGCGACCACCAAGTCGCAAGCAGGGCAGTCTGTCAGTCGAACGAAAGAGTTGTAAGTTGAAAGTCGATAGAGTTCTTCTATACAGTCGTTATCCAGTTGTCATGTACTTTTTCAAAACGTCGTGAGTTTTCCTCGGTTGCTGTTATTCCCCTCATCCCGTTGTTGTCCCCCTCGTGTTTTGCTAAGCTACCTCACCTATTGGTGCAGTCATTACAATAAACGCCTTCGAGCATAAAAAAAAACATAACACCTTGTACAAAACGGTTCTAGAATTCTTTACTGAAACCGGCGAGAATGATTTCTGTAATGTTCTGGAAAAGGTGAAGAAAGACGCACTTTATTTGACTGGTCTCTGTAGGAAATTTAATGAGGTTAGTTTGCAACTTCAAGGAAAGTGCGTCACTCTGATAGACTGCAAGCGTTCTATCGCGGCGTTCATGGACAAACTAGATTTGTTTCATCAAAATATCCGGAGGAAAGAATTTTACAAATTTCCCCAACTTTCCTATTTCTGAAGAACTTGAATTGTCCGATATCGAACACTTTGCAAAATATCTCAGTGCTTTAAAATTAGAAATGCTCAAGCGTTTCCACGATCTACTGGAAATGAAGGTAGCGCCGTGGATGCAAAAATGGTCAACCCTTTCCTGTCTACCGCAGATAATGCAGAAATGGCTTATCAAGAGGAACTACTGGAATTGCGAAATGACCCAGAATCACAACTCTATTTTGACCAGTATGAGGATACACGAAGCTGTGGCAGAAGAAAGGACACTTCGTTACCCGACTTTATGGAAAGAAATGGAATTGACACTTTCGGCGTGTCCTACGTCCTATTTAGTCGAAACAGGCTTCAGCGCTGTGCTGAACTTGCTAACCAAGCAAATAAATTGTTTAGATGTTGTTGAGAGAGGAGATCTTCGTCTCTTTCTCACTAATCTGAAGCAAGATGTAAAAGCTATCGTCGCCAAACACCAGTATCAGGGCTCACACTAACTACGTATTCGTTACTTGCCTTAAATCACTTAAAGAGCAATAGCCAACGACATAGCATATTGATATTTGGATGGATTCTTATTGTACACATTATTCTAAGAACGGGAAAATTTGTTTCAAGTTTTTGTGACTAGCCGTTCCCAAGTTATTGACTTGCAAAATTTTGGCATTTTCCCGCCACGAGAGGCGTGACGTAGATATTGGATGAAACTTTACAGGCTGACCTGTTCGTGTTCGCGGTTCGTGTTCGTAGTTCGTGGTTTGTGTTGGTAAGTTCGTGGTTCCTCTGTGGCTCTAACTGGCATGGCATCCAATATCTACGTCACAGGGCCCACGTGACCGCGCTGGCCAATGGCAAATATGCTCCGTTTGAATTTTAGAATTCTTATTTTCTTATTATCTAGTTTTTGTTTTAGCGTACGATAAAAAGACACATAGAACTGGAAACTACATTTTTTACTCCTTATTATAAGACAAAGTTGTTTTTTGGTGGCTATTGCTCTTTAAAAACTTTCGGAAAAATAATGTGCAACATATTTGTCATGTAAAATAAACTACATAAGTTACGAGCCATGTAAGTTTTTTTCTGTGTTGTATGTACTCGGATTGAATTTGAAGTTCATCGAAAAAAAGCTTCTGTATATTGTAAATTGGCATAATTTTAGTCATAATATTTTATCTTCGTAAAAATAGTTACAGGGGGGGCACTGGAAGGTTTTGACCACAGAAAATTTTACAAAAGTGGGCGGCGGCCCAAGAAGGTTCAAGACCACTATGCTGACTTGGGAGAACGTGTTGGAGAACGTGTTGTTATAGCAACACGTTTTCTGTATTTAGTTACATACGTACGTAATGTATCCGGGAGTCAAACATGACACTTGTGTGTCACTGGCCAACAATGAATTTTTTCTTTTTCAGCTAGTGGAGTGAAAGAAAGTGCAAGTTTTAACGACGCTCATCAACGAAAATTGATGAGAATCGTTAAGCTAACCAGGGCCGCCCAGAGGTTAGACGGGCCCGGGGCGAACCTAAAATGGAAGCCCCTTTCGTGCACATAAGAAACTGTAAAAAAAAAGTATTTAAAAAATAGAAACCCTTATGTAATCTTGATTAAATCAGACTTGTATAGACAAGTTTCACAAGCTTTAAAAAGTGCTTGATCATGAGCACTTGATCATGGAATGTCGAGCGTATAACGCTGAAAGGTGCATTTTGGCTAACAAGCTTCAACGTAAAAATATACAAATGGAATTAAATGAAATTTTGGGGTTTGGAAATAGGTCAGTGCACGAACAGTGGTACATCCAGAACGCCCTTGTAACATTTATCAAACAAACTAAGTTTGTAGATTACATTTAAGAGAATCGTCAACCCGGAGAGATGATCAAAATTCCAAGGGAAAGCTGAAGGCGATAATGTGCCGCAATAGCGACACCGTTAGCCTTTAAACACACAAACAAACAAACAAACAAATAAAAAGTGCTGAAAAAAATTGGGCAGTTTTGTAAAATATTTTTTTAGCAGTTTTTTTGTGTACAAAAAATCCGAGGGGGCCCCCAAGCAGCCGGGGCCCGGGACAAATCGCCCCACCCGCCCCACCCTCTGGGCGGCACTGAAGCTAACCTAACCTAACTTAATAACCTAAGCTAACCTAACTAACCTATCCTAACCTAAACTAATGAATTTCCAATCCACCTACCAATTTGAACTCGAGTGACACCCGTTTGTCATTCGTTTTCCGAGAACGATTGAAACCATAATACACACTAGTGTCATTTTTATCTCCGAGTTCCGAAACTGGAGAACCTGTTGAGATCCCGACCGATCCAAAATCAGGCCATCTAGTGGCCACCATTGGATTTTTTCTATACTGTTTGTAACAGAATAGAAAAAAGCCAAGCTTCCGATATTACAGCAAATGAGCCGACGTAACTGAGCTAAACTAACGCAGATTTATGTATATATGTACTAACAAGATAAAACCGGTCTTCTAAAATAGTGTAGCGTGGGGTTCGATTCTGTTCCTGGGATTAAATAATGCACGTTTGTATTACAGTTTAGTCGATCCCCGATCCCCGAGCCTTTTTGCATAAAAAGTAGGGCCTCGTCGGTGGAAGCTCCACTCGGGTCCCTAGGGACGAGAGTCCCGGGACAGAGCCGCCTCCACCTTGAGTCCGAAGGAGAAGGGAAAGAGCAAGGTAATGACGGGGAATGGAAAGGGGAAGGGAGGGAGGGTAGAAACGAAGGAGGAGTGGCTAGAAGCAGGAAACAACAAAGACTGGTGACCTCATGTTACTACGGACGCCCTTATTTACCCGAGAATCCGGATCCGTAGCTTATAATCCGATCGGGTGAAAGCCGGGTAGAAAGGGATTAAGGAAAGGTAGCTCAGGTGAAGGGCGGAGAAAGGCCTACCCGTATTTCGACGGGCTCCGCGGCTATGCGGGGACGGCTAAAGTCTCTTTACCAGCCTTCGCCAGTAAAGGTTCCATTTAACTATAGCCCTTTTCCAATGAGGGAACAACTGTGCCTGTGCCGCGACGTTTGTTTACATTGTGCGTCATTGGAACACGACTGTGCGGCACAAGTCCTGTTTAGTTGCGAACAATTTTTTTTCTGTTCCTGCGGTTGGAAGCAAAACTGGAAGCACAGCACAGTTGTTCCCTCACTGGAACAAAACTGTTCTGCACAGAACCACGAACAACGTCGCTGGAACAGGCTGTTCCTCGCACGACAGTCGCACAGCACAGTTGTTCCCTCATTGGAAAAGGGCTATTATTAATCTGTAGTTGTCCGACTCTTTACACTCCACAGCCCTCGCTTTCTAACACGAATCTCCCGCGCTCACGTACACTTCGTACCTTGGTCACGCCCTCACTCCTCCAGTGTTCTGGATCTTTTTAAAAAGATTAGATCAGATCAACAGCAGCACATTGAACAACAGCATCAGAGCTATCTAAAACTAATTTTATTATATTTTTTACTGCTACCTCCGATGAGCTGCACTCAAAAAACTGAAACCCTTTACTTTAGCACTTTGGGCACCTATTAGGCCATTGAAGGGGACTTTCCCTGCACGGTTTTTATTTATTTTTTAATAGTTTTCTATATCGAAATAGCGGTGAACAAGGGTAATAATGAACAACAGCATCAGTACTATCTAAAACATATTTTCTTGTTTTTTTTAATGCTACCTCCGATGAGCTGCATTCAAAATAACAAAACCCTTTAGCTTGCCACTTATTTGGGCTCCTATTGGCCATTGAAGGGGACTTTCCCTGAATGGTTTTATTAATTTATTTTGTAATAGTTTTATATACTGAAATAGCGGTGAACAAGACTAATAATGAACAACAGCATCAGTACTATCTAAAACATATTTTCTTGTTTTTTTTAATGCTACCTCCGATGAGCTACATAAAAAAACAACAGAAACCCTTATTTTGTTTGGCTGTATATCGGCCATTGAAGGGGTCTTTTTTCTGTTCGTGTATAGCTGATGAAACCCGTTTGTTAATTATAATAATTTTATGTATTTTAATCAATATTGTGTTTGTGCCTTTGTTTGTAGTTTGTTTCATTTAATGAATGTAGCCAATTTTTTATGTACTTCTCGTTTCCCCACAGCAGGTTTGTAAAAGAAATGTCTTTTCTTGTTCTAAGAAATCCAGTGCAGGAAATCGATTTCCTGGATCGTGGTAAAGGTATGTTATTAATAGGTCAATGCTTCTGGGATTAATTATCTCTATATGAATTTTCCGGCTTTCTTTCGAAAGCTGAGTGAGTTCAACCTGGTCAGTAAAACTAACCTTCCTTATGCTTATCAACTTCAGTCGTTCTCGTTCAGACATTCAGTTGGTGTTGGGTGTTATGTTTTTGTTATGTTATTCATTCATTTATTGAATGAGCGTGACCGTGAGGCAAAACATCCAGATCCAACCTGTAAGCCAACTCTCAACATATTTTAGGCTTTTGACGTTTTTGACTTTTGATTTTTTTTACTTTTTTTTTAACTTTTGTTTTGTGACGTTTTGTTTTTGACTTTTTGTTACTTATACTTATATTTTTGTTTTGACGTTGAGATTGATTCATGAAAAAATAGTTCTTAATCGTAGTTGTTTGTTAAAAAAGTAAAAAAAATATATTTTAACCAGGCAGAATAGATCCCTGGGAACGCGGATTGTAGTTAAGGAGTCTTGGGCAGTCGGAGTGTAGAGTCTTTAGTAGTGTTGTTATGTGCTAGCCCCCTGTTCTCTGTACAATTAGTCCCCCTTAACTTTACCCCCGTATTTACCCGAATACAGTTCGATAAATCCACCTTTCCCGAACATTACTCTAATCCCTTGCCAGATTGATGCCCTGGCAAAATTAGACCGTGACAATTGGTGCATCGACCGGGAAAGGTGGTATGATCGGTGAAGTGTTAAGTGTTTAAACATTACTGTGACTTGGGAGGTTTAATGAGCGACACTGGGGCGATCCCGAAGACCGCGGGAACCGGTAAAGATGTACCCTGTCCAGCACGCCGGGGTACACGTATCCCAGGGGCCCCAACGTTACCTCCGAGGGAGTCATTAACCCGTTCCGTGACTGTACGCCGTCAACCCGGGGAAGCACGAAAAGAAGCCGCCAATCCTTCGTGGCTCTACTCTAAAAACGCCGAACGAGCCATTACTGTCTCGAGCCCACAAAAATCTACTTTGGAGGCACAGTGGTCCCCGTGGAGCTCCGCTGACCATACCGAGGACGAAGAAGCAGACCGTCCCCAAAGTCCGGACTTAGACCTCACCTGTTACGGCGCTTCTAGCGAGCCGGTATCCAGTCCAGAAACCCCTAACAGAAGGTACGAGTTCCCAGCGATACGCGAGGAGTTAGAGGTAATTGAAAGATCCACCACTGAAGCCGGCCGTACTACCCCTCGCCCTCGTGGGTTTGTCTCGAAACTCGTGGATCTTCTCGGTGAGCCAAACATCCCTTCTCCGACCATGGCTAATCCCATCGCCGTGCCCGGCAGGTTGCGTAAAGCGGTGAGTGCCCCACGATTCTCCGGAGCCCACGATGAGGATGCGATGCGATTCCTCACCAAGTATGAACAGATTGCCGTTTTTAACGGCTGGAACGAAAATGATAAATTGGAGTGTTTCGCTACCAGCCTTGACGGTCTGGCCGATACCTGGTACGGTAATCGGTATCCTTTCGATGGACCACCCCCAGTTTCATGGAACGAACTAAAAGAGGAGTTCCGGAAGTTTTTTGTCCCCCAAGGCCGAGTCTTCCGCAGCAACGCAAAGTTGCAAATGCGTGTGCAGCGTCCGGAAGAGAGCGTCAACGAATATTACATGGACGTAGTCAACATGTGCCGGGAGATTAATCCCGGCATGTCGGAATATGACAAACTCAATCATCTCTTCCGAGGCCTACGGTCTAGTTTAGTGGAGCCGTTGTCACGCTCGAATGTGCAAACGTGCGACAAGTTCCTTGAAGAGGCTAACTTGCTTGAGTTAAGCCAGGAGAGAAGCCGAGTTTCTCAATCGTGGTGGACAAATGTGATCCGCAGCGAAGAAGCCGAAAAACGTGTTACGTTGGCTGGTGTTGGTGTACCAGGGCAAGGGTCGTTTACCCCTTTTGCCCCTACAGGTCGTGAGAATCCTAAACCCAGCTCAGGATCGAAATCCAGCGCCATCGCGGAGGCCCTTAGTAAACTTGCCGGAGAGTTTCAGCAGTTTCGCGAAGCCGCAAGGTAAGGTTGGCCATCCGTATTCTCCCACTCGTTCTTACCCTCCCAATTCCCGCACGCATGACGGAAAACCTATTTGCTACCGCTGTCAAAAGTCAGGGCACATTGTACGCTACTGTGCCAACCCTGAGTCCAGGGAGCGTGGTCAAGACCACCGGGAAACAGGGAAGGGAAGGGGAAATAATGAATCCCAAGGTAAAGGTAAGGGTGGCAAGCCTAACATCAATGGTCTTTCTGGAAGACCCTCGAATAGCGATCGCGAAGATTCTGGTTCGGAAAACTAAAAAGGGCGGCTCCAGGGGTTGGAATCGCCCAGGCCGTTGAGATCCCCCTCTTATGTGTGTTCTGTCCAAACCTAGTTAGAGAGCGAGTAATTTGTAATGGAGTAGAAGCAATAGCCATCATCGACACTGGTGCGGCCGTGAGCGTAGTTTCTGAAGATTGGGACCTACGTAACCAGGCGGAGTTAGTAGACTGGGAAGGACCAGAGATCGTTGTGGCCAATGGAGAACGAGCTCAGATACGAGGTGGCGTGTGGCTTGCGGTTCGACTCGCAGGAAAAGAGGTGCATACGAAAGCAGTCGTATTTAACAATGGTTTGGCGGAGTTAATCGTAGGCAACGATTTGCTTAGGCAATTGGGTGACGTGACCCACCGATATAGAGATGATGGTTTTACCTTAGCAGGCCATCGTGAAAATGAAGGAACGGCAATCGGAGAAAGGTCAAATAATACAACTGCACAGGCAGCGTGTTGTCTAAAGAGAGTTAAAAACAAGGACAAAACGGTAGTAGGAATGCTCAAGGTCACCGAGCTAGATGAAACCAGAAATATTAAAGCCGATCGAAAGCCAAGGGCACCAGGACGAATAGAGTTACCAGTTATCCTTACCAGCGAGGGAAACGAAATAATTGGAATAGTAGAAATTCACGAGGAACAGGCAGGAAGGCAAGATAGGAGAATGAAGGATGAAATGGTAGGAAAGACAGGTCAAATGACGAGTATAGTACGAGAGCTTGAGGATCAAATTGAGGAATGCAGCCCGGCTGGCTACGCTATAACGGCTCCCGTAACACCGTGCTCGGATAGCAAGGGAATCCCTATCCTTGTCTCACAACTGGAGGAAAGCCCCGTTTCGGTCCTAGCTTCAAATTTTCAAGTGCAAACTGACCTTCCAGACTGTTCGAAAATCCCTCAACAGGTGGCGCCTCTGGTTCCTCAATGTACTGACGCCCTTGCCAAAGGTGTGAGCATCCCACGGGAAACCCCCGCAGGGCAGCTCGATCTACAGCACGAGGAATGTGTACGCGACACCGTTGGTGAGGAACCCCTGACATTCGTCAGGCGGATTCAGGATGTAGCTAGCGAACTTAACACCGTGGCATGCGCGAAAGCACGGCATGCGATCCAGGACCAGCGAGAAAATGAAGTATTCTAGTGAAGCACATGGAGGCGAAATTTGACAAAGATTGTTGGGGAATCCCTTTAGAGATACCACAACATACCGGTGCGCCGAAGAGCTTGCCTGTATCTGTGTCTCTAGTAGTTAAAGACCAAGATGAGCAAGGAAGACATTCTACACCTCTCCCTCTCGTTCCATCCTTCTTGCGATTGTCTTTCTTCTTCACATTCGTGCTCTCTATGTGGATTTTCCTTTTCAGTGGATCCCCACGCGAGACAGTGGGCGAAACATTGTCAGTTGCCCCTCCTACGAAAACGAGTGACCAAGGCGCGAATTCAAATTTCCCCGCTGTTCACTCGCTACCACCCGCCGAAAGCGAGACCGATGGCGAGGAGGAAGTTAGCAATATCGCTAATCTCCCATCTAGCGATACAAGCGAGAAAGACAATCCTTTTAGTTGCATGCTATTAGCCACAAAAGGAAAAAGTCAAAAGAAGCAAGATAGGCCGCTTAGATTAGTCTCCTTGCTGGCTCACAAAATTCCCCCACGATCGGGAATGCCAATTCACGTCACTCTTGCGAGCAAGGGTTTAGACAAAGGGGACGAGTGCAAACTAACACCGCAGTCTAAAGACGAAGCTCAATATTTCCTAGTGGAACCCGAGAAACGATTATTAATCGAAAAAGGGATATGCTTAGGTCGAAGCATAACTACCTTTCAGGGTGGGTACGGTCTTGTAATGCTGGTAAACTTTGGTCCGGAGGCCCAATGGGTGGCCGCGGGGACAGTTTTAGGCAGCGTTGAGGATCAGGTACCCCACATAATTGAAGTAGAGAAAGGAGCAGTTACTGACGAGACCCTGGATAGCTGTATATCTGATCGATCAGACGGTAATCAAAGGCAAGCACTTAGAGAGGTGCTAAGTAAGCATCGTATGTGCTTTGCCGGGGGTTCAGAGGATCTAGGTGCGTCCAACGTGGTAGAGCACGGAATAGATACGGGTAACGCAAATCCCGTTTCGCAGGTTCCCTACCGGAGCGCCTACAGGGAAAAAGAGCTGATTAGACAGCAGGTGGAAGAAATGATAGAAGCGGGTGTTGTAGAACCATCAATCAGTCCATGGTCTTCCCACGTAGTTTTGGTCAGGAAGAAAGACGGTAGTTGGCGCTTTTGCGTTGACTACCGTAAGCTAAATTCCGTCACGGTCAAGGATGTGTATCCTTTGCCTAGAACAGATGACGCCTTGGATTCCATGCAAGGGTCAAAGTTCTTCAGCNCGCTTTTGCGTTGACTACCGTAAGCTAAATTCCGTCACGGTCAAGGATGTGTATCCTTTGCCTAGAACAGATGACGCCTTGGATTCCATGCAAGGGTCAAAGTTCTTCAGCACCTTGGACCTTATGTCAGGTTACTGGCAAGTAGGAGTAAGGGAAGAAGATAGGGAGAAAACGGCATTCATAACACCGGATGGTCTCTATCAATTCACAAAAATGCCTTTTGGCCTTTGTAACGCTCCAGCCACCTTTCAAAGGATGATGGACGTTATCCTAGCGGGTTTTAAGTGGCAAATTTGTCTAATCTACCTCGACGATGTCGTTATTTTCTCTAAAACCTTCGAGAAGTATGTGGTAGATGTTGACGCCATTTTGGCATGCCTAGGTAAAGCAGGACTGCAGTTAAAACCCAGCAAATGCCACTTTGGCTGTGAAACTGTACAGGTGCTTGGGCACGTGGTAGACCAGGACGGCATTAGGCCGGATGAAAGTAAATTAACAGCCGTCACGGATTTTCCGACGCCGACAAATCTTACGGCGGTTCGTAGTTTCACGAGCCTATGCTCGTACTATAGAAAATTCGTGAAAGATTTTTCAGCTAGGGCCGAACCTCTCTCAAGGCTTACGAAATTAAATACACCATTCGTATGGGGTGTCGAACAACAGTTAGCTTTCGAAGACCTTAAGCAGGCTCTTGTTTCGGCACCTATTCTAGCTCACCCAGAGTTGGATGGTGAATTTGAGATCCATCCTGATGCATGTGATTATGGCATAGGAGCCGTCCTGGCACAGCGCCAAGTTGGTGAAGAGCGAGTCATTGCGTATGCGAGCCGGCTCCTTAATAAAAGTGAACGGGATTGCTCGACTACAGAAAAGGAGTGTTTAGCATTAGTTTGGGCCGTCAAGAAATTTCGATCGTACGTGTGGGGTAAACCACTTAAGGCCGTCACCGATCATCATGCATTGGGCTGGTTAATGACCAAACGAGAGTCCACAGGGCGGTTAGCTAGGTGGGCCCTCGCTCTGATGGAATACGAGTTCCAAATAGTACATCGGAGTGGAAGGGTTCATAATGATGCTGACCCTCTGTCACGTAATCCTGTTGACCCCCCAGCTGAAGAAGGCGACGACAACGGCCCGGTAGTGTTTGGGATTGGTGTTCAATCAGTTGACACTCTTTTAGCTGATGTTGAACGAGAACAACGTCTGGATCCTCGATGGGTCGAACTCATCTTGGAGACAGTTAATCCGCGGGCAGTGCAGAGGCGTAAAGTCGCGCAATACACGATGAAGGATGGAAAACTTTTTCGACTTTTGATGAGAAACGGTGAATGTCGTCTAAGACTATGTGTACCTAAATCTCTGAAAAGGGAGATCTTGTATGCTTGTCACGACGACATAACGGCTGGCCACCTAGGTCTCAAAAGAACTTGGGACAAGATTAGTAAAAGGTACTATTGGCCCAAAATGATAAACGAAGTCGCTCGTTACGTCTCCTCCTGTACTGATTGTCAAACTCGGAAAGGAAAAACGACAAAGAAGAAAGGTCTAATGGTCCCGATCAAAGTTGACAGGCCTTTCGAAAAAGTAGGGATTGATTTACTTGGCGCGTTCCCCAAGACCCCGCGCGGTAACAAGCACATTATTGTAGCAGTCGACTATCTAACGAAGTGGGCTGAGACCAGAGCTGTCTCATCAGCTTCAGCCGAGGAAGTTGCCAAATTATTCGTGCAACAACTCGTGTTGAGACATGGGGCACCAGAGACTCTGTTGAGCGATAGAGGAACCTGCTTTACAGCGGAGTTTACCGAGGAACTGATTAGGGTTATGCACACTAATCATGCTACGACTACGGCCTATCATCCCCAATGTAACGGCTTAACCGAACGTCTCAATCACACGCTAGCGGACATGCTTTCTATGTACGTAAGCAGCAACCACCGTGATTGGGATGATTGTTTAGACGCAGTGACCTTCGCGTACAATATGGCGAGGCAGGAGTCCACTGGATACTCTCCCTTCTATCTCCTCTACGGGAGGGAGCCAAAACTCCCTCTCGATGTGGCGATGGGGGCCTCTGCCGAGGTAGACGGTATAGACGACTCCGCTGACATAAGCAGAGCGGGTCAAATGGCAAGCCGTATCTCGGAAGCTTTTAGCGTTGTAAGACAGCGCCTGGATAAAGTTCAGGCAAAACAAAAGGAGCGCTATGACGAATCTCGCGAGGAGCGTTTCTATAATGTAGGGGACGTTGTATGGGTTTATACTCCGGTTCGGAAAGTGGGGAAGTCGGAAAAACTTCTCCATCGCTTCTTTGGCCCATACAAGATCCTCCGTAGAACGTCTCGCGTAGATTACGAGGTCCAANTATGGGTTTATACTCCGGTTCGGAAAGTGGGGAAGTCGGAAAAACTTCTCCATCGCTTCTTTGGCCCATACAAGATCCTCCGTAGAACGTCTCGCGTAGATTACGAGGTCCAAGGGGTGAAAAAGCGCAAATCCGACATAGTCCACATTTCGCGCCTCAAACCCTTTGTAGACCGAGTCCACGACTTTGACGAACCAACTTTGTTCGTCAAGTTGGGAGAAGAGCAAGATCTCGAAGTGCGCGATCTGACGCTCGAGATATCGGGTGAAGCTAGCGAGCTAGCGATAGAACCCGCTGACTTGCTTTCCCACGGGGCAACGGAGACCGCCAACCCAAATCCTCCGGAGCCTGAGGCTCGCGTTACGGAGAGTGTAACGTATAGCGCTCGCCCGGACGGACCGTTGGGTTTACGACGTTCTTAAAGGAATAAAGGGAAGGTCAGGTTTTATGGGGCCGAGGACGATGAGGTGTAAGAAAGGAAGTTAGGAAAGCTGATGCTTCATCCTTGGTACGGGTAGGGCCCCGTAAATGGTTGTACTCAACCGGTAAGATCCTTGAAGTCACGATGGCTTGCCACCCAAATCTAAAGGGGGGTGGGGAAGGTAAAACCCAGACGATAAAAATCCAGGGAATGGGAAACATTGAGATACCTGTGGCATGTTTGGCCGTCAGCCAAGAGTGGATCCTACCCGCTTCCTTGGACTCTTTTGGTCGATCATCCCTTACCTCACGCATGCCTGCTTGGTTCTTTTCCACTTTCTCCATTAACCTAACCCAACAACATTTGCCCACGGCCAACCTTACCTGGATAGACCCAGAGGTAGCAAACCACATCAAGACGTTGGAGAAGGAAAGCAGTGACCTAGTCTCCAGTTGGAGGACTACGTGGGACACCTTCCAGAAAGCCGCCGAACAACGCAAAAACCTCTTCAAGGAACCCTCCGACGAATGGAGCAATCTCAGCTACCCCTCGATAACCATTTCGGGGTCATTTACTGTGGTAGTGGTGGCAATTGCCGCGATCCTGGGCTGGTTCCTATGGCGAATCACCAGTGGTCGTAACCAAGCCCTCCAGACACGTGTCGAACAATTGGAGGCAACCTTACGGCTCCATGGGCCCGCCGCTTTTGAAAGGCCGAGTTATAACATCGACGCGCTCGTACGACGCGTCCGAGCTCTCGAAGTAAAGGTGCGCGCCCACGGAGCCGCGTCCCAAGTGACCATGGATGAAATCGAAGGCTAGTGAGCAAGAAAATTAGTGTAGTCGTAGTGTTGTACTTGTCTCCCACCAGTAATAATTACCCCAGAGTATAGACAGTGCAGTACAGTGTTTAGACTGGTTTATCAATTACTATGTGTGTGCGCTTACTGATGTTAACCATGTGCTTGCAAGCTTGTCTTTAATTTCAGCCTGGCATTGCCTCTAGATGGCGCTATCGACGCGTGGTCCGCTTGTTTCGACCGGGACGTTCGAAAGCGGGCCGGGGGTAATGTCACGGCTATATTTCGCATTGCTTGTTTTTCCCACGCTTCGCTTTACTTTTTAGCTTACTAAGTGTAATGCTAGAGGATCCATCCGCCTGTGTACCGGATTACGCATCCTGTACGAGTACACCAGGCAGAATAGATCCCTGGGAACGCGGATTGTAGTTAAGGAGTCTTGGGCAGTCGAGTTTAGAGAGTCGGAGTGTAGAGTCTTTAGTAGTGTTGTTATGTGCTAGCCCCCTGTTCTCTGTACAATTAGTCCCCCTTAACTTTACCCTTGTATTTACCCGAATACAGTTCTATAAATCCACCTTTCCCGAACATTACTCTAATCCCTTGCCAGATTGATGCCCTGGCAAAATTAGACCGTGACAATATTGTGCAGAGGAGCTCGGACGCTCTTTGTCGTTATGGGTTCTGCTGTAATGGAGCGGCCAGCGTGTAGGCCTATGTTGTTCCTGACTTTGCTGCCTACCGTACGGTCTTTGTTGCCCCAGATTCCTGTACACCGACCGGCCACTGTGAGTTCCCTGGCGGTCCCTGTCATCTACGGCTTGCAGCGCAAGATCCAGAACCCGAGCTTGGCTTCTCGTGAAGTCGGCTATAGCGCGTTGCATTTCGCGATTCATCTAGAGTAGAATATATTTATGTCAGCTTAAGTTTATAAAATTACCTACATTTTTATTAAACAAGCACTTACCGTTGTGTCGTAGAAAGATGAACTTCACGTTGAACTGTATGACAAACAAACTATCCGAAAACTGCTTACAAATGTTGTTGTTGATATTTTCCCTCCGTTTTATACAAAACTGTTCTCCCAAGAGCCGCTTTCATTAAAAAAAAATATTTAAACAGTTCAGCTATAGGAAAAATTTAAATGTTCCTGAAGGATGGTACAAGGGAAAGCTTGAATTATATTGTGCAAGCAGGGGAAAGGCATTCCCCACAATCCCTTTACAGTAACTTGTCAAATTTATCCAACAAGGAATTCGAAGTGAAAACAAAACAATCACTTAGAAAGGTAGTGTCACCATTACTAAAGAAACTAGTATTGTTTATCACACAAACGTGAGACTTCATATAAGTAGAAAGCCTGTTGCAAGTGTTATTCCAGATTATTTGCAACAATGGGGTCTCGTGTTAGGCGCATACGCAACGTGAAGAGACGAAAACGCCTTTTTCAAGCAAAGAAGCAAACCAACGCTTCTCCCTCATTGAAACCGCAAGAAAACGAGGTGAGCGAGTTATCTTTCATAATCCCTTCAAACGAGACTATTACAGAAAATTGTATCGAGTCACGTAGTCATTGTACTAATACTTCAAGTGGTATCCCAATTGCGAGTAGCATTGCCACTAGCAATGGTGACGAGCATCCTTTGCAAAGTTCAAACATAGGTGATTCTTCCTCAGTTTATGCTTCCCCTAGAATGAATGAGGGCAATGGCAATGACAATGAAGATAGGAATTATAGCAGTTTCTCTCCCACGCTTTGGCATGCCGGTAGGAAAAACGACCAACCCGAAATAGCAGCTACTCCGCTGAACACTGAACGTGTTGTTTACAGTCAACCAGAACTGAAGCAAAAGGTGCAAGGACGAAGGATTTGTGATTTAGCCTATGTAATTACACGTACATTAGAGCTGTTAATCCCTCACTACGAAGTTTGCAGCGGTAGTATGAGAATGACAAAAAAGATTAAAAATGGCTTGCTTACGTCACTTTCATTTAAGTGCCCTAAATGTGCTTATGGAGGTACAATTCATTCTGAAGCAATAGAGCATGACAAGAACAGGAAAAAAAAGCTAGAAAATCATTAGAGGCATCGGGCATTAGGCCCAAAAAGGAAGATCGCATTTCTTTAAATACTCTTGCGGCCTGGGCTATGATGGCCATTGGCGCAGGGCATAACCATCTCGAAGAAATGATGTCCATTTTCAGTATACCGTGTATGGATAAGAAAACTTACATCCGTCACGAGAAAATTGTTGGGGGGATATGGCATATGTGGGCAACTAAAGAAATGGAGAAAGGGCTACTGCAAGAAAAGGAAGCTGCGATAGCAGCAGGGAACGTTGACGACGATGGAACCCCACGAATAACCGTCATAGGTGATGGTGGATGGTGCCAGCGAAGTCACGGTACCCGGTATACGGCTAAATCTGGAGTCGGCGTGCTTATTGGAAAACACAGTAACAAAATATTGTACATGGGGGTACGAAATAAGTTCTGTTCAATCTGCAATCGTGCTGCAAGAGCTAAGAAAGTTGCACGTCCTCACATTTGTTTTAAGAATTGGGATGGTCCGTCTACAGCAATGGAGACGGACATATTGGCAAAAGGGTTTAGAGAATGTGAAAAAAAGTTTGGCGTTCGTTTTTCACATTACATTGGTGATGGTGATTCTTCCACCTACAATGAAATACTGGCTACTACACCCAGAACACAGAAATTGCCTGAAAAACAAGAATGCGCAAACCACATCACAAAAAACTTTACATCAAAGTTGTATAGGGATAAAAAAAAAGCCAGGCGCATTGTAAGGTCTTGACAGTCCCAAATATTGCAAATCTAACGCGTGGGATTAGAGGCGCCATGAAAAGAAATGCGATCACTGGCGGCACTACAGCGGACCTTTGCCGAGTTCTGGACAATGCACCACGCCACTACATACTTGGCGACCATACGTTCTGCGAAAAACCAGAGCAGGGTGTAAAATGGTGCAGGCATGCTGGAAAACAGCTGAGGACTTCGGTTGCAGACTATATCTACAGGGACATCTGTAAAGCGCTTGAATTCGTGAAAAGAAAAGCGCATAACCTACTTGCGGAGGTTACAACAAACTCCGCTGAGCGGTTTATGTCAATTCTTGTTAAATTGCTAGGAGGAAAACAGTTTTTGCGTTCCCAGAGAGGCTCGTACGATTACAGAGCTGCTCGTGCCGTTTTGATTTACCACTCAGGGCGCGGGGCTCACGCTAAATTATTGAAAACGCACGGACAAGGCTCGTTTGTACTAGACCAATATGCATCGCGCGCTAATGTCGCGAAAGAGTCGTGGAAAGTGAGGTACAGGAAGCTTCAAGAGAAGCAAAACGGTCAGGGTCAAATAGCTCCTGTTATAACCGAGAACAGACCCGATGCTGATTACGGGTTACCAGACCTAGATCCTGTGGCTCTCAAGGAGCAGTGCGATCTCATACGTAAGCAATTACAGCTTACGAGTGACCAAATTGCCGCTTTGGAAGAGAAAACAAGGGCTCAAGCAGCATGTATTGATTGGATGGAGGCGAGGAAGAACCGTATCACTGCTTCCATTTTTGGTAGAGTTTGCAAACTACAGCAAACCACGCTTAGGGATAAAACTTTACGGCAAATCACAGTTCCGGGTAAATGGTCGAATGACGCAACTGGATATGAAAAAAGCAATGAGGGAAATGGCAGGAGAACTTCTGAGGAGCAGACAGGAACTATTGTCCAAACTTCTGGACTTCTGGACAAAACTTCTGGACTATATATGTATGTATGACCTGACCTGAGATGGGAGGTGCCTAATAACCCGGGCTGGGTATAAATGGTGACCCTTCTTGTAAATACAAGGCAGTGAACACGACATGGCGCAGCCGGTAGGATCCAGAAACATGGATCGTATGGACCACATTGTGGCTTACATCTCTCCACCGAAATTGGACTTGCAGGTCCAAAAGTACGACGATTTTAAAGTATGGAGAGAAAAGTGGGAATATTTTTCCCTGTTGTCAAAGTTACAAAATGAACCGCCGGAGTTCCAAGTGGCATTACTGTGCTCTTGTTTAAGTGATGAGACTTTGAAAATTGTGAACAATTTAGACTTGACGAAAGAGCAGAGGGGCAAAGAACTGCCGGCCATAATTGAAGCACTCGATGGGTACGCAAAAGGGGAAAGTAACGAAATGTTAGAACGTCACAAGTTCAACCAGCGAAATCAAAGGGAGGAAGAAACCTTTCAAGAATTCCTCACGGACCTGAAGCATCTCATCAAGGCTTGCAACTTTTGCGACTTCTGCAGAGACGGCTTTTTGCGGGACCGAATTTTGGAAGGATTAGCTGAACAAAAGACAAGAGAACGTCTCCTCAACGTCAAAACCATCGACTTAAAAAAGACCATACAGATTTGTATGATGGCTGAGTCATCGGCACAACAGATGGAGACCCTACAGAAGCAGAAGGAGTATGGAATGAACCGATTGCAGAAAGGAAGATACGAGACAAGGGGGAAACAGGACCAGGGTAGCAAGGTCAAACCGGACCACGGCGGCAGGTCAACAAACAAAGGGAACGAATCGGCGGGTCCCACGAGACTGGAAGAAGAGCAATTAACACGCAAATGTGATTTTTGCCTGAGAAACCACCCCAAAGGAAGAAACAATTGTCCAGCTTTTGGGAAAAGATGCATAAAATGCAAGAAGCTGAACCATTTTGTTGGGTCAAAGTTCTGTCGACCAGCAACACTAAACGAGCTTCGAGTGGCGGAAGAAGAAGATGATGAAATCCTGTATTTGGGTGCGATGGAAGAAAGCCCGTCAAAACCCAAATGGGATACGGTAATACAAATGCATACTAAGCAAGGTTTCAAACCTGTTACCTTTAAAATTGATTCAGGCGCGGATGTCACAGCCATTCCACTAACACTAAGCCGCCAACTCGGAATACGGGACGAGGACCTACGGCCAACCAGAGCGACACTACGTGGACCCGTCCCTATAAAACTCAGATGTGTAGGTGTATGGCACACGAAGATGAAATGGAAAAACAATGTATCGGTAGATAACGTGTATGTCATAGACGGGCTAACACAGCTACTACTAGGGAAACCAAATATACAAGACTTGAAAATTGTGACGCTGAATTTTTTGGAGGACCATCAGGAGAAAGATACTCCAAATACAATCCCTAGCTACTTGGTCCCTTTCGAGCAATCATTTTCGGGATTAGGGAAATTGAAAGGAGCACCATTTCAGATCACGCTGAAAGAAGATGCGAAGCCTTGGGCCATCACAGCACCGAGAAGAATCCCTTACCCGTATTTAAACAAGGTAAAGGCGGAGCTGGAAAGAATGCAACAGATGGGAATAATCATAAAGGTGGACGAGCCAACAGACTGGTGCCATCCAATAGTAGTTGTACCCAAGCCGAATAGAGACATACATCTGTGCTTGGACCTAACCAAACTAAATGAGCAAGTGAAGAGAGAATACCGGATTTTGGAATCCGTAGAAGACTGTCTAGCAAAGATTGGGAATGCGAAATACTTGACCAAGCTAGATGCCAACTCCGGATACTGGCAAATCCCCTTGGCTTCTGAAAGCCAGAAGTTAACAACATTTATCACGCCATTTGGGAGATTTTGCTGCCTCAGAGCCCCATTCGGAGTTAGTTCACTCCCAGAACATTTTTCCGGACGAATGAATAAAATAATAGAGGGATGCGATGGCGTCACCAAGATCATGGATGATCTTCTCATTGGGGCGGAAGACACAAGTACATTGGCAACCATTTCAATTTTTCAATCACACTAATAGTACACATGTCCGTAATTGTGGTAATAGTAGTAATGCGTCACAGCCGGCTGTGCTAATTGAGGAGGACAATAATTTTGCTCTGTCTGACTCTGAGTCTCCTTGTTCTTCGCAGAGAACAAACGAGGTTTCTCAGCCTCCTCAGCAAGTTCAATCTGTTATTCACTCCTCTTCCATTCAAAAGAGCCAGATTCCCCAGCAGGCAATAAGTGTAGATCAAAATTACACTTACAAGAAAACCATTCGCAACTTGAAAAGAAAATATTCCAAGTTATTCAAGCTCAGGGAGAAAGAGGCTCGTGAAAAGGTCGGTCAAGCAAACGCTGCTCTGAGCCGGAAGATTGCGCAACTCAGGAACACTAAAAAAAAGTCAGGGCTTTGAAGGATAAATTAAAGATTCAGTCGAGACTTGAAAAAGGTAGGCATCGTCAGCAACTTAAACGCAAGGAAGATTTAGTGACGGATTTACAAAAAAAAGTTAAACGCTTCTTCTTTTTTGCCAAGCGCGCAGTTAGCCCATGCTTTGCTTTCCCTTTCTAATCCAGAGTCACGGCAAGGGCAATTAAACATTTCACTAGAAGAAAAGCGGCCGGTGAAGTTTCTAAACGAAGACGGCAGGACGTACAATGCCATGACTCATCGAGTAGTCATGGAACTACGTAGCTTAGGTATCGGGAGAGAGACGGCCGTAGAGTGCGTCGAAACTCTTGTGTGATGTCTAGGGTTGGAGCTAGATCAGCTGCCGGGAAAAACGTTTGTCAAAGAAACGATATACAAAGCTCGTGTTCTTGACGTGACGAAACGACATGGCGAGCGGTAATCTGGAAATTGTGATGCCCGAGCCTGCTTTCTTTTGCAATCGCAAAATAAGCCACCTGCTTCTTGACGATGCAGATGATCCAGTTTGGACCCCTGCACTTGTCGTAAATATGGAAACAGAGAACGGTGAACACGCCCTTTTTTATATTAAGTATGGCTGTGATGAATTTCGCGATGATCAAGACATTGTCAATGATCCCAATTTTTATAATTTCCTGGTCAAGGAAGTTCATACCCCCAGCCTCTCATTGAACTTTACAAAACCGATAAAGTTAGACTGCATTAACTCTTCTTTCTTTATAGCCTTCCTGTTATTGAACAGTGGGCGTTATTGATCAGTACTTTTCTAGTACTGCAGCCTTCATGTTATTGAACAGTGTATTGATGGGCGTTTTGATCAGTACTTTTCTTGAACAGTGTATTGATGGGCTTTTTTCATCAGTACTTTTCTAGTACTGCAGCCTTCCTGTTAAGCCTGGTTTACATGAACAGGGCGTCTGGAGCAAGTTAACCCAATGGGTTGACTTGATCCAAACAACTTGCGCCAAACCGGTTTACATGTGCAAGTTGATTAAGGCAAGGGGAAGGAGTTTCAGTTGTTTACCTCGACCCCGCCAACATGGATTCAGAAACAATCTTGCTATCTATTAATGTCACTTTACTTGTATTTTACGTAGATTAGTCTATTGATACACAATAATAAGACGAACTAACGTACTTGGGACTCCTACTTCCAAACTAATTCTCTTCCATGTGTTTTCCGTCTTAATTACATCTTTGAAGTATGGGAAATGTTTGGGGAAAAAGTAAACAAAGTGAAAGAACCAGCCCACCTATTCTCTGATTGGTTGGCTAAGACAACTTAAGCGCGTTCTTTAACAGAACCTTTACACATTGTTGTAAATAAATGTGGAGTTGAAATAAATGTTGTAAATAAACGACCCGCCATCGTCGACCAAGTCCGCCTGAAGCCAGCAGCCACCCGAAGCCAGATAGCCAGGCGAAGCCAGATAGCCGTCGAAGCCAGTGCAGCGGATAACCGAGCCGCCAGTCCTACCCACTAAGCCAGGGGTGTCCAACTCTATCTTCAATTCGCCAACGTTGGCGAATTGACGAAAAACGTTGGCGAATCGGCTGTTCCAAAAAATTCACAGACAAACCTTGTGAAAAAGATCTTAATTTAGTAAATTCAAACGGTGAATCTCTTTTAGCACTCTCGACTTGTTCCTTGGTGTAATGTTCTCACACACTTCTTGGTGGGTCTGGTAACTGACTCCTTTGTATTGTCTACCCAAGGGGCTTTTATACTAGTTGTAGCATATCCAGGAGGCATGATTGGGGAGTAGGGTCAGGGACAGATAGGTTAATTACATGGGGTCACAGGGCAAAGTAAAGGTCTACATGAGGTGATAATCAAGCTGACCTGACTATATTACACTTGGGCTGCAGCGCTGAACGAAAAACTTTTACTGGCAGAACCATTCTAAGTTTTGCGTTGCAACGATTTTGGCGAATTGTAGTATGTTGGCGAAATTGGCGAATTCGGGGGGGGGCATTTTCAAGTGTTGGCGAATTGGAACCCCGATTCGCCAACACGTTGGCGAATCGAAAAAAACGGTTGGACACCCCTGCACTAAGCCAACGTCAGACATCTGTCGATTCCCTAAACCCGCCCCACCCTATCGTTACCTTTAAATCTGTATAGTATTAAAAATTAAATACACAAGTTAAAATAAACTATCAAAATATTACGAATTATGACAAAATACAAATAAAATCTCTTGACATATTCATTATGTTTCTAAACAATCATTGTAATAATCTGAGGCACATTGATCCTAGGTTTTCTAATTACCTGGTCAAGGAATAACGTCATATACCACCTACAAATAAAAAATTAGACTGTATTGGCTGTTATTTCTTTATATACGATACTGTCTAGATATTGTTTTTGCCTATTATATTTATCTAAAAACAAAACTGTCGATATTTATCTAAAAACAAAAATTTCGATTGATGTTTCTGCTCATAATAAAAAATTATATTCTTTCCTTTCCATGAAAATCAACTGGGCTACACTTTGAGTTGAAGTAAATAGTTTTAAAAAAATAATAATTTTTAAATTGTTTATTTTTCCGACAAAATGGAAATTGTCAATTATCAACAATCAAACTAACGCGTATAGATATTACATATACATTTCTCTACAGAAAGGAAGCAGGAGCGGCGGCAGCAGCAGGAGCGGTGGCATGTTTTCCTTTTCGCTTATAGGGCTGCTGGTAGCGTTGTTGGTAGGGCTGCTGGTAGCGTTGGTAGGGCTGCTTGTGTTTGGTTCTGTAGAGTATGAAAGAAAAAACGAATTAAAATCCGTACATGATTTACATTAAAAGAAAAGACTTACGCCAAAAAAATCAGCCTTGAAACTCTTCATAGCTTTGTAGAACGGTGTCTGGTTTTTGCCTCTAGAGTAATAAAAAAATATAATATAAAGTACATTAGAACACACCGCTTGTTCTTTAACCAATTTGCGACAAATTAAGGGGATTAGAGCGAACAGGGACGGGAAAGAGTAGCAATGGGTGGTAAAACTGGGTAGAGTGGGGTTGCTCAGGGAATAGCTTTCTAGCACAGCCAACTCTGACTTCGACCACAGTATAGAGGTTTTCACAGTATGCTAACAGGTCTATCTTCCAATTTTAAGGTTTTCTGACGACCTTCTCGGTCCCCAGAGTAATATTCAGGTAAAAGGCCAGAAAACCAAAGGGTACATTCGCAAACCTCCCAGTGCAGTTCAAAAAAGGTCCCGACGATTTACAAAGCGCGCGTTGCCGGTAGGACCCTACGTCAGCCCAGAACTCCCTAGAGTGCCCGAGAGAAAGGTCACCAGTCCCCCGTTTTGTGAATGTTTTGTTCTCTTCTCGAACCCTTTTTCTAGTAGATTAGGAATGCCTACATGGGGGTACATGGGCACAGTTTGGGAATCCATCCCCCATATAAGCCTTCGTACCCTCACATCCTCTTGGGACCGAGAGATTTGTCAGAAAACCTTAACATTGGAAGGATACCCCTGTTACCATACTGTGTAAGCCTCTATACTGTGACTTCGACGACTTCTGAATTTTCTTTCAACATAGGAAATGTGGACGTTTTTCCCCTAAAAAATACCAATATAAAGTGCTTTATCTCAAAAACTATCTGTCCGATTTTCTTAGTTTTTCCACTGTAAATCTTACGAAAAAATCACGGATTTTTTTAGACCATTTTCATGCCCCCCTTGTATATTGGCATGCGGAAGAATTCTAGTGTGCTTGGTCACGTGATCCCAAGGTTATGTGTCGTAATGTAACCAATCTTTCGGCTTACGGAACAATAATTAGTATTCGCTGTTGCCACTTGGGATCACACTGTTCCGAAAAGACTGGTACCCTACATAGGGACACAGTGCACACTAGGTTAAAAGTGTNATCCCAAGGTTATGTGTCGTAATGTAACCAATCTTTCGGCTTACGGAACAATAATTAGTATTCGCTGTTGCCACTTGGGATCACACTGTTCCGAAAAGACTGGTACCCTACATAGGGACACAGTGCACACTAGGTTAAAAGTGTTTTGAAATTCCCTCTAGTTGGCGGTTAAAAATAGCCGAGAAATTGATATATTTGCTTGGTATCGATTTCTTTTTCGGGTTCGTCTTTAAACTTCCCGCTAAGAAAAACAAGACGGTCGAACAGGTTTGGCCAGCCCCCTTCTCTCAGGGGACTACCCTGGGGCTTCAAAAAGTGGTAACATAAAGGCCCATAAGGAACCGGCTCCATGTTCCCTCTGTATATATATTTACTCTATGTTCCAGCTCTACGACTCTCCCTTTGCTACCAGTGTTTCGGAACGGACCTAAAATCGTTCCGTCCGTTCGAATCGTTCTCGAAAATAAGCTGGAACGGAACGGTGTTTTGGCCCGTTCCCTCCATTCCGACCCAAGCCGTCTATTGGCCGTAGAGTGAAACTGAAAAATTGAACTTAGCGGAGGCCTAGTGAAAGACAAATCAACTGTCGGCTGAAAACTACCCATACTTAAGTTTTTCAGATGTTTAGACCTGTCAAACTAGGGTGTTNACAAATCAACTGTCGGCTGAAAACTACCCATACTTAAGTTTTTCAGATGTTTAGACCTGTCAAACTAGGGTGTTTTATTATTCTTAATTAATTTTTAGCTACACAGTATCTCTTACTAATATTTTATTAACAGTTACTTTCAGTTATTTATCATTTTAGATAGATAATAGTAAAAATAATTCGGTTTTTATTCTTATTTTAAATTTCCCGCTTCTTTGTGA
>JAGJRO010000536.1:0-24767 GCA_022832285.1 Lepidurus apus apus
TGCTTCGCGAATTCTTGTGCTTTTTTGGAGCACTGCCTTCACTGCTTCTTGCATATTTGCAGGTGAATATGTAGTTTTTCTTTTCCTCTGATACTATCTGACCATCACTAGGCCTGGAAAACAATAAAACGAGCAGAAGAAGAACGTAAGTATCCGCCAGCTTAAAATGAGAGCTGTCCCTCTTTAATTTCTGGAGACGGAGCAGTTTCAGTATATGTCCCGATGTGCCCCTAACACCCTGTCCCGAAGTGCCCCAGACATCATGTTGAACTTTGATAATTAAAATCTTGTAGTGTACGGAATATTAAAATTTCTTACTGCTCTATACTTATACCCTATCCCATCGGCATGCTAAAGGGCTTAGTAGTGTAAAAAATCAATTACCTTTGTCACTGAAATAACGCTTGATAAGAAGTCCGAAATATTTACTCACGCTCTTGTTTTGCACCCAAACATGCATAACTCCGAAACGCTTCAACAGATTAAGTTCTTTTTACCCACAGGAGCCATCTAGTTGACAAGGTCCTATGTGATTTTTTTAAGAAGTATTCCTACTTTCAGTCGCTAGATAACTCGAAAGTCTCGACCTGCCCCATGTCCCGACCTGCCCCACTCTCCCCTACGGCAAAGCGAACGAAAAAAGAGGCAGACGAGCTTACGAAGATCAGAAAGGCATTACTGTTGAGCCTTCAGGCCTATGGGTTCACCCGGACTTCAGTTTTTTGAGCGCTTCTCCTGACAGACTCATTGGCCATGATGGCATACTTGAAATCAAGTGTCCTAAACTTGGAGTTAGTCCGCTCAAAGAAAGCACATTCAATAGGTTTATAATGTGTTAAAGGAACAAACTTGGACTAAAGAGTAATCACAATTATTACTACCAAATTCAAAGCCAGCTCGAGATAACTGGTAGGAAATGGTGTGATTTGTTAATCTGGAGTCCCACGGAAAGGCATACTGAGCGTATTGAAAGGGACCCGACCTTCGGGCAGGCAAAGATGCTGCCGAAACTAAAAGATTTTTCCGAGTTCAGCCTTCTTCCGGAAGTAGCCGATTCGAGGATGGCACGAAACCTTTCTCCTCGGGAACCTCCTTACGTGTTTGAAGCAATCGATGAGAGAAAGAGTGCTAATGCTACTAAAGCACTTGGGAAGCAGAGGAGAAGCCGGCAAGCAGAAGAAATGGAGTCTGAGTCAGATGTTGACTCCCCCGCCTTCTTCGAAAATCAAGAAAGGTATTCGAAGCTGAGTCGGACTCGACTGCTGGGAATATAGAAAGGAAGTTGAAGCTTAGTCGGATGTTGATGTCTGACGGCCTCAAACATGAAATAGGGAGCTGAGTCGGACTTAATTAATTTCTGACCGCTAGAATGGTACCTGCTACATTTTGCGCTATTTTATGTGGACACAATCGAAACGCGTTTGACACGTATATGTGGATAATTTGTTTTCCTCAGTGATAACTAATTTGCTTGTGAGTTTTATTTTTTTCTAGAAAAAGACGTGCTGTGTTGTATTGGATGACGGAACAATTGGCTCGCACCCTCCGGGTATAGCGCCAAGAACGAAAGTGCACTGCTTCTAAGCTTCCTTCTTTATTGATACAAATGACGAAGTGCACTCCTATTTTGCAGTTATTTGCATTAAAATTGTCACAACTGATGTACCAATAAGGTTACAGACTGATAATTAAGCGTAAGAGCACTGGCTAGCAGGACCCTTTCTTGTTTACATTAAAAGCAGCAACTCGCGCAAAAGCGGGTTCAGCCATGTTATGGGGGGCGCCTTGCGATCCGCAGTAAACCATACCGAGCCTTATTTTGCTTCAGGCAGGGTATTTTAGGTTAGGTTACGTTAGGATAGGTTAAGTTACATTAGATTAGGTTGGTTGGGTTAGGTAGGTTAAGTTAAATTAGGTTAGGTTAAGTTAGCTTGGTTAGGTTAGGTTAGGCTAAGTTAGGTTAGGTTAGACTAAGTTATGTTAGGTTAAGGTAGATTAGTTTAAGTTAGGCTAGGCTAAGTTAGGTTAAGTTAGGTTAGGTTAGGCTAAGTTAGTTTAGGACGTTTCCACGCCTCTTAAAACATGTCTGAATCCTCTTTTATGCGTTTTACTGCTTTTAGACGCCTCCTACAACATGCCTGAACCCGCTTTTGCGCGAGTTGCTGCTTTTAGAAAGGGTCATGCTAGCTTAACGTAGCCTGGAGCCAAAGTTCTTGTTTTGTTCTTTTTGCCTAGACTGACACTTTATGCCCGATCTAACAAAGAGTCCCTCGGTTGGCCACAGCAAGAAGTGTTGGCAGCACAATTTCTCGAGTAAAATTCAGAATATTTGCGAAAACTTCGTCCACGATTTTTCAAAAACGGCAAGCCGGATTTTAAAAATTTTTACGTCAAAATTCTTAGAAAAAAAGGTTCCGTGTGCAAAACCCAAAAAATTACAATGTCACTAACAGATAAAAAAGTTCACATTTTTAATTAAAGACAGATAATTTAATAATTGATAATTCGCAAAGCCCAGGCTTTCATACACTCAACTATATTGCTCCAACTTCACTGTCAAAAAGTTTTAGTGAAACTTTCATCCGTTTTTGCAAAATCGGAACGAAAATTCCCCACGTTATTTGGCCATAAGAGCTTTGTCTCCACCGTGGCCATGTGTAAACGCGGGTTTCTCTCTAAAGAACGCAAATAATATTAATCCAACTGCCATGTCAAGTTTTACCACTGCCGGCACAATTTAAAAACTAGTAGCCTTCATTTTTCGTTGATTTTGCTTTTCATTAATTTACAAAAATGAAAAGCTTTGTGTTTTGTGTTATATTAAGTTAAAGTTTGACATCGTCTATGGGGTTTGCACCTGCGAACAGGGACCTTTACCCCTCATGGGTTTCACTTTGTTCTTAGGTCAACCGGAGCACGCACAACACTATATGCCAGGTTGAGGAGATTCATTCATAAGGTATCGTTAAATTAAAGGAAAAGGTTGAGCATACCTGGACATGGTCATAAAATGAATGTAAAAAGTAAGGTTAGGAGATGATAGCCCTTCCTCTACGCGAACTAGAAACCTACCATACGTTTCAAGTTGCTCCAGTTCCATCTCGCTTGAGGTATAAAAGAGAGTGTATTTCTTTATCAAATCAGTTCATTCTTCATCCTCTGATACCTCCAAACCAACAATGAAATTATTTTTTATCGCCACGTTTTTGGCTGCTGCCTCCGCAGCAAACATGCCTTCCAATCCCAGGCTTACTCTACCGACTATGACGAGCAACCCGAGATCACCTCGTGAGCCAAAGCGATGTCCGCAACCCAGACAGAAGCAGCCGCTGAAGGTAAGCCAGTACAGTAATCGTTCTGATTCTTAAATTCCAGTATTGACTTTCTAGCTACGCCGGATCTGATGGCACCACCCTCGAATAATCTCAAGTCCACAAGATGATCGGCAACGAAATGGGCAACACCAACCGCGGATCTACTTGTTTCATTACCCCCGAAGGCCAACGCATCACATTGATCTGACGGCACGACCCGTGAAGAATCTCAAGTCCAGAAGATGATCGGCACGGAAATGGGCAGTACCAACGGCGGGTCTTTGTTTTTTGTTACCCCCGAAAGCCAACGCATCACTTTGACCTGGGTTGCTGACGAGAACGGATTCCAACCCATGGGTGACCACTTGCCTGTTGCCCCCGAATACACCCTTAAGTCGCCGCCTCGTGGGCCACCGTCCGACCCCCAACCTACTCTGCCTCAGGTTATGCTGCCCCTGCCTATGCTGCCTCTGCCTATGTTGCCCCCACCGCCTACCGTGCACCCGCCTATGTTGCTCCCGTCACCTATCGTGCCCCCTCTGTCTACCCGGCCTCTGCCCGATATTGAATTGGTAAAATATATGGGACATATATTTATCAATAAATACTCGAAGCGAAAACCGTGATCTCTCATTTCTTATTTAATTTCTGAGAAGCTTGAGACTGATCTGAGACTTTCTGACAATTCTTTCTTTGGAGCTTCGACTTCGTCTGATTCTGAGGAAGAACTACTAGCTTCTACCTAATATGGTCAATAATTACAACATTGTAAGTTTTCTAATCTGCTAATATAGTATAACATTACCTTGTATTTACGAGCCATATTTAGAGATTAATGGAATGGAAAGAAACGGCCGCAAGTTTTCCCGCGAACGTTCAAGCAGCGTGGAGATGAAAACTATAACAAGCGAAGTCGATGCTGACATCTGTCAGAATAAATTGTATTTTTAGCTCACATGGGCTTCCTGTGTTTTAAAGCGCTAAAAGTATACAGTCGTTTTGTGAGAATTCAAGACAAATTCTTATAAAACTCTTTAAAGGGCTTTCGAATATCTTTCGGTGTGATTTTCATTTTAAAACTAGTTTGTGGCCTTTAAATTGTTTAATTTCTCCGATTCGCTTATTCTGTAGATTGTTTCGATGCACGCTTCGATGAACGTAGTGATCATTTTTACTTGTGAAACACAAAGGATATTGTTATAGACAACGAAAGGCTACCAAGCTTTAATTCTCATTCATACTGGTCTGAACTAAGCTCGTGCCACATATTTTTTTTCTCATTCCAAAGAGTATGTGCGGGTACTAAGGAACATAGGATGGATGGATTCACTAACTGTATCCATCGTACTCCCAAGTATTAAGGGGACATCCACAAATGCAGGGCCGTCTTAACACCCCCATGGGCCCGGGCCAAGTTTCAAAATGGGCTCCTAAACAGGTCGGGATGGGCCCCTAAACAGGTTAGGATGGGCCCCCTAACCTCGTGGGCCCCTGGGCCGTGCCCAGTTGGCCCATGCGTTAAGATGGGCCTGCACAAATGGCGCCACCCAAAAATCGCGATTTTTTTACCCACTCCCCCCCCCCTTGGTCATCAACCGTCATTGTTGGTGTCACCCTACCCTCTAAAATGGCGCCATCACCTGGTTGACCCCTCTCATAGATAAAAAAAATTCCCTTTTAGGGAGGAAATATTTTGTACGAAATTTCATACTTTTTAACAAGATTCCAAGCAGATGTGAGGACTTTTACATCCGTAGGCTATCGAATGCAAGCATGGTTTGCAAAGAATCACAAGTTAAATTTAGAGTTACAGGATGTCGTCACTTTCTTACCAACCCCTCCTACCCTCTCGTCATCCCGCGTAATCTTTTGCTGAACCCACCCGACCCTCTCCCCTGGTGATGCCATTTGTGGACGGCCCCTAATTACTAATCTACCTGAAAAAGGGTTCGAGAAAGGAACAAAACATTTCCAAAATGGGGGACTGGTGGCCTTTCTCTCGGGTACTCTAGGGAGTATTTGATTGCCATAAAGTCCGATCTGCATTACGCCCTGTAAACCGTCATGACCTTTCCGGAACTGCACTGGGAGGTTTGCGACCCTATCCTTTGATATTCCAGCCTTTTACCTGAATCTACGCTTGGGCTGAGACTGTCTAAAACCTTTACATTGGAAGACACCCTTGTCATCCTACTATGTAAATCTGTATTCCGTGGTCCTAACTATGAAGATTGTACAAAATATACAGATCACCTATAGATAATATCACTGATTAAAACGATTAACCCTTCATAATTATAAAACTCACCATCAATTTCTGTACTAATTTCTAATTGAGTAACTTTGGCTTAAGAATTTTCGTTTGCATATAAATCAAGCAGTTTTGCGTTGTAATATTTATTAATAGATACATAGATCTTCTGTCTATGGGAGTTTTTTTGGCAATTTAATAACGGGCAGGGGCAGGGACGACAGCGGGTGGACGGTAGGGTACGGGAGCAATATAGGCCGGTGCAGAGTAGGCTGTGGGGGCAACATAGGCGGGGGCAACATAGGCAGCGGCACCATAACCTGAGGCGGAGTAGGTTGGCGGACGGACGGTGGCCCACACGGCGGCGACTTCCGGGGTGTATTCGGGGGCAACGGGCAAGTGGTCACCCATGGGTTGGAATCCGTTTTCGTCAGCAACCCAGGTCAATGTGATGCGTTGGCCTTCGGGGGTAACGAAAAATGAGGATCCGCGGTTGGTGTTGCCCATTTCGTTACCGATCATCTTCTGGACTTGAGATTCTTCGCGGGTCGTGCCGTCCGATCCGGTATAGCTAGAAAGTCAATACTTGAAGTTAAAGAATCAGAATGATGACTGAACTGGCTTACCTCCAGCGGCTGCTTCCGTCGGGATTACGGACATCGCTTTGGCTCACGATGGTGATCTCTGGCTGCTTGGCATAGCCGGTGGAGTAAGCCTGGTGTTGGTAAGGCATGTTTGATGCGGAGGCAGCTGCCAAGAAAGCGGCGATCAAGATGAACTTCATTGTTGGTTTGGAGGTTTCAGGGATTGGGACTGAACTGATTAGACTGAACCACAGCCAGAGCTTTTATATTTTGGTCAACTGGAACATGCACAACACTTTGCCATCGTCTCTGGGATTCCCCTCGGGGAAGGGCGAACTTTACCCCTCGAAATTTTAACTTTTACTTTTGTTTGTTCCAGCGGAAATGCAAAAGAGCTTTCGTTCATCTTGTTGTCAATACAACCGAAATGTGAAAGAGTTCTGCAAATCTTTTGGGTGAAGGTCGTTTGGAACTGTTGACGGCCTCGCTCACAATTTCCGAACAAGTTCGATTACTCTGTTCGTAAGGTGCATGCATATAGTTTATTCGAAATCTCAAACACAAAGCGGTAAAAATTTTACAAAATATTGAGTGTGTCATATCCATAGACCTGTAAGAAACGTAAGAAATGCCGCTTTTTACGTTGCACTACATTTGTTCAAGAGATCGAGAATGAGCAAAGCATCAACCTGAACTCGAAAGTTTTACATCCTTCATCACTTCCATGGATAATTCGGACAGCTTTATTTGCATACTTTTGTCCTATTGTTTAGAATGTGAATGGAAGCTATCAACTCTTTGAAAAACGTATCTAGAAACTCAGCTCAAAAAAGTTTTCTCTCTTGTCTTAATTACGATTCCTAAAAATTCCAAACAAGAACTACATAACTTGTTACCAAATAGGTTTCCATTAACACTTGACATGAATTTATACAAATGGTTAAATTCTTGTATTCTATTGTGGGATAGACTTAATGTAATTCAAAATGTGCTCGATTTTTTGATTGCGTAGTATTTTGTAACAATATAAGAGTTTAAATTAATGTAATTATTTTTATAATAAATTATGTATAATATAAATTATTATAAACTATAATAATATTATAATTTATAAGACTGGTTTACAAGAATAATTAAATTATTTCGAATTTTTTTAGGTAGACTTTAAGAGAATTCAAACTATAGACGTATATTTGATCACATAATATGTTAAAATTCTGTAAAAAAATTTTCTGCAATGAAAACCTGAGTTCTTTCAAATGCTGAACAAGAAATCTTGTCGGTGAGCTTTATCAGACGCTATAAAGATTCTCGGTTCCAATGAATGTCAAGACACTCTAAAGCATATTTTAAATGAGTTTAGTTTAAGCTGCTTTTTGTAGAAATTTGGCTTGAAAACTAAGCATGTAACACAGTTACAAAAGTCTGTGCAATCTAAAAGTCTGTCTGAAAGTCTGTGCAATGCTATTTTCGTATTTCGTAACTATGACCATAGTATGTAATGTATAGATCACCTAGATACTGTGACTGACTAAAACGATTTAACCCTACAAAATTTTAAGTTATATAAGTCGATCAACGTACACCCTTGTTTTGCATCGTAATATTTATTAATAAATACATCTTCTATCCAGTGGTAATCTTTTTGACAATTTAATAACGGGCAGGGGCACGGTAAACAGCGGGTGCACGGTAGGCGACGGGTGCAACGGGTGCACGGTAGGCAGTGGGGCCAACATAGGCGGGGGCAGCATAGGCAGGGGTAGCATAAGATGAGGCAGAGTAGGTTGGGGGACGGACGGTGGCCCACACGGCAGCGACTTCTGGGGTGTATTCGGGGGCGACGGGCAAGTGGTCACCCATGGGTTGGAATCCATTCTCGTCAGCAACCCAGTTTAAAGCGATGCGTTGGCCTTCGGGGGTAATGAAAAAAGTAGATCCGCGGTTGGTGTTGCCCATTTCCGTGCCGATCATCTTCTGGACTTGAGATTCTTCGCGGGTCGTGCCGTCAGATAATTCGTAGCTATAAAACACGCAGATTTAAGTTGTAAGAATCTTAAAATGATTGTAAAAAAGAACACTTACCTCCATTGGCTGCTTCCGTCTGGGTTACGAACGTCGCTTTGGCGCATAATGGTGATCTCGGGCTGCTTGGCATAGCCGGTAGAGTAAGCCTGTTGTTGGTAAGGCATGTTTGCTTCGGAGGCAGCGACCAAGAAAGCGGCGATCAAGAAGAACTTCATTGTTGGTTTGGAAGTATCAGATAATAAGACTGAACTGATTTGATCGAAGAAAGACACTCGTTTTTATACCTCAAGCGGGATGGAACTGGAGCAACCTGGAACATATGCCCTGGTTTCAAGTTCGCCTTGAGGAACGACGGACTTGTCCTAGGCATACCTTTTACTTTCATTTTACGTCCAGGTACTATCAAGTATGTTCACCCTTTCCCTAAACTTTAACCTTATGAATAGATCTTCCCAACCATGAATTCGAAGGTCAAAATGCCGGTTAAACTGCCTTTCTAAGGACCCTTTATAATTGTCGTAACGAAAACGTTTGACCCTTGATTCCTGTGTATCTAATTGCTCTGACCTTTTGTGTCTCTTAGAATTGGTGATGACCCAGGCCATTGTTCTGNCTGACTGCCAAAGTCAAGCAGCCAAATAAAGTATTTATCAAAAAACCATCCTGTGTTCCTTCTCACACACAACGCAGGGTTCATTTTAGTGACAATAATCTATTTGATAACCATTGGTAGTTATCTCTTTAACGTCTACTTTATTTTAATATTACTGTAAGTTTGAAATCGCTCTTTATTCTTTTATCATATTTTACGCATCACTAGAACTAAAAAAATCGAACACCACTCGTTACAAAAGCCCCGGCCAAAATAAAAATACTCAAGTTTATCGAAGAAATTAATAAGAGCTAGTTGAATATATCTGTCTTCCAACGGCTATGTTGAATTATAAGACGACATCTTATACAACAATGACAGCATCTAGTCTATGTATAACAAATCTCGTCGAAACGGTCTACGTAATAAACGAAATCGGAAAAATTAAAAAGTGAATGCTACAAACTGGTTTTACAATAAAAATCATACACGAAAAGTATTCGAAGGCTATTTAGAGTTTTTTATTAACTTTTTTTAGTCCTTATCTTACGCATAACGTTTTTTGATAAACTTTCAGCAATTAAAAAAAAGAAGCCCATGTAAGCTAAAAATAAAACTTATTCCGATAGATGTCACCATCGATTTCGCTTGTTATGGTTTTCATCACCACGCTGCTTGAACGTTCGCGGGAAAGCTGGCGGCCGTTTGTTTCTTACAGAAGGGTCCACTCTTGTACTCTCTAAATATGCCTCGTAAACGCAAGGTAATGTCACATTATACTAATAAAAAATAAAAAATAAGATAAAAAGATTTTAATTGTTGCCCATATTAGGTAGAAGCTAGTAGTTCCAGTTCTTCCTCAGAATCAGAAGCTCCAAAAAATCAGAAGAAGTCGAAGCTCAAATCAGAAGTCGAAGCTCCAAAACCGAGATCCAAGAAGGCAAAAGAAGCCAAAGCGGACAAAGGAGATGCCAAACAGAAAAAGGCAGTAAAAGAGTCAACACCTCAGCCAAAAGCAAAGGGAAAAGCAGGATCCGCGTCGGGTTCCAAAAGTGACTCAGAACAAGCCGTTCCTAAGACGCTAATGAATAAAACGGCGACAGAATTTCACAGTCAGGTTTTCAGCAGCCAGTCAGCCACACAGGAAGGCCAAACTTGGAATCTAAAGATCTCTTCATTGAATGTAGCTGGTCTAAAAGCATGGATAAAGGTAGTTTTTCATTTCATACCATTTTTAAAGGTACATTTTCATTTAGAAAGGAGGAGCTGACTATATTTTACACGAGAAGCCGGACATTTTCTGCTTGCAAGAGACCAAATGCGCGGAAGCTACAATCCCACATGTTAAAGAAGAAGGATACATTTTCCACACTTTCTGCTCCTCGAGTAATTCGACTAAATTATAGACTTTGTAACTGTTAAAAAATTCTTTAGAGAATGGAGTTGGTCATGGTGGCGTGGCTCTTTTCTCCAAAACGAAACCAATGTCTGTCGTAAAAGGATTTGCTCATATTAAGTCGGAAGAGGATGAGGATGACGAATTTGACGGTCGGCTAATAACTGCAGAGTTTGAGAAATTCTACGTGGTCAATGCTTGTAATTATGCTTATAAGAACTAATCTTGGAATTTCTGTAGTCATATAACCGATCGTATGCTTATACATTTGCTTTTTAGATGTTCCTAATTCTGGGAGAGGGTTAGTAACCTTGCCTAAGCGTATGCGATGGGATCCCTTGCTCCGAGAGCATATTAAAACTCTTGACGCTCGCAAACCAGTAATTGTTTGTGGCGATATGAACGTTTCTCATCAGGAAATAGGTTAGTTTTAACGGAAACTGTATTCAGTTTGAGGCGAGACAACTTAACTTGGGACTATTTTGCTTGTAGATATTGCTAATCCTAAGACAAACCGTCGTAATGCTGGTTTCACCCAAGAAGAGCGCGATAGTTTCTCAGTTTTGCTTGAACAATGCGATATGGTTGACACATTCCGTTATTTTTACCCCGAGAAGACAGGAGCTTATACTTTCTGGACTTACAAAATGAACGCCAGACAACGCAATATTGGATGGTAACGAGATTTTAAAAAGAAATTTCCTACAAATTTATTAAATTTTGATTTAAAAATAACTAACGAGAACCCTCTGAACAGGCGTTTGGATTACTTTTTGGTATCCAGAAGGTTCACTGATCACGTCTGCGACAGTATTATGCGCAGCGAAGTGTTTGGAAGCGATCATTGTCCCTTAGTTTGCTTTTTCCATGTGTAAAAGGGACAAAAAGAAGGGAAAGTTGCCTTGAAGAGATTCTCAATACACCAGATTTGCATCACATTTTGTCTGCCTTATTCACTTCACTTCAAATTACAATTGCTATCACCGAGTTACACACAAATTTCCCAACACTTCTAACTTTAAGAAAGTTTCCCAAACTTCTAAAACAGATTTCGACATAACGGACAGGTGGAGTTGTTACTCGTGTTAAACCATTTATACTGAAACAAACCAAAAAAGAGTTCAACTTGTAGATCAGTTAGGAATCACTTATATGAAACTTACCAAGCAGGCCGAATGAAATTTCTTCTTGCATGTCCGGCATGACAAGCGAGGCAGCTGATAATTGGAGCCATGCAGTACGTAATAGCAAATGTAGCATTCTTCCACACCTTCAAACCTCTTATCCACGTTCCTTTTCCAAAGCTCTAAACCATCGCAAATTGACCCATTCTAGAAGAAGAAATGCAAAATTTGTTAATAACAATCGTTTCTAGATTAAATGATAATACGGAATATTGAGCTGGTTTTTACTTGATTTAGCAGAAAAGTTGTCAACTGCAGCATCCAATTTCGCCACTGGCTATTTTTCACTCCAACTCGCTTTCCTCCTTCGACGTTTACGGGGCCCAAAGGATAATTGACCGGCAACTGGACAGAAACTTCGAGTGAGGACTCGTCTAAGAGGTACGTGGCCATAATTTCGCGTGTTGAGAGCCGCACTTTGACTTTCATGTTATCAAAACGCCTCTCGTCAGTTTCCACGTTCTTCAACTCTGCACTGCACAGCACAGGACTAACGTATTTGCTTGTATAGGCATCCACTTCCATCGAAAAACGCTTTTCAAGCTCGCCCCACCATCGTCGAGCTGCTGCAGGTAATCTTTGCAGCAATCGCAAGTATAACTGGCAACTCAGGTGACGTACGTCTTCCACTGTAGCTAATTCTGTAACAAATAACGATATTAGTGCGTTCAAATAAACTTATAGTCACCCAACTACCTTTGCGGAGCAAGGAAAGTTCCTTTGTGAAGTACACAGCAACCGTTGTAGATTTCTCCTCAACAACCAATGGATTAGAAGGCATTAGCTTGAAAAGCGTCTCAAATAATCGTCGGAGATAGTTCTTTTCCCTATTAAAATAAAAAAACAGCATTATTTCCGTATTTTAAAAGCTTTTTCTCGGAACTTACCATAAGTAGGTAACATAACGAGACCGTTTTTCAGCCGAACTTCCTTGGCAGAGGCTTAAAACCGTCCTCCAGACGTAGATATATGACACCACTGCAGGTACTATGGTCTTATCCATGACCATTCTACAGTTGCTCCCATAACTACCAAAAATTAAAATCATTAACTAAAATAGAATCATTAATAATGATTATTCCAGATAATTTCAGATAATTAAAATTCACTACGTTGATAAGTGAAGTTGACAAATTGAGAGTGAAGTACAGTATGATAAAGGAAAAGACTTACTCGGCATGTTCAGATATGCTTTCCATAACAGCGTCAACTTGGGTTAGAACCTCGAGTAAATCTGAAGGTGGAGCATCGCCCACATTATCGTCCTTTTCGTCACTATCGTAAGGTCCTTCCACAGCTAAATCCTGGATAACTCTAAAAATTTCCAAGAAAATTATATTTAGATCGTATTCGCAATAGAATCACAAGATTATTCTACTTCTGCAAAGCTTCGAAAGCAGCTGCTTGCATAGCCGTTTGCTGAGAAAGCAACAACGGACACAGCGCTTTGGTTATGACTTCACAAGATTTCCCTTTGGCTCGCGTTTCGAATAATTTCAGCAAACTGTCTTTAGAGATGCCAGCGAATACAGCCGAGAGACTGTATACCATGCTTGGTGCCCCGGGAATCTTTTCTAAATGCTCCCATAAGCCTTACAAACAAAAGAAAATGATGGAACGGAACGAAAGTTATGAAAGGTTTTGGATAAAATACCTGAAAGTGGCACGAAAATAGAGGCTACAGTGTTATAAACCGATTCCGAAAAGACGTCATTCCATTCCGTGCTCAAACTTTCGGGCAATTCCTTTCCACTGCTCGAAACTGGTGCAGCCACCAATTCAATGATAGTTTTAGCTAAACTACAAGCAGATGTGCTGTACAGGAGTAACCAAGGCAAGTACTCAAACTCTTTCTTTTCCCTAGAAAATAATTAACACATGTTAAGTTAAGGATATCCACCCCCCACCCCCACCCCCCAAAAAAAATCGTTTACCCATAGCATTTAAAAGCTAATTGCCAGGATTCTTCAATAGACAAAGACCAAGACGCTAAGGAGCAAAGGATCCAATCCCAATGCGGAGGAAGTAAATGCTGTGAGTACAACTTCATCAAAATTCGCATAAACCTTGTCATTTCAGTTACGATTCCAACAGCTTCACAATCTTTCAGGGAATTAATTCTAAAGAAAAAAAAATTAAAGTAGGCAATTACGTATGATGATATATTTACCCAGAAAACAACATTCCGTCGCCTTTAACCTGGTGCCAGTGCATGAGCGTATCGGCAATAATGGATACGTAATGATTCCATAGGTTTTTAAGCGAATCTGGCTCTGGGGGCGTTGTCAGATTCATCGAACAGTTGAATAACGCTAAATGTGCTTGAATTTGCACCCATTCTGGAGCATCAAATGACATTTCGGGTTTGGAAAAGGCCAAAAGACGTGGAGCTTCTTCGCCCATGATGTTTAACCTTACATCTGAACGGTCGTACACGATAACCTAATTAAAATGTAATACTTAATTCATGAATTATTGTGTTACTTGCTGAACCTTTAAGTATTTGAACATATTTAATTATTTTAATTTATGTAATTATTTCAACTTATTTAATTATCTTAATTTACTTAATCATTTTAATTTACTTATGATTTCATTTTACAGATTATTTTTCTCAGCTCTTCATATTCATCGCTGTTTCTATTCTATTCAAGCAATTAAGCTAATATTGGGTATCGGGTAAAGAAAAGCAATTAAACTAAATGAATCACTTACATACCTGTAATGTATGCAACTGTCCCATGGTCATACAATCACTAGTGCTAATTTCTAGGACTTTCGTATCGACAGCATCCTTGGCCAAGAGTAAATGGAGCGACCATGCCCACCCAAATCCTTCCGCATTTGCCCTGAGGAAAAAAATGCTAATATGAACTAGACTTTCCTTTAAAAAAACAAAACGTACTTGTCAAAAACGGCTTTTGATACTTGAGAACTTGTCGATACCAATAAAGAATGCTCAAGGGCAAACGAAAAAGCGCTTTCAGCATCCTAAATAAAGTAATGAATATCCATGAAGTGTTAATTCTAATTTGGATTTAATAATAATTATTCTTGTATTATTATTATTTTTACCTTGATGAGATTGCCAGCCGTTTTTGAAATGACATCACAGAAGGCATAGGTGTACAAAATTTCGGTCCAGAGCGTTACATTCTCTTCCCGTTGAGTCAAAACCGGGAAACGCACAAATAACGTCTGCGCCAAATCGGCAAAGCGCAAACGTTTAAGCAAATGTGTTTCATTCTCTTTGCTCCATTTAACGCAATCGGTTGTTACGGGCGTGGTTATCTTTTCTTCCAGCATTAAGAGGAAACCCAAGACTTCCTTCTGGTTTCTCCAGTCTTGCCACTCTGCAGCATTGGGCAGTAATTCATTGAAAACTCGCTGGAGTAAGTCGTTGACTTCTTCAGACGTGTTTTCCTCGTCATCTGCAACTTCAGACGCCAGAAGCTCGAACAAGTTCAGGATGATGTCCGTCAGCGCACCAGTTTCGTCGCTTTTACAAGCTTCGAAGCGTTGCTTCACCAAAGAAAGCATCTCAGACTCCCCCGACACAGCCAAACTGCAGTTTACGCATTGTCGCCAGGTTTCAAGAAGTTCTCTTTTGACGTCCTCAGATAACGAAAGCGGGTGGTTCATTGCTAAGGTGAAAAAGACGTTGGCAATACGTCTGCCTTCCCTGGAATTCATCCAAACATGAACAGCGTCGCCACTAAGGACGCCATTCAGGGCAGTGACGAATGTTTCAACTCTTTTCGGTGCTTTTTCCGTTTCTTGTAAATCACACAAGGTTTTCTGAAATTCTGCCAATAGCTCGCAAGCAATATCAGACGGAATTCCCACTCATAAAGAGAAAAACAATAAAAGTAGATTAATATTATGCAATAAATTAAAAAAACATACAAAATAAAATTAAAAACGATTATTACCATCTTTAAGCAAAACGCGGACTAACTTCCAATACAATCCGTCATTCCGGTTGTCTTGACAGGCTAAGGTATTTGGAATACGCATAAGGAACCGTTTTGTAAGGGAATCACGCATCCATACTTGAAATCCACTATCTTTAACCAATGCTGGATACGCGATTGTCAAAAACTGGCAAGTAACATCCGGCTCTAAGCTCTAAAAAGGCGAGATCATACAAAGATAACCAAAGTTAGTACACAATTATACTTTTTAGACTATTTCAAGCGAATTACAAGAAATCCAAAATTATTTAAATTACTGCGAAAATAATAAGAATAATGAACGAGAAATTACCTTAAGGAATTCGTTTAGCATCACAATTTTCTTATCGCGACTCAAAGTGCAGATTAAGGCCAAAGTTAAGTTGAACATCGCCGCACAGTGCAACTTTGGCTTAGCGAGCCAACTTAAGGAGTAATTTCGCAAAAACAGCTCCGCACTTTCGCCAAACCCAACTGCAGGGTAGATCAGCTGCAGTGACGTAGTAAAACCGACGTTCGTCAATAAATCCGCAACCAGAGAGACGCCGTTAGGTGCTGAGTGGTTGTCAATGCTGGGCAAAAACTTTTGGACAATTTCTAAGGCCAATTTAGCCAATCCGACGTCGTAAGGCTTTACAGTTGCACCTTCAGGCTGGAATGCCGGTGGTCCATCAGCAAAACGTACTTTCGGAGAGCCAATCGTGGCCTTTGACGAAGTTATGTCCTTGGTAGCAGCCAAGTTGTGGAATAAAATTGCAAGCAGCTCGGTTTGATGGGAAATTTTTGTTGAATCAAGCTTTGCAGAGCTTAATTCTTCGATAAGCTCATCCACAATACGCATTAGGAACCCACGCAGATCGTTTAAGAAAGTTTCCCTGGTAGTGACGTCATCTTTAGTCCAGCTTTGGAATGCTTGGCTCAACGATTGGAATAGCGAAGATGGGAAACGATAGTCGGCGTCGGCAAACACGAGTTTTAACACTGGAAACACCTGTAACGATACAACGGTCCAATTTAGAAAATCAAAATAATGCTTTAAGTAGGAATTTGTAAGGTTTTCTTACTTGTTCTTTTAAACACATATCGCGCAACTCAGGCTTGGTCTTGATGACGTAACGAAGACATTCAACGAAGGAAGTCATTACCGCTGCAGCTTCACTGCTACTCCTCTTCATTGCTGGTAATGATAACCTAGATTAAAAAGTTTAGGAGAAAAGTCTAGGGGAAAAGGAGAATACAAGATAAAGCTTACCCTGTCCGGAAATTTTCAAAAATTGTTGTGTAGAATTTAAGGTCATCGCCTCGGACTTGGTCCGGTAGGTGGCTTAGGAACGGTAAGAAACTGTGATATAATTGAACAGCATTTCCGTGCCCACCAGCTTTGAGAACAGAGAACAATTTGGGCAGTACAACTTTGTTAGCGTTAATGTGCTCCCAACAATCAGGCATATTAGCCAAAGTTTGCAAAACCGCGTCCCAAACGACAGGAAGTACGACTGAATCCGTTTCATCCATAAATCCAAAAACGAGGGGACATATCTTAGCTTTCTGGCTCGGTTCCTCTAAAACAACCGGAAAACGAGCCAGCAACGCTGACAGTAACGAGAAGTAGGCTTGTTTGAGTGAAGAAGTTTTACAGGGTGCATTCGGGGATCGCCCGACTAAATTCCAGAATTTGGGCGAAGTAGTAATGCGTTTGTGGATGGCTTCGCATTTAGCTAACTCTTCCCTGGGCAGCAATTGCAGCAATCGGACATAGCCAGCTAAAGCGCCGTACATAACGCGCTCAAATTTTGTCTCCAGCTCTTCCATAGGCGAAATCCTAACAACATTTACTTTGAAAAGGATACAATATATGGAAATGTGGGTTACTTTGCGTCTCCCACGTTTTGTAGTGTGAGATTAATGATTGAGTCTTCGATGTAGGAAAGTATATCTGACTGGTATAAAGAAACCGCTTCTACTTGTTTCTTACTGGGAAAAGTTGTCTGAAATTTGAACATCGCTAGGTTAGGAAAGCTTCCTTATGATACTTTAATTAATTTGTTCAATACTTTGAAGGAATGAAGGACGGCTGTAGCTGCTGGGGCGTAATTATCATCTTGGGAAGTGAACCAGACGCCAATCAAGGCTTTCAGATAAGGCGCTACTTTGCGCCCAAGTAAAGAAACAAGCGCTTGATGTGCTTTTTGCGTTGTTTCTCGAACACGACGATCGCTTTCGACAGCGAGTTTGTTATACAAGCGAGGCCAGAAAGGCAGGGCACTTTGGACATCCTCAACAGAATGAGAAGCACAAAGCGAGGCGAATTCTTGTAAAGCTTTAACTTTGGTGACGACGTCCTTTTTGCTCATCTTTCGCATAGTTAAGCGGAAATCTGGCTGGATTGTTAAATCCGCTTCATCGTTTGTGCTGGTATTAAATAAGGGGACGAAAGTAGGCTCAGATATGCCACTGAAACCCACAAATCCTCCCACATTTTCCAGTAACTCGGCCGTTCGACCACTGCTAGATGGCTAGAATAAGTATAAGAAAAGTGACATTAAACAAAGAACAAATCATTATTATAAATAAAATAACAAAATCGGTAAACATACCCTGACGTTTCCTTTGGTTCTCTGTGTTTGTTTTCCTTTGCTTCCCATTTTGAATACAACTAAATGTGCTACAAGAGACTAACTTTTGCTCGGCTTTAAAATTTAGATTTTCACAAACTTAACCTGCAGGAATGGGCTAAAAGTAAAACATGTCAACAAAAATCACGTTTCTTCTTGGAACGCAACGCGGAAAGTAAATCACCAGCCAGGACGTTGCCAAAACTAAGCGGGAAACGAAATGATTTACAACTGCTACCACCTAGTTTTCAATTAAGAAATGATTTCGAGAATATGAAAGAAGCTTCAGTGTAATATTGTCTCTTCGTTTACTTCTACAAGCTTACTTCTACGCAGTGGCGTAGCCAGCGATACGCACAATACGCAAGTGCGTACCAAAATTTTGTAAATTTACGGAGGTAAACTGATCTTAGGGCGCCAAACAGACTTTAGGTCGCCAAAATGGACCACCGAAAGGGTGCCAAATCGGTAAAGTGCGTACCGCTAAAATTCCCTAGCTACGCCGCTGCTTCTACGTCAACAGTTTTCAGACAATATAATTAATTAACTACCTCTAGCACTTTTCTAATTAAAATATTAGAAATAAATAAACGGAATGTGTTGCTACTACCTCTTAAAACATGGACAACGTGAATATTAAACGGAAAGATGAAAATTCGAAGTACGGAGGATAAACACTACGAGGTCAAGACTATCTTTGAAAACATGCATGAAGGAATCGCGGACCTTACCATCAAATCAGAAGGTAAATGTAAGGAAATTATGAACTTACCTGGGTCGGACGTAAAATGAAAGTAAAAGGTATGCCTAGGACCAGGGTTGACAGCGGTAATTTCTTTTTACCGCTATCCGGTAACTGTAAAAGAGATTTTCGCTTACCGTACCGCGGTAAGTATTTACCGCGATACTTTTAGTTTGATGCCATAGCGGTAATCGGTAGCGGTAAAAAAAAATTCAAATTTTATTACTGTCTTTGAATAAAGAAAATCTAAGCACATGGTTAAGAAGTTACGGCTTTATTTTTATTGCAGAGTAACATTGCAAACATTGGGCAAACTTATGTCAACTTGCTGTTAAATTTCAGAAATAACAAGCGCTCAAAAGTCTTGTCAGACAGCCTACTCCGAACTGGGGTAAATATTCTCCCAGCTACGCTGAATAGCCGCTCACAGGATGCTGACGATGGAAGAGTGGCGTAATACTTCCTAAAGAGCTTCTTAAGCGGCGGATATTTCTCAAGCATTTGAATCTTGCCACTTGAGTCTGCCAGATAGAGCTCAACTTCGGTTAATTTACTAGCTGATTCCTTTCCTTGGGAAAGGGACTGGAAGAAATCCTTTTTAAGCCTCTTTGGACTGTCGCGGTAGTCTTGAGTATCTTCAGACTCTTCAGTTATAGAAGCGCTATATAAGTAAAAGGTAAAAGTTAGTGTGTTTTAAAATCTTTGATTCATCGTCTTACCATACGGGGCTTTCAGATTCTTGATCTTGAGTTTGACTACGTTCACAAAGCTCCGCTACTCTCTTGATATTTCTTGCACGCTGCTCTTCCGGAAGCCATCAAATTTTAAACTTAGGATGTAGAACTGTAGCCACAATCAGCTGCTCATCTTCGAAATAGCCAGCAAAACGTTTTTTTACCTGCCTCTTTAATGACCCCAGGAAATTTCTTGCAAACTTTCAACCCCGAATTCTGAAAAGCTGCCATTTCTTCCTCAAGAATCTTCAGAGTTGGCAGGAGGTATGCAGCTGACACGTTGATCTCACCTTGAAGGATATCGAGAGCTTCTGCAAGCGGACGCATAATTCGCACGAATTCGTTGATATATTCCTCCTCCACAGGGCGCAGGAAAGGTTACTTACAGAGGATTCATTCATTTCGAAACACCAAAATTCAGAACCACATTCAGAATTTCTGTTCGGGCTTTGTTTGGGTGCGATGCTTGGAATTTGGGCTACAGAGCATGGAATGTTTGGCTTTCAAACCGCGTGGAGTCGCGTAACCAGCCAAAAAACGCTTCCCATTAGGTCACGTGACTCAAACGATTGGTTCACTGAGCGTAAAGTGATGTCATGCCCAGCAAGGGGTTGCGATGCCGGGGCTCCACCGTGGCCTTAAAAATTCGATTTTACCGCTACCGCGCGGTACTTTCAAAGGCTTACGGTAATGCGGTAAATGCTGAAATTTTAAAATTACCGCGATAAAAGACTGCGGTAAAGGGAGTAGCACGGTATATCAACCCTGCCTAGGACAAATTCACCCTCCTTCAAAGCGACGTTGAAACCAAGATATACGTTCCCGGTTGCACCAGTTCCATCTCGCTTGAGGTATAAAAGCGAACGTCTTTCTTCTACCAAATCAGTTCAGTCTTCATACTCCGATATTTCCAAATCAACAATGAAGTTCTTCTTGATCGCCGCTTTCTTAGTCGCTGCCTCTGCAGCTAGCGTGTACCCTGCAGCTTATTCAAGTAACGCTCAGCGACCGGAGATCACCATTGTGAGACAAAGCGATGTCCGCAACCCAGACGGAAGCAGCCAATGGAGGTAGTCTTTTTTAACAAATAATTTGATATTCTTTGAACTTAAATCTATGTATTTTATAGCTACGAATTATCTGACGGTACGACCCGCGAAGAATCTCAAGTCCAAAAGATGATCGGCAACGAAATGGGCAACACCAACCGCGGATCTACTTATTTCGTTACCCCCGAAGGCCAACGCATCGCTTTGAACTGGGTTGCTGACGAAAACGGATTCCAACCCATGGGTGACCACTTGCCCGTTGCCCCCAAATACACCCCGGAAATTGCCGCCGTGTGGGCCACCGTCCGTCCCCCAACCTACCCTGCCTCAGCTTATGTTGCCCCCACCTATGCTGCCCCCACCCAGGCCCACCTTAAAGGGGGAGTCAGGTGCAAATAAATAAAAAAATATGTTATAGAGGAGACCAAAAGAAATGTTCTGGCTGAAGAACCCCTATGTCATTTATGCATATTAACCGAGTAATTATTTATTTAGCGGTTTAAGCTCCGCCCCTTTCCCCCACTTTTCAAATTTTTCTATCCTTATAACATTGGGGGACAGTTGGCCGGAGGCCTAGCGACTTTGCCTATGAGCGCATTCAAAATCGATCCCAGATCTCATAGGGACCGTACCGTGGCCTTTCTTTTGAATGCTCAAACAAGTCTGTAGGTGCTTTGGTTAATTTACAAGCTCAATCACAAAAAGATGACTTTTTCTTCGCGCCGTGACTTGCGGGCTCCGCTGAACGCCATGTAGGAAGCGTTACCCGCATAGTGGGAACCGCCGCGTTCGGTCCCATTGCCAGGGGAAGGGCTCTCGACCGCGAAGCCGACCCGAAACTTGCCCAAAGGCTCCCAGGCGCGGATCTCGGCCCAGCAGGCCGGCAATCGCGCGAAGAAAACGTCGTTTTTTGTGATTGAGCTTGTAAATTAACCAAACCGGGGGCCCATGAGGGTCTTAAGACGGCCCTGCCCCCACCGTCTACCGTACACCCGCCTATGTTGCTCCCGTCGCTTACCGTGCACCCGCTGTCGTCCCTGCCCCTGCCCGTTATTAAATTGCCAAACAAATTGCCCCTAGATATGAGGTTTATTTATTAATAAATGTTATAACGCAAAAAATGTGTGTACATTTATGAACGCATAAGCAAACGAAAACTCCTGAACCAAGGCTAGTCAATTAAGTAACTAACATCGAAATTTGAGAGTGAGATTTACACTTTTGTAGTGTAAATCGTTTTTGTCAGTCACAGTATATAGGAGATCTGCATATAGTGTACTGTGGTCATAGATACGAGTTTAGGAAAATATCATAGCTCAGGCTTTCTTGAAACCAGCATTAGGCAGAAAGTAACGCTCCTTCTGTTTTCTAGAATAACAGAAACTATGTTTAAGGGAAGTTACTTGATCAGTTTTTAAGTTAAATGTATTTCACCTAAAATCAGCTAGAACTAAACTCTTTTAAATTAAAGTTTCAAGTCTAGTCCCGAAACCTTGGAACGAGTAATCCTTATAGCGTCTGATAAAGCTCACCGACAAGTTGTATTCTTCAGAATATTGCGATTTTAATTGCAGAAAAATAGCTTACAAAATATTATGTGGTCAAATGTGCACTATAAAGTTTTAATTCCTTTAAAATCTACCACCAACAAATTACAAAGGATTGAATTATTCTTATAAACTCAATCAAATGTTTAAGGAAATACAGTTACATTTAGGAAATAATGTTCCTATTCGGATTTTTTAGGAACCAGGACAAAAGGCAATTCGTAGCTTTACTATACCACCAGAGAAATTGTTTTGAATTGATTTTCCAAAAGACTGTTGATATTTTGTCAAAGAGTAGGATATTTCTGGTCAACATTCTAAACTAGAGGATAAAAGTCTGCACGACAACACCGTCAGTATTATCCTTGGGAGCGATGAAGGATGCACGTTTTTCGAGTTCAAGTTTATTCTCCGCTCATTCATGATCTCGTTAACATACGTCGTGTTATACGAAAAGCGGAAATTCTGAAGTTTCTTAAAGGTTCAAGGAGAAGCGTGACGAAGTCAATCCTTGTACAATTTTGTCGCTTCGTGTTTGAAATCACGTATGAACTATACCGCGCCATCGAACTTGATGGGAAAATGTTCACAAGGACGTTTACTGTTCCAAACGACCTTCACCCAAAAGGTTTGACAGAACTCTTTCACGTTGCGGTTTACTCGACAATGCAATGAACGAAAGCTATTTTGCATTTCCGCTGGAACAAACGAAAATAAAACTAAAAACTTGGAGGGGTAAAGTTCGTCCTTCCCCGAGGCGAACTGCAGAGATGCTGGCAAAGTGTTGTGCATGTTCCAGTTGACCCAAGGGGTTCGCAACTCCGTTGGTAGGTGAACGAGGGTTAAAACTGTTAAACTTGGGGTTAAACACAGTTGTAAGGGTTAGAATGTAAAACTTAGTTAAACTGCTCAGTTAAAAAGCTAAAAAAAAGTAATACACGCTAAAAAGTTTAAACATTTTTTAACTAAGTGGTCAAGGTGTACGAAGTTAAATACGAGTTGCGAACCCCTTGAGTTGACCCAGGAATAAAAGCAATAGCGGTGGTTCAGTTTAATAAATTCACTCTCATTTTACGAAACCTCCAAATCAATAATGAAATTCTTTCTCCCCGCTGCTTTCTTGGCCGCTGCCTCCGCCGCTAGCTTACCTAACTAACAACTCACACGCTTACTCTACCGGCTATGCTAGGCAGCCAGAAATCACCATCGTAGCCAAAACGATGTCCGCAACCCAGATGGAAGCAGGAGGTAAGCCAATACAATCATCTTTTTGATTTAGTAACTTCAAGTATTGACTTTCTTATAGCTACGCCGGATCTGAAGGCACGACCCGTGAAGTATCTCAAGTCCAGAAGATGATCGGCACGGAAACGGGCAAAACCAGCCACGGATCTTTTTTTTGTTACCCCCGAAGGCCAACGTATTACGTTGACCTGGGTTGCTCACGAGAAAGGATTCCAGCCCAAGGGTGATCACTTGCCCGTCGCCCCCGGATATAGACTTGCTTCCAAATTCACCAACGACATCTAGTGAAGCCTACAGGAACCAAAGTGGCAGCCATTATCGGCCAAAACCTGAGGAAAGTCCCATAAGCTCCATGTAGTTTAGTTTGTAACTTTCTCTTTGTTTTTCACTATGGATAAAAACAGCTCTCAAAACTGGTCAAAATGTATAGAACAATCACCGCAGATTACAGATAAATTAATAAACGAATACTTTTCTTGTCAAACGTAATCGGCCAGGGACTTTAATAGGAGTGAACTCTTCCTCAAAGACCATTACGTTACGGACACAGAGACCCAAATCTCCGAGTCTAGGGAAGAAATTCGCGTTCGGTTCAAAAATTGAGGGAAAGACGCCTGGCCTCAGTTGTCGCCTTCCCGATGCAGGATTGTAGCAATAAAAGTCTTCAACTTTGTAATGCTTAGAACAGATTACAGTATTTTTTGGCTACCTGAAATATAAGTAAAGACAGTCCTCATTTCGTAATGTATTTACATTACGTTATGCAAATACATATTTTAACTTACCTTAAAGTTTGGTCCTAGTCTTATTCTCAATCTCAATGCAAACTGCCTTAGCAACTTCGGTTCTTTTGGTAATCTGTGGAAAGAAATTCTGGGCTCTTGGCTAACTTTATCCAACTTTCCCGGCCGGGATTTACACAAAGGAACCCAGCAAGATGGCATTTGCGACAATTAAAACTACCAGGAAGGAGAAAAACAGTGAAACAATAACAAGCAGCCTTATGGCAAATGCCAGAGTTTGGCCGATAATGGCGGATTCGACCCCTCTCCCCATAGATGGCGCGAATTTGGAAACGAGTCTATACCCCTGAAGTCGCCGTCGTCTGGGCCACCGTCCGTACCCCAACCTACTCTACCTCAGCTTATACCGCCCCAACCTATGCTGCTCCCGTCGCCTACAGTGCCCATACTGTCTCCCCGCCCCCCGCCCGTTATTAAATTGGAGAAAATAGAAAGATTTATTTATTAAGAAATACTTGAAACGCAAAACATAATCTCTGATTTCTTATTGTGTCCGGGCTTAAACCAGTTTTCTGACGTAAGTTTTTTTTTTTTTTTTTTTTTTTTAACATTTAACTCGGTGTGAGCTTTTTTCATTACCGACCTTATATTTTTATGCCTCTAGTGATTTTACATGTAACTATAAATATACTTTATACATCGGGAAAGCATTAGACTAGGTAGGGCGAAGGGTTTTTAGGGCTGATAATATAAAAGTCTGGACTGCTGGGTAAACCCTTGGGTCGGTTAA
>JAGJRO010000535.1:0-24560 GCA_022832285.1 Lepidurus apus apus
AGAGAATAAGATAGCGACACCTATTGGGAATGCTGCAGACGACGATGCGACGACATTTCGCCTGTCGTCTATAACAACACGAAGAAGAAGAAGAACACGAAGAGAAGAGAAGGGATTATTTGTTTGGCAACAAACATGGAAGCGTGTATACGAAGTTTTGGTATTGTTTCCCAGCTCTAACTCATATTAAATTTCCTATATAATGAGCTCAGACATGGATCCTCCTAACCTACCAGATAAATTAGTTGTAAAAGACAATCAGAATATGGACAAGAACGAGAGTATTGTGGCTTCTTCGACGGAAGGTTTTTAATTAATTTTTTTTACTTTAATTTATTTAATTCGTCTTTTATTTCATTAGATATACTTAGTTCATCAGATGAATTATTTATACAGGACAAGAAGTATATAGACATCCAGAGTATTGTGGCTTCTTCGTTTGAAGGTTTCTATTTTTTTTTAAATTTAATTTAAATTTAATTCTCTTTTATTTCATTGAAACTGAAGTCACTGCAGTTTCTATCAGTGAAATGGAACAAGTAAAATATAAAGAAGACATCGTTAAAGCAGCATATGATGTCCCTAACCACACAGAGAGCTTTAACAACAATATCCTTAACGAATTCCACGAAGAGTCCGAAGAGATCACATTTGTTCAAGCCAGTTGTGATACCCAGCCAATTTTAGAGCCTGAACTGATGTCTACAAGCTTGTTTGAAGACCTTTCTTCAGACTATACTATCCTGAATGAGCCCGTTGACTCTTGTCAAGAAGAGAAGTCCAGACTGATTGAAAAATCCCTTGAACCTGAGCCAAATTTACAAGAAATTAAACGTTTAGCTCGCACCGAAGGTGGCCTTATTTCTGGTAATTAGAAATTTCTTTGAAAAGAACTCAATTTAAATTCCTGACCCGTTTCAGATAACGCACGAAAAAAAGCTTGGCCTTTGCTCGTAGGCGTCTCGTCTGACTCAAACTTAGACGAAACGCTTGTAGAAAAAGCTATAGAAACCCATTCCTATTACCAACAGGTCGTCATGGACGTCAGTCGTCTCCTTAAGCGCTTTCCGCCAGGCAAGCATGTTGAACCAAAACGTGTCAATAATCATTAAGCCACTATCTTATCTGATCAGGCTTAAATGACCGACAACAGAGCGATTTGCAAACCAAAGTCACACGGCTAGTCGTACAAGTTCTTCTAAAGCACCCGCAATTGCATTACTACCAGGTAAATAGAACTTTACGCACACTTCCCCTATTTTTACTAATAAATATTATTAGTATTTCTTCTAAAATGTATTATTATTATTTCTTCATATACAGGGTTTTCATGATGTAGCGATCACTTTGATACTCGTTCTGGGTCCCGAGCTCAGTCTCACGGTTCTCAGTCGGTTAACCGAGACGCATTTAAATGAGTTCATGGGCCCATCCATGGAACCAGTCATGCACAAGTTGTATAATGTCCTCATCCTTATTCAACGAGTTGAGCCTCAACTTTACAAGCATCTCATGGTGTAAAAAGGCTTCTTTTTATTTTTTATTTTTTTTCCCCTAAATTTTCGTCCATTTTTTTTTCAATTTAGATCCGAAGTAGGTACCATGTTCTGCTTACCTTGGGTGATTACATGGTTTGGCCATGTTCTCAACGACTATGATGTAATTGTACGCCTGTATGATTACTTCTTAGCTTCCCCGCCCACTGCACCCTTGTATTTGGCCGCAGCCATAGTGCTTTATAAGAAAGACATGTGCTTAGCTGCTCCGTCTGATTTGCCTTCCATGCATCAAATCCTTTCTCAAGTACATTTTCTCTTTTTTTTACTTTTGAGTCCGAAATCTTTGAAGTTAGACCAGATTTCAAGATCATTTTCTTTGAAAAGGTGAGCGACGATCTTCCTTTTGAAAGTTTGCTGGAAAAAGCCTCTAAGCTAGCAGAAGAATTCCCAATAAGTAACTTGAAACCTGAAGTAGATCGAATGTAAGTTGTTCTCAATTTCTTAAAATTTAGTATTATTTATTAGTTATTTTGTTACTATTTTTATTAGTATATGTTATTTTTTAAATATGATATATTATTCGTATTATTTTTTAGTATGTAAATACTAATAAAAAATTTAAAATTAATAATAAAGAATTCTTTAATATTATTTTTTATTTTTTTATTAGTTATTTATTGTCAATTGTATTATTTCTTTCAAGGATACAAGCGGAGAAAGCGGAAGAAGCGGAGCGAGAGAAACGGCGCCATCAGATTAAAATGGCTCGGGCAGCAAGGAAAATGGAGCAAGTTCCATCTCCTGCATGGTTGCAAGTAGCTTTGCCTTTCGTTTATTTGCAGCGTCCTTCCCGTTGGTTGACGCTAAGTGTGGGCGTGGCTGTAGCTGCTGTGCTTTACTCGTATCTCAGGCCTTACGACAGTCCCGAATGGTGATTTTCTTTTAACTTTCCTTTTTTGGTTAGATTTAAATCGGCTGTGTTTTATTTATAATGTAAAGACAGATAACGTGATGTACGATCTTTCTGCTATTCCTTTTTATTTGTGGGTTGGCTGTACAGAAATTTTTTGGTAAAGTTGAAAAAGAAAGTATGGAAAATAAGCGAATGAAAATAAGCGAATTTTTAATGATTAAAAAGGAGAAAAGAATTCGTTAAGTTATGTATTAATGATGAATTATTCATGGCGAACGCGGTTTAAGGCTACGTAGCTCATCTTAGTCGTTAAATTATGCCATCCAATTGGGCCTAATTCACAATCTGCACACGTCAAGTACTTCGTTTCGCCTACGGTGTGTGAGAAGCCCACGTTATCGAAATGGAACATGTCGGACACGGCCCATGCTTCTGTAATACCTTCAGTGTCGAATTCTGCTGGTTCAGAGGCTTCGGTTTTTGATTTGGACATCATTTTCGGCAAAGAAACCTGGATATTAAATCAAAATCAAAATGTTTCTCAGAAATATAAAGTCAAATCTCGCTTTTGTACATACGTCTAGGTGAACTGAACGGGTTGCTATGCCAGGCGACAAGATTAAGGAAGAACAATGTGTACAACGCACTTTATCACTATTTTTAGCGACTTCAGACTCATTTCCAAGTGCTTTTTCTTCGTTAGAAGACATTTTCAAGCGAATTTCGAGGTTCTGTTATTGTTTTTACCGTGGCTCCGCCTTTTTGGCAGTTGTCATGGTAATGCATAAAGTTTTTCGCGCCAACCGCAGTGCTTACGGCAATACGTATACTAGCCATAAAGTAGACTGCATAAAATAATAAGTACGTGATTCCTGTTGGACGTTCTTTTTGTGAAGTGGATTCCGGTTTGTAGAGCATTATTTTGGCTTTGAATGGGCGTGAAGACTGAGACATGAAACAGGAAAACGGTTTCCGTTGCGAACTTTCGAGTTTTGGGTAATTTAAACAATAGTAACATCGCATAATTTCAAGCGCTCTTTTTGTATGTATTTTTAAATTATTATCTTATTATTTTCAGATGCTGCCAGGACTGTTTTCCATATCCCATGCTCTTTGCACGTCGAACTCATTGCACAGAATTCCACGAATCTAATGAGGTCTTGAGGAAAATTTATCAAGAAATTTATTTAAGGAAAAGTATTTAATTTTCTTAGAGAAGCGCTTTAGTCTAAACGAAGAACGCCTGTAATTGGGCTATAAAATTGGGAATATAAAAGATCCCCGTTCGTTTTCAAGTTTGTAGCATACATTAACTTAAAAAAAAAAAGAACAGAGAACTTTAAAGCCGAACCCAAAAAAGTCGAAAATCTGCCCCCGCAGCCTCCACCAATGGAAATTTGTGAATTACCCGCTTTTCAGTTTCTAGGAAGTACAGCTATTGCTTTTTTTCCCTTTTTTTCCGAGTTTTTTGCCTATACGTTAAGGCAATGGAACTGTGATTTCATCTCCTCGTTTGTCGCTATTGGTCAAACATTCAACGTATTAAAAAACCCGGGGAATTCCCTCACCACACTCCTTTCCGTTGTTCGGAAATGTAACCTGCGGCAAAGGTGCGTCACAGAGCCGACGAGAGGAAGAAACATGCTACGTTATATAGTACCAAGCCATATCAAGAGCAGCAAGGTCTAAAACTCAAAACCTTGCTATACTTCCCACGAGCACACCAGATCATACGCAACAGTGAAACTGCGTATCTCTAGGTATCTCATGTGGAATACCTTTTTGAACTCTTACTACGTTACGACACTTCCCCTTTCTGTGCAGTGTTCTGCTTTGTTTTAGGAAGCAAGACACCACGAGTTTCCCCTGTCATTTATCTTATCGTCAAGTTTTTCCCTAAATTCGTAGAAACCACAACCGGAACACGAGAGGAACTATAGTGTGGTACTTCAGCGTTCCGTGCCTTAATTTAAAACAGTGTGTGTGTTGTTGAACTGGAGTCGAGTTCGGAACCACACTTGCGAAGATGTATAATCCTACCTTCAAGGATGACGATTCTGCTGATCCAGGTTTGACCTTTTTTTTTAAGGAAAATTCTTTCGAAATCTCGGGAATTAAACGAAAGTTTCGTTACCCTTCACATGTCGTATGTGAGAGCCCGTAAACCGTCATTACCTAATGCCTTTTTTCGTGAAAAACCTGTTTTAGGATTGGATAGTCACCAAAGAGACAAAACAAACGCGATCCGCCTTGATGCCTTGGAAAACAACAAAGGTGATCTATATGCTGCCGAAGGGGGTGAAACAACCTTTGAAATGCCTCGGAAAGTGGGTCTTATGAGTGGAATCGCTCTAATTGTGGGAACCATGATCGGTAATCAAAAATCTCCAACAATTTTTAATTTTATATTTAATGTTTAATTTTTATTATACAATGATTAATATAATTATAATTTTTATTATATTTTATAATTATTATAATGTTTAATTTTATTTATGTTTTTACCCTTCAATTCACCCAGGTTCAGGCATCTTCGTATCGCCGGGAGGTCTATTGCGTCATACTGACTCAGTTGGCGTGTCTTTAATCATCTGGGCTGCCTGTGGTGTTTTTTCCTTATTAGGTAAAAAAAAAAGAATTCATAGTGTATTTAAAGTGCTAGTTTCCTATGCTGTTAAAATATTTTATTGATTTGTTTAGGTGCGTTAGTTTACGCAGATCTTGGGACCATGATTCCCAAGTCAGGGGCGGAATACTCGTATTTCTTAGACGCCTGGGGTGCTAAACACGCTTTCTTTGGTCCTCTACCGGCCTTTTTATACTCCTGGATCTCCGTACTGCTTTTACGACCATCGGGCTTCGCCATTTTGGTCCTTTCCTTCGCGCAATACACAGTAGGCCCTATAGCCGAAGCCATCAACCCCGCGTATACCCACGGCGAAGAATACGCGCAAACCAAGGACATTGTAATCAAAAGCGTAGCTACGCTTTGCCTTATTGTGGTTACAGCGATCAATTGCTTTAGCTCTAAGCTCGCCACCAAAGTTCAGAACGTTTTTACCGCAGCCAAACTCTTCGCGATGGTTATCATTATTGCCGGCGGAATTTACTACGTCGCAGGCGTGGATTCCTCGCTTTTTATAGATAATTTCCAGTGGCAGGTCTCGCCGAATACTTCGTTTGGAAGTATCGCTACTGCGTTTTACTCAGGGTTGTGGGCTTACGATGGCTGGAATAATCTGAACTTTGTGACAGAGGAATTGAAGAATCCTAATGTCAACCTCTTCCGGAGTATTATTATCGGCTTGCCGATGGTCACTATCGCGTATCTATTGGTAAATATCGCATATTTGACTGCCTTGGCTCCAGCGATTATCAAAGAGACAGTAGACGTGGCTAACGCCTGGGGTAGGCAAGTTTTAGGCCCCGCCTGGTTCCTAATGCCTCTAGCGGTGGCTATTTCCACCTTTGGAGGGGCAAATGGCGGCTGTTTCTCCGGAGGCAGGCTCAATTATGTAGCCGCCCGAGAAGGCCATCTACCGGGCATTTTGTCATGTGTACATATGAAGTACCTGACTCCCGTGCCTGGTTTATTATTTTCGGTAAGTCTACATTACTTTCTGCTTGAAAGAAGTTCCAATTAATTTTGTGTCTGTTGTTTTTTTTTGCAGGCGTTTTTGGCATTGTTGATGGTTTTAGTGGGGAATCTCTTGGACCTCATTGATTTCTTCGCGTTTACAGCGTTGATCTTCTACGGAATGGCCATGGCAGTGCATATCATGATGTGTTGTTCGCCGCAAGCTAAGAAAGTGCCACGCCCTGTGCCTATTTCTATTGTTGTGTCCATTATTTTCTTGCTGNATGATGTGTTGTTCGCCGCAAGCTAAGAAAGTGCCACGCCCTGTGCCTATTTCTATTGTTGTGTCCATTATTTTCTTGCTGTGTTGTGTGTTTTTAGTCGTGGCACCTATAGTGCAAGACCCCCAATGGGCGTATCTCTATGTTATGTTGTTTTTTGTCGGGGGTGTGGTTGTTTACGCGCCTTGCGTCTACTACATTTCAAATTTCCCGCCGTGCTGCGAGCGGGGAACCAATCACATCACGTCTTTCTTGCAACGAGTGCTCGGAGTGGCGCCATGTTCCTCAGAGAAAGATTTCGGTTAGAATTAGTAGAACCAGTCATGACTTTGCGATTTTTTCCCATACTAAGGATTATTATTATTTATAATTCCCTTATTATTTCTGATTACTGTATTATTTTTCTTTAAAGTGAAAGTGACTAATATAAACTTGCGTTTCGTTTTTCTCTTGTGGCTTAAACCCTTCAAACCTTTCGTTAAACCATTCGTTAAACTCTTCTTTAAGCCTTTCGTTACCTTCACATGTTATGTGTGCGAACCCGTAAACCGTCATTACCTAATGCCCACAGTATAAAGGTTTACACAGTATGGTAACAGGGCAATCTTTCAATTACCGGTACCTGCTTTCTCGGTTACAAGAGGATGTGGCGGTACGAAATAGCATAAGGATGGATTCACAGACTACAAATCGTCCCGTTAAGTAGGCATTCCTAATCTATTAGAAAAAGGGTTCGTAAAAAGAACAAAACATTCGCAAAACATGGGACTGGCGACCTTTCTCTTGGCTATACTCTAGGGAGTTTGGGGCTGCCGTAAGATCCGACCTGCGTTGCGCTTTGTAAACCGTCGTGACCTTTTTTGAACTGCACTGGGAGGCTTGACAAGTTTCCCTTTGATATTCCGGCCTTTTATCTGAGCACTTTTATCTCAGGTCTTTTTTCTTTCTATCTTTTATCTCTGGGCACCGAGAAAATTGGCTTCAAACTTTAACATTGGAACCCTGTTACCATACTCACTGTGTAAACCTTTATACTGTGTGCTAATGTCTTCTTTTCCTGTAAAGCCTCTTTTAGGACTGAATAGTCAGCAAAGACGGAAATTATCCTTGGAAAACAACAAAGGCGATCTCAATCTCAATGCTGCCGAAGGAGGTGAAACAACCTTTGAAATGCCTCGGAAAGTGGGTCTTATTAGTGGAATCGCTCTAATTGTGGGAAACATGATTGGTAATCAAAAATTGTCCAACAATTTTTTTATTATAATCTTTAATTCTGACTCCTGCACCTGACTCCCGTGGCACCTGACTCCCGTGCCTGGTTTATTATTTTCGGTAGAATTCTAAAAAAATTCCAACTAGAAAAAAGTCTGAAATCATTTTTCTATTTATTTTTTTACAGTCGTTGTTGGCATTACTGATGATTTTAATGGGAAATATCTTGTCCCTCATTGATTTCTTCGCGTTTACAGCGTTGATCTTCTACGGAATGGCCATGGCAGTGCATATCATGATGTGTTGTTCGCCGCAAGCTAAGAAAGTGCCACGCCCTGTGCCTATTTCTATTGTTGTGTCCATTATTTTCTTGCTGTGTTGTGTGTTTTTGGTCGTGGCACCTATCGTGCTAGACCCGCAATGGGCGTATCTCTATGCTATGCTGTTTTTAGTAGGGGGTGTGGTCGTTTACGCGCCTTGCGTCTACTACATTTCAAACTTCCCGCCGTGCTGCGAGCGGGGAACCAATCACATCACGTCTCTCTTGCAACGAGTGCTAGGAGTGGCGCAATGTTCCTCAGAGAAGGATAGAGTTAACAGAATCAGTCCATGACTTTGTTATTTTTTCCGTATTAAGGGATTATTATTTTTTATAACTTTTATAACCTTGTTATTCCTGGTTACTGTATTATTTTTCTTTAAAGAGAAAGTGACTAATATAAACTTGCGTTTCGTTTTTCTCTCGTGACGTTTTCCCTAATCCTCGAAAATCTTGACCGTTGGCTCAACCTTTCACCTCTTTCTTACGATTTCTCCTAAAGTAAAAAGCTATAAAATGACGAAAGAATCTGCGCTTCGATTCATTTCTGGAAGGTTGTTACATCGCTCCGTTTCTAGAGTAAGTTTGATTTCACATTGACTTTGAGAATTTGTGTTATTAACAAGTTTATTTTCTATGTTTTTCTAGTTTAGATCGAAGGAAATATCATGGCAGGCTTAATGGGCGGATCAGTTAATCTACCAACGGTGTCAGGAAGTGACGGTATTCCTTCGGCGGTGGGATCTGGCATTTTTTCGGAAGCTTTGGATGTGGGTGCGAGTGGAACGCTGGTTGAAGGCGTCCATGTGGCGAAGTTGTTTCCGATCGTCGCAGCTTTGCTGCTTTTCTTGATTAGCGTCAATGTACAAATCAGAATTTCCCGGAACAACGATACCAACGTTTTTGTCAACGTCCTCACGTTGATATTTCCCTTCATGAAAAGATTCTTGAAAAGTCAGAAACCCAAGGAGGAGTATCCAGAGTATTACCCCGAATACCCGGAGAACGAGTCGCCGTACCAAGAAGGACCTTCCCGAAGACGCCACCGCAGCGCAGCAGCACCGGATTTTAGCGCCGTTTCTAGCCGACAGATGGATCAAATGGCGCGGATTTTGAAAGCAGCTTTGGGATCGGAGCAATGCTGGGATCGCCTAGTTTGCCAAACTGGAGGGTTTTTAAACACGTTTCCGGTTGTAAAGACGGTTTTGGATGTGACCAACAAATTTACATCACCTGTTTTTCATAATGGAATTGATTGTGATAAGTTTACTTGCGGTAACTTGCCTGTCAAGAAATGAGCATCTTGTACGTACGTGAAACTTTTTAATTTAAAAATTTTTATTTTTAATAAATTATGATCTGACCTACTTCGCTGCTTTCTTCTCTTGAACGCCAGTTTCAGTTATTTTTTTCACATTTTTACAACACCAAAATTTTGTAACTCCATACTCTATGAGAGCTCTACAAATAAGCTGGTTTTTCGGTGTTTACGAAGTGGAAATATAACGATCGTATGTGATTACCGATTTTAATAGTGGTATAATAATGATTTTAATAATTTGAAAAATCGTTCAAAAATCGAAGTAAAGGCTTGAACAGGATTTTGATTTTATTCCCAAGAGACCTTCAAGAAGGAGAACGGATGAGTTTAGAGAAAGACTTATTAAATGTTTTTCTCTAAACTCATCCAGACTTATTAAATGTTTGGAATTATTTTGACGTCTTTAGCTTTCTTAACTTTAGCTTTCTCAGGTTAATTAGATCCGTGATCTTTTCACCAGAGAAGGGGAGGATTCGCTGAATCGCAGCGTTCTTCTTCCTATAAAGCCGAACTAAAGTCTACGATAAGGATCATTATCACATTGTTATTCAACTCCTGCACATCATTAAAGGTATGCCTAACGAACTTTTATTTCGTCTAATTATAATATTTAGAATTTAGTTTGTAATTGTAGGCTTCTGTTAAATTTCGTTTTATTATTTGTGTAGGAATGGCTTCGTTGGATCCAGGCATTGTTGTTCCTTCAGGAACAAACGCTGACGAGGAGCTTTCGTTGTTGAGCAGTGGGAAGTCTTTGATCGAAGGCTTCCAAATCTTCAAATTCAACCCCCTAGCCGTGATTGTCCTTTCTGGGCTCCTAATCATCGTTGCAGTCGTTGTTACCGTCTTGAGAAGCAGTCAAACTACCGTAATCGTCAATTTCTTGTCCACTTTGATGCCAGATGTCTTCAAAAAGGAAAAGGAGTACCCGGAGTATCCTATCCCTGAAAACTACCCAGGCTACCCCGAAAGCGTCGTGGACGACAAGTTTCCAGATACCGAGAAACCTGATTACAAGTCACGTTCCAGCAAGCGGCAGAAGCGAAGTACCGAAGCTCCAAGTACTACTGTTTCTTCTTCTTCAGCCAATATCAATCCTACTAACGGTTCTACCACTCCTCCTATCTTGTCAGTGTTAAAATCCGCCGTCATGGGTGGTCAATGTTTCCAGCGATTGCTATGCCAGTTGGGTAATTTAACATCTCAAATTTCACCGTACAAAAAGGAAATGGGCGTGGTTTTAAATGTAGCACGATCTTTTGCACCCGTTTCTATGGTAGACAATATTGATGCATTCAAAAATGGAGCTGAATGTGACAAATTTTCATGTGGAAAGTTACCCGTACGTAAATAAGAGCCAATGACCGCAATAAATTATTCGAAATTCGAACAACGCGCTTTTTTTAGTTATCGACTCTTTCGTTTCGATTCATCTGTTAGCGGTTCCGATTTGAAATCCAGACAACCTTGCCAATCCCGGTTCAGTTGCTTGAACCACACAGACAAATGGCGGCGCGTTAGGGACGCTTTCCGGTGTTTTTCTCATATAAACTAAATTTGAAGTGCGAACCAACGTTTGTCTAATTATATTGCGTGTATCAAAACAGCACAATCTTTTCTCTATCACTTAGTGAAATTATCTGGACCAGAAAACGCATACCTTACGCTTTATTGTATGAGTGATCGTGGGCGTTTGGCATTTGCGTTTGAGTTTGACGTGCCATCAGGTGCCGCTTTTTCTGTTTACTTCTAGAATTTACCTAATTACGCACACATTACGACCCTCTAACTCAACATACATTCTTTTTCCCATTGTCTTTAGCTTGTCTACCTGGAATGTGGTTTTGAGTGCCCCAGAATCTCGTCATATCGCCATTATCAACCCCAAATAATTTGTTTTTAAACCTGCGTACATCTCATCAACCAAAAACCTGCAATACACTACACGATGAGTACTGAACCAGCTCAGTACAAAGGTGGCGACGTCGTATGGGTAAAACACCAAGGCGCTTGGTGGCCTTGTCAAGTCCAATCCCCGGACGAAATCCCAGGCGACGTTTTGGGAGATTTCAAGCCGAATTTCATTGCCATAATCAAATTTTTCGATGGCGATTTCTAGTAAGTTCGATATCCAACCTTCAGTATCTAACCTACTGTCTGTATTGTCTACCCGTTTCTAGTGAGCCTGTTTACAACGCCAAGAACATATTTCCTTACGCTGGTAGCGAGAAAACTGATTTCCTCCGCAAAGGCTTCAGTAAATAATTCTTAAAATAACCCTTAAAATCTTAAATATCTTTTAATATAAATTTACTGTTCTCCTTCCTTTCAGCGAAGTACCAAGCGAAGCAAAGGGAAGGTTCCTCCTATATGAAGGAATTCCCTAACGCTGTTTCCCAAGCTGAAGCTATAATTGGCGGAGATCCGAGTATTTTGGAAAAGGAACCTTTCGTCGCCCCTAAAGCTGCCACTCCGGCGTGGAAAAACGTCTTTGTGGACCCGGATGAGAAAGTCAAAGCTTCTCCGAGGGGTCGAGGGCGTGGCCGAGGACGCGGGCGAGGGAAAAGCGGGGTTTTAACCCCTCCTTCAAGTCAAAGATCAGGTAATCAATTTGTTTAACCACAAAATTTGCGTATGTGTCAACAGCAATTCCCCTTCCATCATCAGCCCTGACTTCCGATGAAGCCTCCTCTTCACCAGGTGGCACCAGCGGCGCGTACAAGTGCACTTTATGTCCTTTCAACTCCGCCAGACTCAACGTGCTCATCCTGCACCAAAAATCCCACACAGACGGATCTTTACCTGTTACAGAGCCTACGACGCCTGCGTCGGCGAGCAAAAGAGGAGGCAGAGGGCGTGGTCGAGGGCGTGGCAGGCCTCGAGGGTCTAAATCAGCGAGCGAACCTCGTAAACGCAAATTGAAAGCGTCTTCGGACGAAGAAGACGAGCCAGAAGATGACGACGAAGATTTATTCGATAAAATCCGCAATAGTTCCCATTCACAAGCCACTACCCCCGCCAAGAAACGTAAAGTGACTCCTAAAGATAGTAAGTCGACTACCAAGAAGAGCCGGACCAAGAAAGGACCCACTTCGCCCGCCAAACCACCCAATATGGAAGTCAAAAAGAAACTTATGGCCGACTGGGGCGGCGAAGACGAAGGTGAACGAGATGAAGAAATGGACTACGAGCAAGAACACGGGACAGAAGCGCGAGGGATCTTGCACGGGACCAGAAGCGATGAAGAAGAAGAGGAAGATGATGAGGATGAGCCAATGGCTGCAACCAACGAACACAAACAGGAGTCTGACAAGGACAAATTAAAGCCTGAAACAAAGAATGAGAGCCAAACTAACCTTATTGTTGTTCCCCATGAACCGAAAGAGGGGGAGGAAGAAGATAAGTCTATGGAAATTGAGAAAGAGAAGCCAGAATTGGATTTCGAGACGATTATGGCCCAAACAGCTGTCCCCAGCCTCCCTACAGGCATCCTAGCGCCCGAAACCAAGTCAGAATCAACGGAAAAAGCGGAAGAGAACAAGGAAGATGGCCCTGTGAAGGAAGACAATGACCTAGAAAGCATACAAAAGTTCATCCAAGAGACAGAGCCTCGAAATGAAGAAGAAAAGGAGCCTGAAAAGCCCCCACAGGAGGCAGATTCCGAGACCAAAATCGATGTTCCCGCCATTTCCCAACCGGAAGTCCCCGAAACTCAAGCTGAAAGCATGGAAGTTGCGCCTGAGAAGGAAGAGAAGGCAGCAGAAGAAGTTTCGGCACCAAAAACGGATATGCCTCAACCAGAAAGTGGGATTGAAGACCAAAAAACGGTCGAAATCCCTCAAATTGAAGAAAAAGAGGTGAAATCCAGCGAATCAACGGATTCAAAGACAGATTCTGAGACTTCCGCGCCAGTAGAAGGGGTATTGGCTCAAAATGGGGAACAGGAACAGAAAGAGGATACGGCAGCAGCGCCTCCAGACTCGACCACGCCTACTTTGCCTCCTTTTGTCCCCGAAGCTGATAATATTCAATCTGACGTCATTGATTCGCAAAATGGGCAGGAGAAAACGGTTCAAAACAGCGAAGTTACGCCCCAGGAGGGTTATAAACCTGAAGTAGCGGTTCTAGACACGCCTATTTTGTTACCCGTTGAGAAAACTGAGAAAATCGTTGAGAATCAGACGGTTTCGTTAACAAATTCTGAACCTTTGGAAGCTAAAACAGATTTAAGCCATAGTTTGCAAGGTGTTACAACGGGAGATGTGGAGGTATCGGGAGGAGAGGAAAAAGCTAAGGACACGCCCATCGACGATAAGGAAATTGCGTAGCGGGATTTTTTTTTTTAGTTTTTAGCGGATTTTTGTCGAATTTTTTGTGTAGGGAAAGCGATAGGGGAGATGTGTATTCGTGCAATGTGTGTGTGCGATTTTTTTTAGTGAATTTATTGACCATTGATTTTGATGCCTCTTGACATTTTTTTTTTTAAATTCGGATGCGGGAGTTCGGGGACAAAATGGGCTAGAAACTTTTTTAAATGGCCTTTTACCCAGAATTCCTTGTGTATCGGGACATAACCGTGTACGTGGCATACATCTAGATTTCTATATCAAAACTATCCTCTTCATTTCCTCTTCCTTTTTTTGAAAAAAAAATCGTTTGTAGGATTGATATTGTATTAAACAGATATTTTTTTTTTTTAGAAACCAGTCAAGAGGATCCGGTGGTCAAGAGAACGAGAGCGGACAGCGGAAGTAAAGTACACCGAGGGAAGAAGAAGAAATTTGAACAGGGTGAATCAGAGACTGGTAATTAATTATGAATTTGATTACTTTATTTTTGTTGAATTTAAAAAAAAAATATTTTAATACTTTCTTTTACATTTAAATATTTTAAATATTTATTTTTAAAAAAAAGATGAATCACTTGAAGATTCCTTGGAAGAAGTAGGATTACCTCGCATAGCATTACTGCGATCCCCTAAAAAGAAAAAGACTGGTAAAAAAATTACGAATAATTAATTAATTACTTTTTTCTTAATTTAATAATTTTTCTAATAATAATAATTTAATGTATTACATATATTTGTAGTTGCTTTTATGTTTCAGAATTGATAGCAGGCGATATTGTATGGGCGGCTTATAAGGGTGTGTACTGGCCAGCAGCAATACGGAACTTATTCCGTAAAAAGGGGCGTGGTATGATGGCTCGAGTGATGTTTTTTGACCGTCGAAACAACGGCTTTAAATATTCGTTTCCCATCGAGTTGGAAAGCGTTGATACTCGCTTTGACTACGACAACAACTTACGATATACTGTAAAAGCAAGCTACTGTTACTTTCATAAATCTATTGATTTCAATGCTTATATCGCATAACTTTCGTTTATTAGGATGATCAACTCGAAGTTAAAGAAGAAGAGATGGCGGAGATTGACTTTGGGATTAAATTAGCTGATCGTTACTTACGCTGGAAGAATTCCGAGCAGATTCCTGGTCTAATGCCGTGGCACTATATGAAAGCCTGCTCGGAATGTAAGCAATTACTTTATAAATATTTTTTTTAACTTATTTAATTAATTTGTTATTTATTATTATGATTTTTGTTAGCGCCGAATTGGATTTTCGCTCCGGAACATTATAAGAAGTTTGCAGTTGATAGTGAAGAAGACCAGGAAGAAGAGAACAAAGCCAAGCTACTCGAACTGCTTTTGGATAGCGATAGCGAGAGCGAGGAAGTAAACGCCCGACATAAGTCACTAGATTCGGATGTAAATTTTAAATTTCATTTTATTACCTGGTTTTCGAAGCTAAGAACAGTTGTTTAGGATGAAGAAGATAGACAAAAGCGAGTCGCTAACGAAGAGGTATCTGCACGGATCATAAATCGTTGGATTTTAACGCCAGAATGCGTAGTACGTGTGAAAAAGCAACTGGAATTGCCTGAGGCATGTGAAAGATTCAAATTGTTCCAAAAAGGGGTTTCTCAACATGCAGCATTGAAGAAAATGGGCAGTATTGGACCTGTTTATCATCCTATCAAAGTAAAATTTTCGTTTTTGGTAAGTTAACCGTTTTATATTGGTTTTTGGATATAGAACCAGGAAATGACGCACTTTCTGGCTGATAATTTGGACGTAGGGATGGATCATATGTTGCTATTCCATGTTTGCGTGCCTGAGGTAGGATTTTGATAGATTTTTTAGTGTTTTTAAGAATTTATTCTTTTTAGGCTGTGATGTATGGGTTGGAAAAGGAGTTTGGGGTAAGTCGTGCATCTGCCGAAGCTTGTTTTATTAGTCTCGACTTTCCAAAGATAGGCAATTAAGCTGTAGAAATGGACAAACCTTTGGTTTCTTGTGATATGGGTATGATTGTATAAAATTGAAGCGACGATATACGTTTTCAGAACCTAAATTTGTATTTGCCAGTACTTCTTTCGAGCGCTTTATATTTTACATGACAGAACATGGCCTTATTTTGTCGCTTTTTGAATTCTTTATACTAAGATTTGCAGGAAAGAACTTTTTTAGTGGTGTCCAGGCTCTTGGGCTTTGCCATACTGCTTTTCCCATAGGGCGATGTACTCTTTCTTCCGTTGCTCGCGTCGAGCAAAGTATTCGGGGTACATGGCTTTCTCTTCAGGGTGCCAGTAGTCCAATACCCAGTCGGGGACCTTCGCTTCTCGACCATAAGCCACACCACCAGGAGAGAAGGGATCTAAACAAGTAATAAAAGGAAGTTGTGGTACAAACTTGTGTTGTGAGTGTGATTAACTTGGACTTACATTTCACGGGCTGATAATGCTGAGTTAGAAAGAGTTCTTCTTCTCCAGCTCTGAGCAGCTGCTCTGCGACTATCATATTCTTTTCATTACGGTGTTCTTCAAACCGAGTACGGAGTAGAGTAGCTCGGTAACGGAAGACAGGTCTAGATTATTTGTTAAAATTAAAAACACGGAGTATCAGTTGAGTTTTTACCGATCTGGTAGCCAGGCTTCCAGATTCCGAACTCCCTTCTTGTACAGGCTGCAAACTCTTCGCGCGTGGGTTATTATCTCAGTTTGCAGGTAAGACATTGTTGTAGTTTGGCAGCGGAAACAATATTTTTAGATTTCCTTATATTGGTTAGGGAATAATGGCGCAGGTGTCGCTGACATACTACCTTGTTGGGATAGTCATCATTAGATGGCGTTCCACGCAAAAATTTTTTATTGCTTTATGGCGCAGAGTTGTTCTACTGGATGCAATCCTCCCTTAGCTGTTCTTGCTTCGCCGCATCGCCGCTAGATTTACTTGGCGTTGTCAAATCTGTCCTCTTTTTCCGGACTTTTAAAAAATACCACACAAAATCACCGGAATTTCTTTTTTTCATTTTTTTAAATTAAAAATCGTACACTAATTAAGAACATTTAAAGAAAATTATATTTTACGGATTTTAATAAGCACATAAAAGCAAGTATTATAGGCAAAACAAAAAATTGGGAGGGTGGAAAAGGCAACGCGACACAAGAACGACACAAGACGACTCGACAAAGGACTACGGTGTACCCGACACAATGACTACGGACTTCCGTAATTTTACAAGGGACCAATAGGATTTAAAATTCAAAAAGTCTCTGCTCATTGGTTAAGCGCCAACAAGAATAAAGGGTGCTTAAGACGTATTAAAAATTACGTCAGAAGGAAGACGGACCCCGACTTAAGGACTACGAACGCCGACTTAAGGACTACGAACGCCGACTTAAGGACTACAAGCACCGAGAAAATATGTTATAAACTTATCTTGAAAAACACTTAATAAAAATACATCATAAACATACGTAACATGTAAAAACGAATTCAAAATCCTTTCAACTGTATGCTAGCATGGCTTTTTTAGTATTGTGTGAAGAATTGTATGCGTGGCGAGCAAAAGCTTCTACAGTTTGATAACATAGGAAAGAAGCGGTTCACCAATGGGTTCTCCTTCGTGGTGCCCTTGTTGGAGTGGATATTCCGTAACAATGAGTTCTTGGTCAACTCCGCGAAGTCCGCTGAAGATTCCTTGGTACTTGTAATGCAAGCAGGTTCCGCCACACGCCAGTACGAACTCGTTATTAGCCATGTTAGTAATCTCGTGGAACCAAAGCCAGTGGTCTTGATACTTATCGTTAAACCACAAGGCAATATATCCAGTAATTTCAATCTCAGATTCCCATGGAGCCTCAATCGTATGCTCCGTAATGACAAAATCAACCTAAAGCAAGATTCCCATATTAAGAGATACTTTCCAATTTCTTTTTAAAACAACCACTTACTTTTAGGCTGCGTTGAGGTGGAATTGTGAGTGTATTCTGAACAGAGTACGTGTCGGTCCTAGTATTCGTATGGGTTTCCACGGAGTCGATAGCAAAGCTGGTGGAATACGAATAAGCTGTGCCGAAATAGTCTGGAATGCCTACGTTGACGTCTACGGATTGTTGTACGATCATGCTATTGGTAACAGTCCAACTGTATTGATCGGTAAACTCCGTCTAGTAAATAATTTATAGTTTACGATCAGATTTAACTCAATTATTATTATGTTAGTTTGTACGGATTTCTCAAAAACACTCGTGATGGGCTCAGAACCACCATTGTGGAACCATTGGGTAAACGTCCAACCAGGACCCGTATGATCTGCTGTGGCAGCTGCAAAGACGGTTTCCAAAGCCTGCACAGTGATATGGTACCTGATTTGAAGGTGAAAGTTGAAAGAACTCATTCTCCAGAAAACTAGGAAGATTTATTAGTATCTTACGGCTCGTATTCAGGACGATCGTACATCTCCGAGTGTTGGCGGTACATGTCCCACCATTTGATGCTCTGACCAACATCGGATTCCACTTGGTGAGCATATTCAGCAGCTCTGGTATCCAAATTGGCTTGGTAGGTGCACTAAAAAGAATGCAATATGTAAAAAAAATCGAATACTAAATGAGACTTGAATTCTTAATTCCGGAATGAAATGGAACCTACGTGTGAGCCTACGGTGGCACACGCGAGAAGAAAAACGGTAACGCACACCTTCATTGTGAAGCTTTGATGGCTTATTCTTCACTATTAAATTGAGTTTTGATGTACTTCAGAGAGGTTTTATAGCAATAATTATCGAGGTTTATCACGGTGTGACCTCCGGGACGCAGCTGATACTCTTCTCAGATACTTTGATTAGTTTTTTCTTTTTTTTTAATGTTATCTAATGTTTTGTTCATTTTATATTGCGTTAAAAGTTAGTTGATGTGATACTATAGAGCTTTGTAAGCTTAAATTCTTGTTTCTAGGTGATTTTTTTACCTTATTCGTTGAAATCTTAGAAAAATCTTAGAACGCTCTTTCCCACACTTATGTGAATCCAAGGACACTTCAAAAGGACAAATCATAAAGCATTTCAAGGGTTATCAGATACGATGTATTGGTAGCATTCCCTTGTAGGTTTTAAGAAAGGAGAGATTTTAAATTCCTTAATAAAAGTACCCGTTGCATTACGCATACGGCCAGGCTGTATTGACAAAATCGTAGCCATTAGCGCCGCCTCTGCGAGTAAATAACTACTCCCAGTGCGTCAGGGTACAAGCATTTGATCTTTCCATAGAAAAAAAAAAGTTAAACAAAGAAAATCACTAATTATATTCGCCCATCCAGTGAACTAGATCCTCGGTTTTTACTGCGGGAGACTAAGCAATGTTTGCTGACCGCTTGGCAAGTACGTAACGTTCCTGGCTTTGGATAGTTGATACGCAATATCTTCAGCTGCTTCCAACCGACGAAGTTCAACCAAGCCTTCTCCAGCTTCTCCAAAAGCTTTAGCCAATAACGCAGCAGCTTGGGAGTCACCTTCAGCTGTGGTAACTGCAGCTCGTTTTTGTTGCTCAGCCTAAAAATGCAAAAATTTAATGAAAACTGCCACTGAATTCCTTAAAAATCTTTCTTCACCTTTTCTACAAGGAAACGAGCGCGTTCTGCTTCTTGCTGAGCGACTTGTTTCAGCTCGACAGCTATCGTAAACTCCTTTCCGAACGTCAAATGAGTCTAAACACCAAAACGCATTATCAATCTTAATTACCATAAAAGTACCTATCTTACGATCGAAATATCGTCCAAAATCATGCCAAATTGACCGGCTCTCTCAGTAAGAGCTTCGCTGATCTTCTGGGAAACCAAACTACGCTGAGTAATTAGTTCTCCAGCATCAAACTGAGCCTATTAGGTGAAAAAAACATAAAAAAAATTAATACAGTGATTAAAGTTAAAGAAGATTATGGATAGAATTACCACAACGGCTTTCAAGACTTCGCTGGTAATGGAAGGTAACACTCTTTCATCATAATCCACACCCAAAGTACTGTAAATCTTTGGCAAAGACGCGGGTACTGGGCGGAAGAGGATACGAAGAGTAATGTTCACGTTTTGCATATCTATAATAAAAGAAAAACGTTAATTTTTATGTATTTTCTTTCCAGGCAGGAGGCTTGTTTTACCTTTGCTGCCGGTAATGACAGGCACGTTGCGAGGGCGAGATCGAATATCATAAATAATTGGCTTTTGTACCCACGGAATGAAAAAGTGAGTGCCTTCTCCCACTACTTCTTGTTTGACTCCACTAAAACGGTCAAAAATAACCGCTCTGTGACCTCCATCAACTAAACAGCAGGCATTGCGATTAAAACAAAATCGCTTTTAGAGTAATGACTAGATGTTACTGAGACTAATTAGTTACCATTAAACAAGGCTGAATTTACTACTGAAGCCGTGACTGCCACACCAAGGCCTAACTGTCCGATTCTGTTGAATAACTGAGCCGCCATTTCAGTATCTAGAACAGGAATGTATCAATTACGCTTTAAATAAGACAATACAGGTTTCTAAAGAGGCTAAGCTAAAATTATAATCTAAACAAGGAATTAACAGGAAATAAAAATGATTGCCACAAGTCATTAGAGCAAGTAAGGCTAAGGAACAGACAAAACGTTTATAGCATCAAATATTACTTTAAAAACGCACTTAAAGTACGTCTATTACCTAAAGGTTTCGGAGAAACGCTTCACGTGTTGACTTCCACAACGTAGGAGAAACTGAACACAGAACCCCGGTTGGAAAACCTTAAATGGCAGCTATTCGCAGTTCATACTGTTCGACGTTCAAGTACAACTAGCGCCTTCCGGAGTATAAATTATCTAAATGAAAAGGGCTCACATTTCCTTTGAAAAAGGGAAGAAAAAAATTATAGGAATGCATTTTTTCGTGCATACATATTTTTCTTCTTTTTAATTTCCAGGGTCAGCGTGGCTTTGCATGCTAGTCGGTAGAGGTTTTCAATGGGACGAACGACTACTAGGATGTCAAAAAGAAAAATCCAATGAATGTCTGTTAAAAAGCGCGAAAAAGCCAACAGCACCCGGTGTTCCCAGGCGGTCACCCATCCAAGTACTGACCGGGCCCGACGCAGCTTGACTTCTAGGAGCTGACGAGTCTAGGTACATTCTGCGTGGTATGGCCGTTGGCATATGAAAGCGTTGCTCGCGCTCACTAAATACGTCCGCTTCTTGTTGACGGAGCAGGCCGAAGTATATCTAGGAATCCCGGCCTCTGGTTGGCAGACATGGCGAAAACCAAGGAATAGAATAGCACTCGCACATATTTGTACATAAATCGCATGAGTAGACGTTTCAAAATTACAACCTTAAAACTATCTACGGATAGATCACCAAGATAAGCAGTTTGAACCAACTTTTCATAAATTAATTGGTTGGCCCTGAAAAGGGCCGTTGGGTTGTTACAGGCAGAAGCTTCTACTTGGAACTAGTGTACTTGGTGACGGCTTTGGTGCCTTCACTGACAGCGTGCTTAGCCAACTCCCCGGGAAGGAGGAGGCGAACGGCAGTCTGGATTTCACGACTGGTGATGGTCGAGCGTTTGTTGTATTGCGCCAAACGGGAAGCTTCGGCTGCAATGCGCTCAAAAATGTCGTTGACGAAGCTGTTCATGATACTCATGGCCTTGCTGGAAACGCCGGTGTCAGGGTGGACTTGCTTGAGCACTTTGTAAATGTAAATAGCATAGCTCTCCTTCCTGCGGCGCTTCTTCTTCTTGTCGGTCTTGGAAATGTTCTTCTGGGCCTTGCCCGCCTTCTTCGCTGCTTTACCGCTTGTCTTGGGTGGCATTGTTGGACAATGAATGAATATCGCTAGCCTCGAACAGCTTATATAGAGGGGTTAGGAAGCTCCGGGAAATCCCTGGAAATGCAACGGCCGTTGGTTGGCTGGAGTTAAGGGACGCCTCCCTTGCCGGGGCTCGGGGCGGTGGGTATAAGACAAAATACACGGGAAACTTAGAGCATAAGCAGATATAACAAGAGAAGGACAGCTATACCCGTTCTACCTACTCTATTAATTTTCCAACCATGTCTGGTCGCGGCAAAGGAGGCAAAGTTACAGGGAAGTCCAAGACGCGTTCCAACCGTGCCGGGCTTCAGTTTCCCGTCGGTCGTATCCATCGTTTTCTTCGCAAAGGCAATTATGCCCAACGTGTAGGAGCTGGCGCACCCGTGTATTTGGCCGCTGTCATGGAGTATTTGGCTGCCGAAGTCTTGGAGTTGGCTGGCAATGCGGCTCGTGACAACAAGAAGTCTCGTATCATTCCCCGTCACTTGCAGTTGGCTATCCGCAACGACGAAGAGTTGAACAAGCTCCTGTCTGGCGTTACCATTGCCCAAGGCGGAGTGCTCCCCAACATCCAAGCCGTACTGCTGCCTAAGAAAACGGAACTTAAGAAACCGAAAGCCTAAAAGGTTTCTTCGTTCCTCTACATTTCTCACCAACGGTCCTTTTCAGGGCCACCATTTCTCTTCAGAAAGTTATTGCGGATTTGGTGCCTTAAGACACAGCGCGTTTGGTCAAGTTGTTTTGGTTCTAAATAATATTTGAATTATCAGGCGCGCGGATCAAAATATGAAGGATAGGTTCGATAGCTCTAGCCCGGCTTGCTTGGATGTCATCACGGCTAGAATGAACGAATCAGTTTCGAACCATTTATTATTTCTTTGTTCTTGGATGCTAAAGCGTTTGCTTCTCCCGTCAGCAATATATACTTAAGGGCAAAACCTACCTCTTATACAAAACTTGCAGCATATACATAAGGGCAAAACCAAAGTTCGTGGGTGTAACTTTACGAAAGACTGTGTTGGCCCTGAAAAGGGCCGTTGTTTGTCTGGCAAAAGTGCAGCAAACTTGCTTAAGCACGCTCGCCACGAATACGACGGGCCAGCTGGATGTCTTTGGGCATAATGGTCACTCGCTTGGCGTGAATAGCGCACAAGTTGGTATCTTCAAAGAGACCTACCAGGTAAGCCTCGCTAGCTTCTTGGAGCGCCATAACAGCCGAGCTCTGGAAACGCAGGTCAGTCTTGAAATCTTGGGCAATTTCACGAACCAGACGTTGGAAGGGCAACTTGCGAATCAACAACTCGGTACTCTTCTGATAACGGCGAATTTCACGCAGGGCAACAGTGCCAGGCCTGTAACGATGAGGCTTCTTCACACCACCGGTGGCTGGGGCACTTTTACGAGCGGCTTTGGTAGCCAGCTGTTTTCTGGGGGCTTTACCTCCCGTAGATTTGCGAGCCGTCTGCTTGGTACGCGCCATGGTCTGAAGTTACAACGGAGAATATTTGAATAAACGCCGAGTTCCAAAGAAAGTTATGTCTCTAGAACAGTCTTCTCAGGTTATATACCCTTGCGCCCGAGCAGCAGGGCCCCTGGGTTCTGCCCATTGGCTGGATCTCGCTATCGGCCTTGCCGTCTGGCTTGCTGCTTCAAGTCGCTCTGTGGCTCTATTAGGGGATCACACAAAGGCTTTAGTTCCTTTCTTAATCATTCGCTCTCATCATGACTGGCCGTGGTAAAGGAGGCAAAGGACTCGGCAAGGGGGGTGCGAAACGCCATCGTAAAGTGTTGCGTGATAACATCCAGGGCATCACCAAGCCAGCTATCCGCCGTTTGGCTCGCCGTGGCGGTGTTAAGCGTATTTCGGGGCTCATCTACGAAGAAACTCGCGGTGTTCTCAAAGTGTTTCTAGAAAACGTCATTCGTGATGCCGTTACTTACACCGAACACGCCAAACGCAAGACGGTCACCGCTATGGACGTTGTCTATGCTTTGAAACGCCAGGGCCGCACTTTGTACGGTTTCGGCGGTTAGAATTTCGTTTGTTTTCGACAGCTGACCATCTCCAACGGCCCTTTTCAGGGCCAACATTTATATCCCGAAAGCTTACAACTAAAATGTATGGTTATTTCTTGAGTATATTGGATTTGTAGCTGTTTTGTTATCAATTTTTTTATAGAGCGTTTGTAAAACTTGGACCACTTTTAAAAAGCGGTCAGGCCAAGTGAGTCTCAAACTGGGACTCAAAGCGTTGCTCCGGCTTACCCGTGCGTCGCTACCCCATCGCCCGATAAGCCGTCTGGAATGAGCAGTGGTCGAGCAGGCTCGCTAGACAGGCCGGAACAACGCTACGAGTACCCGTGTAAAGGAAAGCATTTCTCGGTACAACGTTCGTTGTACTGAGAAGTGGGGAGACGGGTTATAAAGACGAACAACACCATACAACTTCGTTGGCAAGTATAGCCACACGAAGGGAGTTCCAGTGGCCCTTTTTATTCTAGTCACATAAAGATTTTTAATGGGATGAACGGCTACTAGGATGACCGTACAGTACCTTGGAGTCTTAGGGCTCAAAAATAAAAGACCAATGCATTTCAGTCTGACAAAGCACAGCGTACAGACAAACAACTATGGAGTCTAGGTACATATTGCATGGAATTGACGTTGGTATATGCAATCTTTCTCATGCTCCCTTAATAAGACAGCTTTTTGTTGAATGCCTGAGCTGGCCGGAGGAACGCGACGAGTCCCGGTCTGCCCCGTCCGGAGCCTTTCGTGTTTATCAGACTTTTAAGGAAACCCAGGAATACAGTAAAATTCGAAAGTCAAACATTTTATATTCAAATCGATTTCGTAAGAGTCGACGTTTTCAAACAACAACCTTAGAAGTATCTGTTCGGAAAGACCACCAAGATAACAAGCAGTTTGAACTAAACTTTCATAGATGAATTTGTTGGCCCTGAAAAGGGCCGTTGGGTATTCGTCAAGGCAACAGCTTCTACTTAGAGCTAGTGTACTTAGTGACGGCTTTCGTGCCTTCACTGACGGCGTGCTTAGCCAACTCGCCGGGCAAAAGCAGACGAACGGCGGTCTGGATTTCCCGACTTGTGATGGTCGAGCGTTTGTTGTAGTGAGCCAAACGGGAAGCTTCGGCCGCAATGCGTTCAAAAATGTCGTTGACGAAGCTGTTCATGATACTCATGGCCTTGCTGGAAACGCCAGTGTCGGGGTGAACTTGCTTGAGCACTTTGTAAATGTA
>JAGJRO010000545.1:0-24601 GCA_022832285.1 Lepidurus apus apus
GTATGGCCGCGACATATTTATTTGTTTGTTTGCATTGTTTTCCCCCTTTTTTTCTTCTCTTCCCCCCGGTGACCGAGAACATCATGCCCCAGCTTCGGCGCCAACTGTCCCCCAATGTTATAAGGATAGGAAAATTTGAAAAGTGGGGGAAAGGGGCGGAGCTTAAACCGCTAAATAATTAATTTATCGGTTAATATTCATAATTGACATAGAGGTTCTTCAGCCATAACATGTAGTTTGGTCTCTTCTATAAAGCCTGGTGCACACTGGAGTGTCGTTTATGTCAACATACACAACATACGACATACGACTAGTAAACAAACCAGAAAATTTCGGCACAAAGCCGACATAAGCACTCTGACATACGAGTTGAGCACTGCTCAACTTTTGGCACACAGGCACAACTGACATACGCCTTTCCGCCATTCACAGATAAGGTGATTTTACTAGTCGTATGTCGTATGTTGTGTATGTTGACATAAACGACACTCCAGTGTGCACCAGGCTTAACACATATTTTTTCATTTTGAAACCTTACTCCCCCCTTTAATAGATTCGCTGTGTTTTCGCGCGCCTGGCGACATCTTCAGCTTGATTAAACTAGCATTAAATTTCAGTTAAGATATCTGAGGATGTGGTTCCTTTTGGTTATTGGACTTTAGTAAGAAAAGTATACTGTGATAATGCCATTAATGATAAAAGCGAGCTCTATATAAGGCATGCCAGCAATTATAGAGTGAAATAAAGATCCTTTGGACAGAAAAATCAATGTAAATGATGATGTTCTTCCCTTGGATCCTACACATACTTAGTACAACATGTGCCTAGCACGTGTTCCGTAATAAACGGAAGCGTGACAGCTAAATGAAATTATTTTATGATAACCCATTTCATTGATCGTTAGGGCTACGAAAATCGAGACTTTAGCCTTATTTGCCCCATAAGGAAAGCGGACCTGGATGACAAAGGTTAAAAACTACTTTAAAACTTGCTCAGTCTTGGATAAGAAACTCTACTAGAAACATGAATTACCTACGTGGGACAGCAATACTGGGAATTTTTGCGCTTCTCTGTACCAACTTAGCTAATGGAGACGGTTACTGGAACACCCTAGTATCAGGCAAATTTTACAAAGATTTTAAACTCTCCCTTCAGGATAATCCGTTCTTTCCTTTCTACATTTCTAAAGGTATGATCTCTTCTAAACAGCACTTGTAAAGTTTTGGAAATTTTAACTAATGACCATGCTTTTATCTGGCTTTTTGTGTTTTTTATGTGTAAAAGATTCGGAAAGTGCAGCGAAGTTGCAATGCGGAAGAGCATGCGGCAGTAATATGGCTTGTCAGGCCTTTAACTTCTACCTCAATGGAACCTTTTTTGCCTGCGAACAGTTAGCAACCAACCTGTGGTTAAATAAAAGTCAAATTGCGTTCGTGCCCCAGCCAGGAGGCTTGGTTTGGGAGAAACTACCCCAAGGGGCAGCTTTCCCGTTCCTTGACCAAACTCTAAAGGACGTAGCACCCGCGCATTATTGCGAAACCATCCGTCCTGGGTGTACCGGCAATTGGCCTGACTGTACTAACTGCGTGCAAAGCTGTATTGACTGCAAAAGTCGTTACAATTACACTGGTAAGTATCCTCTAATAAGAAGTGATCTTGTATGGCTTAGAACATGTTAATAGCGGAAATGAGAAGTTGCTAAGTATTAAACGTCCTAAGTTTGTAGGGGCTTTCACATGTACCATGTGGCCAGGACCAGCTGGACCAGATAATACCCCAATTGTTACGAGTTGTTACGACAAATTGACCCACTTGATACGAAGAAGTGTAAATTTAACAATCGGGCAAGTTGAGGATCATCACATCTTGCCTTTCCACGATATGAACCGTTTATGCCGTCTTAACGTGTACAAATTTCTGCAGTTTGTTTTTTTCACCAATACTTATCCTTGGTGGTACCAATCTTTCTACGAGAATCCTTACATTGATGCGAACGGTACTCTTACTGGTATGACCTTTTCAGCATCCAAAGATGGAGCAGGAGGCGACGGGTTAGCTTTGGGTACCAACATACAAACACCCTCCCCTTTTGTTGTGGTCGACGACGATTTGTACAGCTGTGGGTCGCTTTGGTTGTTCAAGAACGGAAACGCAACCTGCCCTGGTGGAGGCGTTAGTTTCTTCGGAAAACCTAAAATGAACTCAACTACTAACAAAGTGGTTGATACTGGCATCCATTGGCCTCTAGCTACTGCGAGTGGAAACATTCTCATTGGCATGGATTTGGCTTTATACATAGTGTGAGCACTTATTTATTTCGCACTACTTTGTCGTGGTTGAAATGAGACGCCGCAACTAAGACACAAGATCGAAAAATGACTTAAAACTTAGATTCATAAACTAGCTGGGTTTTCAAGTATACTTCGAATTGACCCAAATATGTTATGCACATTTGAGAATTATTTTAACATAAATTTTTTCTCATAACTTAGAACGTTTTGCTGTGTGAGTTGTTGGTATTATTGTATAATCTCTTGTCAAAACTCAAACCAGAAAACTCTCACCAAACTACTTAGGAATCCGCGCTTATTTTTCTGTTACAATTTTAATCCCTTTCTCGAAAAAAGAATTAAAAAGGACTTGAAACGAATGCGAATTCTGTAATAGTGTCACGTCAGAACTAGTCCACTTAAAAGAATACATAAGTTTAAAGTATCTTACTGAAAAATCACCGCTTTCAGTTCAATCAGTCGTTTCGCTTCACCTAAACATGTGGAAAAAGCAATACATAATTTCAAGTGGAGAGGGTTTGGTGTCAGGGACAGTCGGTCTCTGTTGAAGTTCTAGAAATAAACGCCCTGCCAAAAGCATAAGCTTGAAGAGACCAATACATTAATGACGCAATGGGCTTCTCATACTCTTACAAGACTACGAGACCGATATAACTTCGTACATCTGCGAATTATTGCATGGGAATTTATATCTAGGCGGAACCCCCAAAGCTGTTTGTAACTTGACCAAGTGGTACAGTAAGGGAGAGGGGCGATACCGAACGGGGGCGATCCCGTTTTTTTCACTTCCTTGCTGTATGGCAAGTTGCATAATTCTTAAAAAAAAAAACACTACTAGATGGCCGAAGCGTACTTGTCGTTTGGCCAAAGTTTGAGCTTCATGAAACGCAAACTGGAAGAGCAAAAAAATCCGAAAGTTTTAGTGCATCTGCTGGAAATTTGACAGTCCAAGGTCGGTGACTTATATCTGCATAAGTAGGCTCGTTAAAAATTCCGTGTTTTTAAGAACTTACCTTTGAAACTGACTTTGAAGAAAGGGAATTGACGCCAATGTTCAAGTATTTTTGCTTTAATATGTGTTCTTTACAATCTGAATACATTTTTTTATAGAAATACATGTAATTTATCACGTACTTCGTTATGGTACGCACTTCATAAGAAGTTTAAATGTAAAATACACGAAATTTGAACATGTTCGGTTTAGCCCCATGGTTGAGGCGATTTCGTCACATGAGAAGTGACTGCCTCGAGCTATTTTAAGGGCACAATGACTTGGATTTTTTTTAAAAAAACAGTCGTAGTAAATTAATAACTATTCTTTCATGTGCCGAAGAAATCAACTCGGTAGGCCTAATACCTTTTTCCCTGCAGTCAAAAAAGTTAAAATCGTTCGGTATCGCCCCCCTCTCCCCTACAGTTGATAAGTTAAGGACTGGAAAGTCCGAATCTTGCTTTGAATAAGTCAACGCTAGCGTGACAAACGGACCAGAAGATTACTGTCAGATTCTGCAGCCATACTGTTTGGGGATTTGGCTAATTGCACCAAATGCGCTATGACTGCAATCCCCGTCACGACTACGTCACGATTGCGTTACGATTACGACTACGATTACGACTGCGTTAAGGCTGCGGTCCCACTTAGCGGAATTACAACCGTGGTTATCATGGCCCATGGTTATCGTGACGTCATTCCCTGTAGTTTATAATAACACCGGGTCACATTTATCCTCTTCCCGTAGTTATAGTCGATAAAACAATACTTATAGATATCGATATCTTTCGGTAATTTCAAATTTGTGCATCAGCTCTATGTGATTGGTAGTTTCCAGAGATCCTAAAATCGCGCGTAGGCGGTGCTCCAGCAAGACCGAAGGTCAAGAGCAAATAACCATGCTTCTTTCGTACGAATTAGGATTGAGGTCACACTAGGCAGTCAGCCGTGGTTATTCGGTAAAATAACCTCGTGGTCATTATAACGAGAGGTCCCATCAGAAAAATTCAGGTAGTTGGCGTGGGAATTCCATGGTTATAATAAGCACGAAAAAGAGCAGGGTTATTTTCACCGGGCTTTGGTTATTGACAGACCGCTCTCTTTCCTTTCCCATTTTATTCGTGAAGCATATAGCTAAAAGTAAAGTGAAAGTATGGAAAAACGTTACATAATTAAACCCTTCGTGTATTTTGAAGCCTGGAGAATCTTCTTTGAAAACGGTAAGAGCACTCTTTTTAATTCTGTCCAATGGAAAATGGACAGAGATGATCGCTTGTGGATGACAATGCTGAATCAATCATTTGAGCAATAAGGAATGAAAAGAAAATTTTCGCGTCACGAAAAGGACATTCGGGCATTTGTGCGATTTACTGAAAAATAGCTTAGCTGGAGGGACTACGAAATTTCGATTGCCCATTCCAGTTGAAAAAAAAGATTGCGCTAACGCTGTGGAGGCTGGGAACGAACATGAATTTCGTAGCCTTTCAAAGATCTTCGGTTTTGCCAAACCCACAGCCGTTAAAATGTTTCATGACACGTGCAAGGCTATCGTAAAGGCTTTGGGCCGAAAATTGATTCGTATTCCTATCGGAAATCGCCTGAGGGAAACAGTAGAATACTTTTCCAGACGTAACTTTCCACAATGCGTTAAAGCAAGAGACGGAACTCATATCCCCATTTTGGCACCAAAGGATTTGCCGTAGATTACTACTGTGTCCGCAAAGGAGGGTAAACTGTAATTCTGCAAGCTGTCGTAGATTTTTCTCTTCGATTTCCCGATAGAAAAAAAGCACACGTGTCAATTTTGTAAAGTTCAGGGGTAAAACCCAGGGCCGTACCCAGGATTTTGGTGCGGGATGGGGGGTAGTATGTGGATATCGTTATGGAGAAAAAAATTTCGGGGGGGGGGGGGGGTAAAACCCCCAACCACTCTGTGTACGGGCCTGGTAAAACCCCTTTTCCTATTCTTTCGTATTGCGTGGCATTCTTCGGGCTGTTCGAAGCACGTCATACTTTTATTTAGCTTTCATTAACCTTTCACCGTAGGAAACAAATTATTCTAAATAAGAAGTTAATTTTGCGTGACTTTCCCTAAACCAAATCTCGGATCTGTTCGTTAATTGTAATATTCGAATGTTAAGGTTGTAAAAACAGCAACATTTCAAGAGAAAAATCATATAAACATATACTTCGAGTAAGTTCTTAAATTAACTAGTGATAATATGTAATATACATTTATTCATGTACGTTTACAATAGCAATATGGATCACAAATTTGAAAGACGCGCGAAGGCGGAGCCCAAACCTTGTTCGTAATAAACCTGCTCCTTCTCGTGGTTGACATAACCATGATATAACCACACCAACTACCTGGTTATTTTAGTGTGACCTCGTTTATCATAACCAGAGGTTATTTTGACCAAATAGCCATGGTTGTTTGCCTAGTGGGACCGCACCCTAGGCTGTGTTCCCACTGCTAAAGCCTGGTTCACACTACCGATCAAAATCCAAAAATCACAAGTCAAAATCAAGAAAAGCATTGACTGGGGGCGTGATTTGGTCTGATTTGGTCTGACTTGTACCATTAAAATACGATTGAATTTGGGTCCTTTGATTGTTGTGATTTGTGATTTACCACATTGCCAAGAAAGGTTGTATGAAAAACATGCAGGAAACTTGGGTTTTTGAGCAGATAAATAATAAATAAAACTAAAAAAAGTTTTCCGGATTTACTGAATTAGTATTATAAAGTTTTATGTTGCAGCCAAAACAACTTGCGCTCAACAAAACTTTATAATACTAATTCAGTAAATCCGGATGGCTTTTTACAGTTTTATTTATTATTTATCTGCTCAAAAACAAAAGTTTCCTGCATGCTTTTCATACAACTTTGCTTGGCAATGTGGTAAGTCACACATATCACGACAATCAAAAGACCCAAATTCAATCTTATTTGAATGGTACAAGTCAGACCGAATCAGACCAAACCACGCCCCCAGTCAGTGCTTTTCTTGATTTTGACTTGTGATTTTTTTATTTTGAACGGTAGTGTGAACCAGGCTTAACCTAACACCGGTGTTGAGTTAGCGTAACCCGGATTGGCCTAACACGTGTTTCCATTGGTACATAAAATAAGTAACCGGGTTAGGATTGGAATCGACTTTTACCATAGACTGATACTGGAAATTGTTCAGTCGGACTGTATTATCTAATATCACACTAGAAATTTGTGAACAACAATTGAAACATAAAAACAACACAAGGAAAAACCGCATCCGAGATTTGTTATGGACGACAATGTTACGTTTCTTTTCGTTTACAAGCTAGCATGGAGCTTTTTATCGACTGTCTCTTTTGCCCCCGATTTGATCTATTTTTCTTGGATTCAGCCATATAGGCATAGCTTTCTAAACAATTTTTTAATTTATTTATAGTTTTTCAGTAAGAAACACTTTTTATTTGTACTGTTTTTATTCCACACAACTGAGGCGAAAACGAGGCTTGGCACTAGGTAAAAGCAGCGTTTGTTTACAACACACGTAACTCCCCTTCAAAGCAAAAGCGCACAACGTCTCAACCCGACTTTGCTGGGTTAACCCCTTTTCAAAATGGGGTTAACCTTGACGGTGTCTAACACCACTTTCAACCCAGGTTTGGCTAGTGGAAACACTCGGGTTAGTTAATCCGGGTTAATTTCGCTCGCTAACCCGGGTTAAGATGGCAGTGGGAACACAGCCGAAGATTCCTTATAAGGGGTATTATTATTCAGGCTAAAGAATATAATTTATTTAAGGCATTTCACTTTACACCATGTGGCATGAAGGAAATGAACGGTTTGCGATCCCAATCTTTGGCGAATGTTATCAAACCCGAACATACTTCGCTATAGACGAGTGATTAATTTGGACACTGGGATCCTTACACCATGATTATAGAATGGCTCTGCAAGATATGCACCGTTTCGTTTGACTAAACTAAATGCTTATTCTTCGCTATTGTTTGCCTTCGCAACTCGTACAAATTCAGTCTACATTTATTATCAGAACTTTTTTATATTGATTCAATGGAACCTTGATGAATACGCAGTTCTCTCCGCTTTCTATTTCTCCTTTTGATATCTTTAATTTGAAGGACATTAGCTTAGAATTCTACCACATTCATTACAGTCATGGATGATCACTATGGATGTGGGTCGATTTCGTTGTTAGATCCTAAAAATTTGTCCAGGCGGGGAATATTAGCAAGATCGCGACACCAACGCTGGGTGGTATTGAAACTGGATTGCGTCTATATACTTATACGGGAATCCAATCTGCCCAAACTATAATCTTAAGCTTAAGCGCTATAATCTTAATCTATAATCATAGTCGCCATGGTGATACAGAAATGAAATTGGAACAGTACTGCTTTTCGGGGAGTTTGTATTCCCTGCACTCGACATTTGGTGTTGCAATGATTTATGATATCTTACTGAATGACTTACTCAGAGAACAAACTATTGTATATAATCTTCACTTTCAATTCACGACATGTAACTGATGGGAACCCGTCGATCTTAGCAGCGTAGAATTACTTCCTTTACTTAACATGATGAAAACGTTACAAACCCAGTAGTTTTACATAATGTAAACAATTTAACATCAACTGCATGCGAACGTTACATACTTCCTGCGAGTTGTTAATATTTCAGATACAATAAATTAATTCTTAAGTTTATTAAATTATAATATAAACTATACAAGTTACAAGGTAAATAAAACATAAAACATATGTACAAGGTAAATAAAACAGATAACTGCTCATACAGACCGATTACAAGCGACATTTACCTATACGGTTGAGCAGAACTAATACTCTTAGAAAAGCGGAACCGTTCATATGGAAAGGTAAGAACCGACTCTCTTTTTTTTTTTTCCTTTTTCAAAACGGAGTGAGCAATGCTCGTTTCCGTTTCTGTATTGAGTTTGCTCATTTTTACATTAACTATGAACAAAGAGGAAAGGGCGCTCTTGGTGAGACGCTCTTTTTCATATTAAAATATTTCTAAAGAAATCGGATACAATTTAAATCACAAGTTAGTCTGCTGGAGTATTTTAAGTGCTGAATTAGCGAAATCTGCGACGGATGGGTAGGTTTTTGAGTTGGTTAAAAATACTTCAGGTTTGAAGTGGAGTTTGTTTTTGCTTAATGTTCTTAGTAGTATAGCTCTGTTTTTGTTGAGTAAANTTTAAGTGCTGAATTAGCGAAATCTGCGACGGATGGGTAGGTTTTTGAGTTGGTTAAAAATACTTCAGGTTTGAAGTGGAGTTTGTTTTTGCTTAATGTTCTTAGTAGTATAGCTCTGTTTTTGTTGAGTAAAGGGCATTGGAAAAAAACGTGAGAAAGAGATTGGTAGTTTCGGCTGGCACATGGACACAGTTTGTCGTTAGTTATTTTAATTCGATATAAGTACGATTTCGTGGGGAAGTGGGACCGATTCTCTTTGGTATCCCATAAGACGCGAGACTGGACAAAAGTAAAAGTGAAGCCTAAAAAAATTACGGATCGCCCTTCCCCAAGGCAACCCCATAGACGATGGCAAAATATTCTACTTGCTCCAGTTACTCATGGTATAAAAGCGCTGTCCGTGGTTCAGTCTAATCAGTTCAGTCTCATTCTCTGATACCTCCAAACCGACAATGAAGTTCTTCTTGATCGCCGCTTTCTTGGCCGCTGCCTCCGCAGCCAGTGTGTACCCTGCAGCTTACCCAAGCTACGCTAAGCAGCCCGAGATTACCATCGTGAGTCAAAGCGATGTCCGAAACCCGGACGGAAGCAGTCAATGGAGGTAAGCTTATATCTGTCTGATTCTTTAACTTTACGAGTTAACTTTCTAGCTACGCGGGATCTGACGGCACGACCCGCGAAGAATCTCAAGTCCAAAAGCAGATCGGTTATGAATATGGCAACACCAACCGCGGATCTTCTTATTTCGTCACCCCCGAAGGCCAACGCATCACTTTGACCTGGGTTGCTGACGAGAACGGATTCCAACCCAAGGGTGACCACTTGCCGGTCGCTCCTCAACACACCCCAGAAGTCGCCGCCGTCTGGGCCACCGTTCGTACCCCAACCTACTCTGCCCCCGCCTACGCTGCCCCCGCTGTCTACCCTGCCCCTGCCCGTTATTAAACCGACTTCTAGAGTTTCCTGTATATAGGGGATTTATTTATTAATAAATGTCTGAAATGCAAACCGTTCGTATCTTGTTTCATAATTTATGATTGTAGCCTTTAGACGTCACCTAAACATCAACAAGAAGCAAGTCGCGGAAAGAGTACCTTTAGATGTACATTACTCAAACTATTGATCGCACGATGGACTTTCAAACTGGCCAATTACAGTGCTTATCATCTCGTGGGTTCGTATTTTCCTAACTTTCCAATTATTAAAAAGTAGTTAACGTGCATGGATGGAATAGGAACTCAGTGATTGCTCGTTCTGCTCTAGAAATAGTTAATTGCTTGCTAAGCTGCTCTGTGAATTTCTTCTAATTCCTATATAGCTTAACACACATCTGAGAATCCTTCGTGGAGTTATACTACTGCGAATACTTGACTGCGTCGAGCACTGAAGTAAAGAAAAGACACTAGCTCACTAACGGTTTCCGTTTTCCAGGAATGCAGGAAAGTTTACTTTATTAAGTAAACTGTACCAATTTTGTCTTTAACTCTTAAATACTACAGCCATAGCAGTACAGTGCAAGTTGTAATACAAAAGCCAAATTCAAACTGGATAAAATATGGGTCACGTTCACTTCGTTTTGACAGGATTTATGTATACTGTGCAGCTATTTAACAAAAAGCTTCCATTAGAGTAACAACGACATCGTTTAACATGCCGTAATTTATAAATGCCGTAAAACTCAATAAGAAAACGCTAAGAATAAATATTGTTTCACTAATGGGACCTTTGTGTTCCACAGAAGACCAAAGCAAGTGCAAAAATCGACGAAAATTGGGAGCTGACGCAGACAAGCCAAATAGAAAAGCATACTGCGTATGTCTGTGAAATGCTGAGCGATCAGGCTTGTGTTTAGGTAAAAAAAAAGATTTAGACCAAGTCCAAGTTCGTTTGACATAAGAAATATAATTGCAAATCAAAATCCGGGACAACATTTTTGCGGCAGGAACAAGTCCAGTTCAAACCCGTACGAAAAAGTCGGACTTTCTACTTAAGTTAAACATTACATTAACTGCAGTGTTAGGTGAAGTTTTGAAGTAATACTGCAGTAGAAATCGTGTTTGCTGATGTTTTTTTTCCTTTAAATTTAGACCGGAATTAAACTGGCAGTAAATATGGTAATTATTTCGATAAAACTTAAGTAACATATTCATATACTCGTATTGCTGTGAAGATTATGCTAACACAAATAGTGATTAAATAAAATTTTTAATTTAAGTAATATTTTTTTAGGTCTAAATTTACACTAAGTTTACCGTAAAAGTTGAAGTAAACATCGGGTTTAATGCATTTTATTTACCGCAACTTTTTCGTTGGGGAAGTTCAAATCCCCTCTCTCACACAAGTTCAAATCAAGCCCAAATCCTGCCGAATGATTTGAACAAGTCCGCAATTCCGTAGCGGAATTTGATTTAAAAAAATATATATTTCGCACAAATCGAGGGTAATTTGCCAAGTTTATGTTTAGTCGCGAAGTTAAACGAGTGAAGCAAACATGTCCAAAAGAAAGAACACAAGTTTGCCTTTAGCTCAGCGAGTGGAAGTGTGAAATCTTCTGAAAAAAAAAGACACAGGTTTCAATTGCTCAACGATTCGGTTTGAGTCAGTAACCGAACTTATGCCTCCACCATCACTAGCGTCCGCGTTGCAGGCAACTGATGTCGTTTGTTGGTTTATAGATACCACGGGTTGTGAGGGATATGAGCAGTTATTCGACTTGAAAACATAATGCAACGACACGAACGCAAAACAGCGTTCAATCATGGATTTTTTTTTCAAAAGAAGCGTCGTTAAAAACTTGACTAATTTGACTAATTGACTAAGGATAGTACAGATTTACTCTTGTCTCATTCAATTCGTATTTTTATTATGCTATATAGGCAACTTCGTATTTTTGAATATTCCGCATATTTGAATATTGTCCGTCCGGTCCCGAGTCTATTCAAATAAGCGGATTGTACACCCACAGTGGCAACATAATTTCGAGAATTTTATTCTAGTGGAACTGTTACTTCCCCAACGAAAATTTTCTAGAAAGAAATTTCCGCCTTTCTTCAAAATCCAAAATCCCTACGCGTCGAAGTTCAACTCCCTTCCAACTCCGTCCCTAAAAACAGCTGGCTTCCAATTCAAGTGCAAGTTCAACTCATTAGAAAAAAAGGCTTGCCGGAATTGATCAACTCCGAGATTTGCTAAAAAATAGGCTTCATCTGGACTTAAGTCCGGGCCAAGTGCAAGTCCGCACAACCCTGTGAGCGACACATTGTTCAGAAACCGGATCAGAAAAGTAATTGTGGCTCGGCCAGGTAGCTTTATATGGGACAAGACCAGTGTTGAGCATAAAGAGAATTAAGAGCGTTGGGTACTTTCGGTGCTTCTCCTGAAGTACCCACTGAAATGCGTTCCCTGGCGCTAAGCCCAGTGTACTTTCGTTGTGTTTGTTTTAACGCAAACGAATTAACCTTTTAACTAGAAGGAAGTGCCCATGCATAGTTTTAACAGTAGATATATCGTTTCACTGACACAATACGCACGCCGTTTTTAGAAGTACGAAACAGGAAGTCGTTTATAGTTTGGTTGTAATTTGGTTGTAGTTGACTGCAAACACATTGTAGTTCATTAATCCGTAACTTTTTAATAAAGGATTTGCAGAAGGTATATACGCAGAACAGTTGATTCTGTGCCCGGAACAATTTTCTTACAAAGAATGTGCAAAGTGCAGCTTTAAGCGTTAAAGGTCGCCCGTTACCATAAACCTAACTCCCATAAACCCAGAACCCAGTAATAGGCTTCGGCCTTAACGGGTAATACATTTAAAAAAAAAAAAGAATATTCTATACAATGAATAACACGAAACCTTTTGTGTATATGCCAAGCTTTATAAAGAAAAGTCTGGATAGGAACACGATTAAGGGCTCCTAGTGATATATTTCCTGGTACAATCTACTACTCCATTGGTCTACACTGGTCGGGTGTGTCACGGTCAGTCAGCTTTTTCTTTGGATACGTTGTAAACCACAGCCATCGGTGTGGGTAAAGTTAGTACACTAATAGAAAAGGAAGTAGAAATATGGATTTCTATCGCGGGTTGGGAGTGTACTTTTTATTCCTGTTCTCACTACTGAAATAATTACTGGAGAAACTAACTGGAACATCTTCGTTTCAGGTCAATATTACAAGGAATTTAAACTCGCCGTTCTGGGTAATCCTTTCCATCCTTTGTACATTTCTAACGGTAAGGAAGTTGTACAATCTAATTCCCGTAAATTGCAAATTTATTTTATCTTAATCAGTATCTATTTTTAAATTAACTTCTTTAGTGAATGTGCCTAACGATTTGAAGACTCAAATTCACTTGACTCTCTTTATTATTTTTTATTAACTTAATTTCTATATTTCTGTGCATCATGCACTGAAAGATTCCGAGATTGGGGTAAAGTTGGACTGCGGAAGAACATGCGGCAGTAATACGGTTTGCCAGGCCTTCAACTTGTACCTTCATGGACCCTCTTATGTCTGCGAACAGTTAGCAACCAATCTGCGATTAAATCAAAGTCAAATCGCGTTCGTATCCCAGCCAGGAAGCTTCGTTTGGGAGAAATTACCACGAGGAGCAGCTGTACCGTTCATTGACCAAACTCTGAAGGGCGTGGCGCCCGCGAATTACTGTGAAACCATCCGATGTGGATATATTGGTAGTTGGCCTTCCTGTACTAACTGCGTACAAAGCTGTATTGACTGTAAAAGTCGTTACAATTACAATGGTAAGTAGTCTCTATGAATATATCCAGTATCCTATAAGTTATAATTATACTCGATTTTTGTTATTCAGTATTATATCTTTAAAAAGATCAGAAATGAGCAAGAACGGCTTCATGAAAATGACTGAATTACAGGCATGTTCACTTGTACCATGTGGCCAGGACCAGCTGGACCGGACAGTACTCCAATTACAACTACTTGTTACGATAAACTCACACATTTGGTGCGAAGGACTGTAAACTTAGCCACCGGACAAGTTACAGACTTCCAATTCTTGCCTTTTCGCGATATGAACCGATTATGTCGTTCAAACGTGTACAAGTTATGGCAGTTTGCTTTTTTCACAACTCAACGTTCTTGGTACCAAATCCTTTATGCAAATCCCTATATTTCCGAAAACGGAACCCTAACGAATCTCACGTTTTCACGGTCCATCGATGAAGTCAGTGGAGATGGATTTGCATTGGGTACCAGCACGTTACCTCCAGCCCCATTTGTTGTGGTCAATGATGATCGGTATAACTGTGGGTCCTTCTGGTTACTTCATTCGAGTAATGCGCGCTATTGCCCTGGTGGAGGTGTTTGTTTCTTTGGTACAGTTAAACTCAACCCAACCGGAACAGTGATGGATACTGGCATCCATTGGCCTCCAGCTACAGCGAGCGGATACACTCTTGATCGGATGGATGTGCCATTATATATAGTATAACACAACTAGTACTTATGAGTCAATCAACCTTATTCATATTCCTTTGGCTTACGAATTAGCCTTATTCAAGTTCTCAAAGCTAAAATGTCTGACGTGTGCACATATTACATACATTAATCATTAATACAATAACACATTAATCTGTAAAGAACATCATTTGAAAAAAAGGAAAATTTCTTACTTGGAAAGGGGGGGGGGGAATATCGAAGAGTCGTCATCATCACAATAGTTCATTAATGAATGCAATAGTGCAGTTCTATAACTTTCTTACTAAGCGAATCTGGAACGAAAAATAATAAGTTTAAATAAAAAATAGTAAGCAATTTTTTTCAAATACATACATGGATTAGCAAATGGTTGAGCCATCTACTGAGCTACAGGGCATTCGAATGTTCGTTTGCTATTTATCCAATTAGCTGTTATGCTTTCGAACGTTAAACGACCGTTGAACACTAACAGTATAAAAATTAACCAAACGAGAAATCAGAAAATCACTGAAGGCAGACAGAAGACACTACCGGCATAGGTTTTCCAATCTTCCTACCGTTATTAATTTCGGGTACGTGAGTTAGATATTAATCAATATTTAATAACAATTAAGCTAAGAAGTTTTTTGTTCCACTGCTTCCTTCCTTGCCATGCCAGCACAAGCATTGTATCTCTTAGGATGTAAAACGAACACAATGTAAGCACGTGCAATTGAGAATTTACAAGATACACTGTGAGGTTGGGCTAAAACAAACGTATAGAAAACAAAGGTTATTGTTTCTTGGGCTTGTCGCTTTGCGATAAGACCAAAAGATGGAACCAGTCGACTGAATAAAGTTTCGCGAAATGAAAATCAGCACATAGCCTGGATCTGTACAGCCCTGGGTTTTACTATGATCGTTTACCTTCATCGATTTTATTTCAAAGGTTAGATTTGATTTTTGTCACAAAAATGTGTTTATCTGTATGCGTGAAGTCTGTGATCTCCTCGCAGAAATTTTCTCGCATTCAAATGGTACACAGTTACGTGTACTTTGCGTCCAGGTAGCTATGCCCCTGCTTCTACGCTCAGGTATAGGGTTCTCAACACGTTGTCCCTTCCTACTACTAGACTACGCTTACGGGAAATCCCTCCTAAACTCCACAGTCAAGTAAATGAGCAGGTTATTCAATTGAATGGGCTTGATTCTCTTTTCACCCTAGGAAGCTACATTAGATGAATACTTTTTCTTCTTTGTGGTAGACTTTTCGGGTCTATCCCGAGAACAAATGGTACGCAGTTGCGTACTTTCCGTCCACGTAGCTACGCCCCTGATCCCGCTGGTGGTTTTTACCGGAGAATATTCGTTAAAAGTTCAAGTTGAAAATGGGTACAAATTGTAGTTGGATTGGAAGTGAATTAGGTTAGGTTCGGTTAGCTTAGCTTAGGTTAGGTCAGGTTAACGATAACGTAAAACTTATTGAACTTGGTGGAACCAGCGCGATACATGACACAATTTTGTCACTTTTTCCCCCGGAAAACATGTTGGTACAAATAGGTTTGCTATACTCGGCATGGTTGTTGCTTATTTTAGCAAGAATTTATTATGTCAAATATTGCAGCAACTATTAGCTTGAAACACGAAGGACTGAAAATAAACGAATTCTGCTAAAGTGTCACGCCAGAACGTCAATTATTTAAAACTTATACATGAACTCAAACACCTCACTAAAATCGTCACTTTCAGTTCATCAGTCATTCGCTTCACCTGTACGCGAACATACGATACATAGTTTCAAGTGGAGAGGGTAACCGACACTATGGCTTCCACAAGACGCGAGACTGGGTAAAAGTAAAAGTGAAGCCTAAAAATTACGGATCGCCCTTCCCCAAGGCGAACCCCATAGACGATGGCAAAATATTCTACTTGCTTCAGTTACTTACGGTATAAAAGCTCTGTCGAGGTTCAGTCTAATCAGTTCAGTCTCATTCTCTGATACGTCCAAACCGAAAATGAAGTTCTTCTTGATCGCCGCTTTCTTGGCCGCTGCCTCCGCAGCCAGTGTGTACCCCGCAGCTTACCCCAGCTACGCTAAGCAGCCCGAGATCACCATCGTGAGCCAAAGCGATGTCCGCAACCCGGACGGAAGCAGCCAATGGAGGTAAGCTTATACAATCATCTTTCTGATTCTGTAACTTCAAGTGTTGATTTTTACAGCTACGCTGGATCTGACGGCGCGACCCGTGAAGAAGCTCAAGTCCAGAAGCAGATCGGTTACGAATCTGGCAACACCAACCGCGGAAACTCTTACTGGGTTGCCCCTAATGGCGAACGTTTCACTTTGACCTGGGTCGCTGACGAGAACGGATTCCAGCCCAAAGGTGACCACTTGCCCGTCGCTCCTCAACACACCCCGGAAGTCGCCGCCGTCTGGGCCACCGTTCGTACCCCTACCTACTCTGCCCCCGCCTACGCTGCCCCTGCCGCCTACGCTGCCCCCGCTGTCTACCCTGCCCCTTCCCGTTATTAAACTGACCTCTATATAGAGTTTCCTGTATATAGGGGATTTATTTATTAATAAATGTCTGAAATGCAAACCGTTTGTGTCTTGTTTCGTAATTTATAATTGCCCAGTCAGCGATTAGACGTCCCCTAAATATAAAAAGAAGCAAGTCGCGAAGAGGGTATACGTTTTGATGCACTTGACGGAAAGAGACGCAATATTTCAAATAAGTTTAACATTAGACTCGATATTGCGATTTTATTTATGCCGCCGAACGAAGTAATACATTTGTTAATCTACAGTAAACCCTCCATTTACGCGGTGGATTGGGACTGTAAAAACACCGCGTACATGAGAACCGCGTACACGAAAACCTCGTAAAGTGAATTGTATAATACGTGGGAAAGATAGGGATGCGTTCCGTATTCTTAAAAACTTTACTCGTATTGAAGTACAAAAAAAATTATACTTTTAAATCGTGCAAGTATAGAAGGCTTATAATGACAATAACGTATTTTGAAGTAGTTATTATTTATTTCCGTGTATACAAAAATATTCACAAGCCTTAACTCTTGGCTTACAAAAATTTATAAAACTTACAACTTTGAGCTAGCGCCTTTACCTATTAGCGCATTCAAAATCGGACCTTCGATTTATAGGGACGGCACCATTATCTTTCTTTTGAATGCTAGCTAGTCTGTAGGTGCTTTGGATAATTTACAAGCTCGATCACAAAAAACTGACTTTTTCTTCGTGCCGCGACGTGCGGGCTCCGCTGTACGCCATGAAGCAAGCGTTACCCGCAAAGTCAGAGCCGCCTCGCGCGGTTCCATTGCCAGGGGATGGGCTCTCGACTGCGAAGCCGACCCGAAACTTGCCCAAAGGCTCTCAGGCGCGGGTCTCGGCCCGGCAGGACGGCAAGCTACGGCGATCGCGCGAAGAAAAAGTCAGTTTTTTGTGATCGAGCTTGTAAATTATCCAAAGCACCTACAGACTAGCTTGAGCATTCAAAAGAAAGATAATGGTGCCGTACCTATAAATCGAAGGTCCGATTTTGAATGCGCTAATAGTTAAAGGCGCTAGCTCTCCGGCCAACTGTCCTCCCATGTTATAAGGATAGGAAAATTTGAATTTTGGAGGAAAGGGGCGGAGCTTAAACCGCTAAATAATTAATTACTCGGTTAATGTGAATAATTAACATAGGGGTTATTCAGCCAGAACACTTCATTTGGTCTCCTCTATAACACATTTTTTTCGGACCTTACTCCCCTTTTAAGACTCCCCCCCTTCCAGGGCCGCCCAGAGGTTAGACGGGGTCCGGGGCTAACCTAAAATGGAGGCCCCTGTCGTGCACATAAGTAACTGTACAAAAAATATTTAAAAATTGAAAACCTTATGTAATCTTGATTAAATCAGACTTGTATAGACAAGTTTCACAAGCTTTAAAAAGTGTTGAAAAAATTGAGCCGTTTTGTAAAATATTTTTTTAGCAATTTTTTTGTGTACAAAAAATTCAAGAGGGGCCCCCAAGCAGCCGGGGCCCGGGACAAATCGCCCCACCCGTCCCTTGCTTTCTAAACGCATCCTTTTTTAGTAAATAGAGGTATCGGTAGGTGGCAGCATGTACTGGTTGAAAACTAAAGCTTCTCCGAAACGCTATAATTAGTTACGTGTGTGTCGAAATCGATGTTAGCACTCAGTGCTATGCTAGCATGTGGCGAAATTATTGAAGACTTTCAAGACATTCATTTGATTTGAAGACGTTCATTTTCACGGATATTAATTTATATTCAAAAGTACACTCTCTAGAAATGACCCCCTTTTAACTGTCTTTTACTTGATTTTTGAAATTGATGTGAATGTCTGAAATTATTGGGTATGTTTGTGCATAATATGCCAGAACTTTTCCGGTAAAGTCAGTCCAAGAGCCTCGCCATCGCTAGCGCGAATATATAAAGAAATGGGTACGAATATTCCAAGCTAAGACTTGGGTACCACAACTTCAACAAACCTCCTTCAAATAACCGCGCCAGCGAAAGGAGGAACATAACCGGCGAACAAATTTTTAGCTGCTCCCTCGTTTCCAAGCACAACTTGACGCACAGTTCGAGGAACAGTCGCTGGAACAAAACTGTGCCGCACAAAACCACGAACAACATCGCTGGAACACTGTTCCTCGCACAATATACGCACAGCACAATTGTTCCTTCGCTGGAAAAGGCCCTTAAGCTGGCTTTACACTGGCCTGTCGGCGTGTCGAAACACGCGACAGACGACAGACATCCACGGAAAAAAGCAGAAAACCCGGCAGAAACAGCCAGACAGACTGACGACAGACGGAGTTGAGCGCTGCTCTACTTTTGGCGTCGGCACACAAGCGACAGAAGCCGTTCCGCCCTTCACAGAATAGGCTTTTTTCCGTGGATGTCTGTCGTCTGTCGCGTGTTTCGACACGCCGACAGGCCAGTGTAAAGCCAGCTTTACACTACCAACACAGCATGATTACGATTCAAAATTCCTGAAGGGCTAACAATAAGCATTAGCGTAAGCGCTGGGGAAAGGCTAACTGTCAAACTCGCTTTCTGATTCGACGGGTATCTTCCCCATGTACAATTTTAGCTAGACACTACTGTTCAGTGTACTGTCATTATGCGAATAACGTGCCAGCATCGCTGTGGTTTATTTAACCTTTCTTACCTCAAAATAAGAACTGCAAGCAGAGAGAATCACTTTGTGCGCAGATAAAATCTTTCCCTCTGCTGCCAACATGACATCCATAAAGCATCCATTACTTAGGAAACTCGTGAAGCCTTTAACAAGGCTATTTTGATGGTAATTATACCTTAAGCAACAACTGGGCTGCACGTTGAGAGCACAGTATAAAGGTTTACACAGTATGGTAACAGGGCTATCTTCCAATGTTTTCTGACGACCTTCTCGGTCCCCAGAGTAATATTCAGGTAAAAGGCCAGAAAATCAAAGGGTACATTCGCAAACCTCCCAGTGCAGTTCAAAAAAGGTCACGACGGTTTACAAAGCGCAATGCAGGTCGGGCCTTACGGCAGTCCAAAACTCCTTAGAGTACCCGAGAGAAAGGTCACCAGTCCCCCGTTTTGTGAATGTTTTGTTCTCTTCTCGAACCCTTTTTCTAGAAGATTAGGAATGCCTACATGGTGGGTACATGGGTAAGTCTGTGAATCCATTCCTCCTATGTTCTTTAGTACCCACATATCCTCTTGAGACCGAGAGAGTTGTCAGAAAACCTTAGCATTGGAAGGATACCCTTGTTACCATGTGTAAACCTCTATATTGTGGTTGAGAGCTTAACTCGAAGGTCTCACTATCTGAATTGCTCATTTTGCGAAACAGGGGAAAACTGCTGTATTTGAAAGAAGAAAATACGGATCGCTCATTCACGCAGTGCTTTGTATCAAAACACCTCGGGAAATAGAAGCCGTAGAAGACTCAACCACGGTGGCTACATTTACAACGTTGCGGGAATGAGTAAACCGAAAAGTTTCTTGTGCGTTCCGGCGAAGCGATTTCCACGTAAAACGCTGCATTAGTGTTCGTAAAACCAGTGCTAATAAACGTTTATTTCACTCATCCGATTTGCATTTAAGCATTTTTTTTTAATTTAACCGACGAATAGGCTTGGCCTGTTGTCGGATTCTTTATTTACATTCTTTCTTACATTCCCTTGTGATCTTTAATTAAACACGAAAGATACGCTTTAAGTTTGGTATTTTGAAAACCCGTGATTAAGCCTTATTTTTATTATACCGTCATCATTCAGGGTCAGGATTATTATCCTTGAAAATCCTTGAAACAAAAAATTTTCGAGATCAAGTTCATATGCTTGATTTAGTATTAAAAAAACTGTAAGCACGTCAGTATGACGTAAAGAGGGGAGTTTTAGTATTAGTTAAGTCGTAAAGCATTTTATGACAAGTTAACTCTTTACAATTACTTTCTTAATTCCTGATATAAGATCATAAAGAAATCATAGACAAACTGCTAAATGATACGGTGATAAATAATCGAACTTGACAGATAATTTTTAATAAAGACGAATTACCGTTACAAGCGACCTTCACCTGCATGGTTCAGCACAACTAATACTTGCAGCATAGCGGTCCCGTTTATAAGGAAAGGGAAGAGCCGTCACTCCATGGCATTCCATAAGACGCGAGACTGGATAAAAGTAAAAGTGAAGCCTACTATAACAAATCGCCCTTCCCTAAGGCTAACCCCGTAGACGATGGCAAAATATTCTACTTGCTCCAGTTACTCATGGTATAAAAGCGCTGTCCGTGGTTCAGTCAAATCAGTTCAGTCTCATTCTCTGATACCTCCAAACCGACAATGAAGTTCTTCTTGATCGCCGCTTTCTTGGCCGCTGCCTCCGCAGCCAGTGTGTACCCCGCAGCTTACCCCAGTTACGCTAAGCAGCCCGAGATCACAATCGTGAGCCAAAGCGATGTCCGCAACCCGGACGGAAGCAGCCAATGGAGGTAAGCATATCCTACCATCTTCTTGATTCTTTAACTTCAAGTGTTGACTTCATAGCTACGCCGGATCTGACGGCACGACCCGCGAAGAATCTCAAGTCCAGAAGCAGATCGGTTACGAATCTGGCAACACCAACCGCGGTAACTCTTACTGGGTTGCCCCTAATGGCGAACGTTTAACTTTGAGCTGGGTTGCTGACGAAAACGGATTCCAACCCAAGGGTGACCACTTGCCCGTTGCTCCCCAACTCACCCCAGAAGTCGCCGCCGTCTGGGCCACCGTCCGTACCCCAACCTACTCTGCCCCAGCTTATGCTGCCTACGCTGCACCCGCTGCCTACCGTGCCCCCGCTGTCTACCCTGCCCCCGCCCGTTACTAAACTGCCCTCATAAGATTCCTGTACATATAGGGGATTTATTTATTAAATAAATGTCTGAAATGCAAACCGCGTGTTTCTTGTTAATAATTTGTATTTGCCCAGTCGGGCTGTAGATGTTGCCAAAATAACAACGTAAAGCAAGTCGCGGAAAGGGTACCTTTAGACGTATTTGACGGAAGTGACGCCTTGGAAAGGGTAACATTAGATGGCCAACATGACGACTGTGTTGTTTACCGTTCTGGCTATTAGGAGTGAATTTTTAGCAAATTCCGCCTGGAATTACAAAACGTTTATATGTGATGACTACAGTAAGTGATAATGCGACTATACACGATCTTCCAAATACGGTATACGTTAATAGCTTCAACAAACCAAAAGCCGAAAAGGTAATTTTGCAGCTAAACCCTTAATTCCACTTCGTTTGCACCCAACTAAAGCTTACTTAACTAAGCTAAACTAAACGCAACTTGTGTTACTTGCTTTAATGGAGTCGGAACGCATATTCGTAGTTGACGTTTACGTTGCGTCAAAATGCCACCAATCGCTTCCTCCTACATGACTTACAAAAGAGAACAAGTAATGTCTACACGGAATGTCGAATGTCAGAGGCCGCAGTGGCTATATATAGCCCAGTGTCAAAGTTGTCAGGGATAGCGACTCGAGTAGCAAGAGAAGTTGTCAACATAATAACTTGATTAGCAACAAAGTTATGTGACTTGTAGGGTGGCTATTATAAGGATACAGATACGGTTTTCTATAGCAAAGGCACTATAACCTTTTGCCCATTCGCAAAAACAGCTATACCATATAGGCAAACACCTCAAACATGTGCAAACACTCCCTTAAGGCCACGGTGGAGCCTACTGTAGGCGTTTTTGTTGTTCATAGATGGCACCTTGAGCGCCATTAAATTTGCCTAGAGTTCAGAGGCCATGAATATTATTTGGTGTCGCCAGATGGCGGCACAGGCAAACAAGCGGGAATTCAAACTGTGCTTGAATCAACACATACAGTGGCAAACCGTACACAAACAAGCGTTGTTTTATTATTGAATTTAAATTGTGCGTTTATATATCTTACTTTATGTATGATTGTTGTTGAAATTGTATTGTTGGGTGACGTTTAATCTTGTATGGTTGAGTGTTATCAAGAGTGTTATTTTCGTGTTTGCATTGTACGGACAAGGCTCGTCTGTACTAGACCGATTTGCATCGCGCGCTAATGTCGCGAAAAAGCCGTGGAAAGTGAGGTACAGGAAGCTTCAAGAGAAGCAAAACGGTCAGGGTCAAATAGCTCCTGTTACAACCGAGAACGGACCCGATGCTGATTACGGGTTACCAGACCTAGATCCTGTGGCTCTCAAGGAGCAGTGCGATCTCATACGTAAGCAATTATAGCTTACGAGTGACCAAATTGCCGCTTTGGAAGAGAAAACAAGGGCTCAAGCAGCATGTATTGAATGGACGGAGGCGAGGAAGAACCGTATCACTGCTTCCATTTTTGGTAGAGTTTGCAAACTACAGCAAACCACGCTTAGGGATAAAACTTTACGGCAAATCACAGTTCCGAGTAAGCGGTTGAATGACGCAACTGAATATGGAAAAAGCAATGAGGGAAATGGCAGGAGAACTTATGAGGAGCAGACAGGAACTATTGTCCATACTTCTGGACTTTGGATTCACAAAGAATTCGGGTACTTGGGCGCTTCTCCTGACGGTCTCATTGGGGAAGATGGCCAACTTGAGATCAAGTGTCCCAAAACAGCCGAGCATGTTTCCTTGAAGGCGTTAGTCCGTCAAAATAAAGCACAATCAATAGGATTGGAGTTTGTCAAAGGAGACAAACTCAAACTGAAAAGAAATCACAACTGTTATTACCAAATTGAAGGACAGCTTGAAATTACTGGTAGAGAATGCTGCGACTTTCATGTCTGGAGTCCCAAAGAGACCCATACTGAGCGTATCTTACGCGATCAGACCTTTTGGAAAACTAAAATGCTCCCGAAATTGCATGATTTCTTTGAAGATAGTCTTCTTCCTGAGCTAGCGGATCCATGTACTACACGAAAATTTTTACCCCGCGAGCCTCAGCGCGTGCTTGAGGCAATCGAAGAGAGGAAAAGAGCTTTCGCTGCTAAAGCGAAAGAAAAACGGCCAAAAAAGCGACAAGTACGCGAAATGCATTTTGAGTCGGATGTTGACAGTCTTTCCTCTTANAGCGCGTGCTTGAGGCAATCGAAGAGAGGAAAAGAGCTTTCGCTGCTAAAGCGAAAGAAAAACGGCCAAAAAAGCGACAAGTACGCGAAATGCATTTTGAGTCGGATGTTGACAGTCTTTCCTCTTAAAAAAAAATTAAGCTGAGTAGGACGTTGTCTGTCTGACCGCTTCAATGTAGATAATTTTTTTTTTCAAAATGCACTGAGTTGGACGTTGCTACCTGACCACTCCAATGAAGATGAATTGTTTTACTTATAATGTGGAACCTATATCGTAGAATGTAGTTTATTCATTTTGTATGTTTTTTTTTTCTTATTTTTCTTACGATTTACTGTTTGTGTAAATTTAAGTAACGTAATTAAGTAATGTAATACTGTTTCGTTTCTAATTTGTTTAAAAGTTTTCCTTCTAGAAAATAGGTTACAAAAACGACGTTGGATACCGAACAAAAAAATTGTACACACTCGGAGTAGGCCTAATCCAGAAAGCGAAAGTGTACAACTGCCAAGTTTCCTATTATGTTGGTACAAATGATGAAACGCAGTACAGTTACGCATTTTTTGCGTGTACCTGTTGCAAACACTGATGTATCAATAAGGTTTATCAACTGACAAAAACAGCAATGCAAAAGAAGAAAAAAATATAGGAATGTGTATCCACGAAAAAATAATACAATACACTAAGGTAAGCAAAAGCAACTCGTTTGTCAAACATTCGTAAAGTTATCGCTTATAAACATGTTCAAAGGTTTATGAAGTTAAACATTAATAAAAATTCAAATACACGTTCGGCTTATATAACGCAACTAGTACGGTTACGTCCCATTATATTCATTTATAACGAAAAAAGACATCTATAAGAATAGAAGCTTGTTATCCTAGTCGGGAATGAAATTTCAAAAGGTACCCTACATTCGTGAACAAAAAGGTAATCCAAACGTAGTAGCGGACCCCACACAAAAGCCACACTGCACAATTTGTTGAGGAAAAGCACAGTTTATCTCATTTACTAATAACTTGATTTCTTAGTCCAATTAATTAAAATGTT
>JAGJRO010000540.1:0-24452 GCA_022832285.1 Lepidurus apus apus
AATTCCCTGCTTTGCATAAAAAAATAAGTACGAAGTTAACCATTTTTATTAGTAATGTTTGCCTTGCGACCCAAGCCTGGCCACGTAGATATCAAACATTTGAACGTGTTCGCCAAGTCCAATGCGTGCAGCGCAGTCTCGCGGCGTTCTATGCCACGCGTCTCTTTGTCCTAGAGCAGTAGGTAGAGCTTCTTGCAGTAATTCCTCCAGCTCTTCCTTTCCCGTAAGCGATCCAGCTGCGCGGTGCATGACAGTCTGTCCATTTTGGTCCTTTTCGAATTAAAACACCCCTAACTTAGGTTTGATTTTCTTCAAATGAAGGTCAGCACATTCGATGGGTTTAGCATACCAAACAATATCCGTAGGGAAGGAAAGGCATTACCCGAAAAGACGTTCGGAGGTTAGGCAAGTCATGATTTAGGCAGACACATTATTAATTGTATGGCAACGTGAGTTTAAGGTGAAACAATTCGGTTAATTTTGAGTTTTAGATGTACATACACGTGTTGTAGTGATTCAGGCAAACAGATTTCGTGCTCTACATTACACCTGCAATCCAACAAACAACTGACCAATACCTATTAGCAGTCACGATTCCAGGGAGACGGAACATTACACATTCTATATACATCTTCAGCTCAAAATAGGTTAAGGTCTGACCCCGAGAAGTACCGCATTCTGCATTCCATAGAGGATTGTTTGAATTAGTGCCGAAGTGCCGTTACCTTACGCAAGTCTTCTCGTGCGTTTAGCTCTGCCTGTGACATTCTTCTCTTAGCGTGGCGAGTATCGACCTCACCGTGTAAATCATCATCATAATCATGCTACAAAAGCAAGCAAATTTAATTAGCACTGATAAAAAAAAGGAGTTTATCTTAAGAAAATCAATAAAAACTTACACGACGCCTTGGTGGCTCTTTGTCGTGATCATCATGAAGACTCCGTGTGGATCGGCTGGATCTCCTGTCATCTTTATCATGCCTCTTATTACGCAATTCATGTTCATACTTTTTAACAAAGGATATGGAAAAGAATAATAATAAATTAGAGCCCATTAACCTAAAAAAAAGAACAGCAAGGGCACTCACATCATCACGATGTCCGTCCTTGTCTTCATCAAGGTGTGACAGGCTTCTCGAACGATTTGTACGTTCGCCGGTACTTTTGCTCCTTCCCTCCTAATAATTACTTCGTTAAAAAACAAGGCTGACATGCTACTACAACAAAAAGTAGCACAAAAACGATACTTACCACATGTTTAGCACTCCTGTGGTCGTCACTTACACTCGCATAGGAATACAAGAACGTTCCCAAGTAAGACACAGGATCCTTGGGGCGTTTGCTGGCTACTTCAGCCAAACCTTTCTTTAAAGCTTCGCCCAGTTCTAAATACAAACGTTGTTTTCTAACTTAATTAACTATTTCTTATTGAGCTGAATATTATTTACTCAATGAAAATGGTGCGTATTACTTACCCGAAGCCAAGTATTGACCTTGTTCTGTCCGGAAAGAAGGCAGATCCTCCTTTACATGAGCGGATTTTCTGCTTTCCATGCGAGGTCTGTCTTTTAAATCGACCGTATTTTGGCGAGTTATAGGTTTCCGTTGAGGCGGATATTCGGAAAGTTTATCGTCTGTATCACCGAAGTTTCGTAAAGCTCCTCCGTGTAGATACGTCTCTGCCGGGTTCCCTTTCTGTAAAAAAAATTTATGTTACGATTCTGTTTAGAACCGGTATATATTATAAATTTTTATTAATACACTATATTAGGGAAATAAACTTACCGCGTCTTTGGCTTTTCTGTCAGCCCCTTCTCGCACCAAAAGATCAAATAACTGCGTTGCTCGTCTGCGATCTTTCCCCAGTGCTGCGTAGTGCAACGGAGTTCGCTTATCCTAACAAACAATAACACTCAACACCAATTTAAAGTAATTTTGAGCAAGAAATACCATGTCGCCCACGCGAAGAGTATCCGGAGCCGTATCGGCCAGAAAGCCCGCAACTTCGACATGCCCTTGCAAGGCAGCTTGGTGAAGGGGCGTGGCCCCAGCTTCGTTTTTGGCTACGGCTAACCTGACATCTGGGCCACGACAAATAGACCTCACTTGCGCCAAATCTCCCTTCCCAGCAGCGGAATGCAAAGCAGCAATCTTATCCTGTACAAATAATAATAATAACAATAGTAATAATCATAATAATAATAAAACAAAATGTTACAAAGTGACCAAAGCCGTAAATGTGAGATTAATACAAATATAATAATAATAATAATAATAAATAAATAATTAAAAAACAAAAAAGCATAATAATAAAAACATTGAAAACTTTTTTGACAAAACATTTTAGGATGAGTTTACCATAGTTTTAGGCACACTTTTGAGGAATTGCCGCATGTCGTCATCCCAAGAGGTTCTTCCTTGCAATCGCCTTCCTTTGCCTTCCAAGACCAGCTGTTCCAATCGCTCCAAGTCCCCTGCACGTACCCATTTCTCAATCTGGTCTTCCGAAACGCTCCTAACCGAGAGAGGATCCAAAGGGGGCGTTTTAGGCGAACGATTCTTGTCTTTATAAGGGTCCGACGGAGGCGATTTGGCAGTCTAGAACAAATATGATAGGCGATAATTTAAAACAATTATTACTATTATACAAAACGTACTCGTGGTTTCTCCTTTTCTTTGCCTCCCGAGTCTTGCTTTTTCTTAGGTGGTGTTGCAGCATCTACTTTTCGAGTGTCCTGGGTTTGGGAACTAGCCCGCGGTGCTTCAGGGATTTCGCGAATGTGTTGGAGAGTAAGCTCGTTAGGATGAGTTTGGTAATAATTAGCACTTTTCCCTTTCTGTAAGAAACCGAAGTTCCATATATGAACTTCTTGCGGAGAAAAATGTAAAAAAAAAATAATTACGGAATCCACAGCATTGACATCCGATCCGCGTTTCAAAAGCTCGTACATGGCAGCACGAGCTTTGTTATTGGACGGGGCTGCTGCCATATGCAATGGAATTCGCTTGTCGTGATCTCTGGCTTCCAAAGCTCCTCGGCAATATCGGACTAAGAACTCGGAAATAGCATGATTGCCCAAAGCTGCTGCCTACAAAAGGATCCGACATCCTCATTAATTTGCGAAACTATAAAAGGGTAGAAACTCTCAAAGTTAAACTGTGCAACGACAAGATCACTCAATGATTCATACCGAAGTGCATTCAAGTAAATATTGATTCGTCCTTGGTGAGATATAAAGGTGTTTCGAAGCTATTGATCGAGCATATTCGGAATAGCATAACAAGGCCAGTGTCACAATGAATTGTCGGGTCATGCATTAGTTATCAAGCCATTCTGGAGCACAAAAAAAGGTTGCCAGAACCAACAATATAATTACCTTATGCAACGGTGTTTGCCCGTACTGGTCTCGACTTTGCAAAATATCCTCTCGTTTAGCATATGGTTCCAAGTCACGAGATTTACCTTCGACTACAGCTTGATGCACTTCTTTTATAGATCGCTAAAAATTAAAACACTCGCTTTGAGAAACCGACTTTCATACTTTCACGAATTTACTTTTGAAGTTTACACCCTAACTTAAATTTTACAAATCTCAATTTTTCTTATCAAACTAAATTTGTATAATAAACAAATTAATAAAAACAGTATTTCATTATATAAAAATCAGTAAAAATAAGAGTTAGTTATAGGGAAGCAAATATTAACAAAATAATATTCATTTAGGTAGAAATTTATAGAAATACATAATTTTTTTTAATAACAGAAGAATTAGATTATTAGTTAGTTAAGATATTAAACAGTGGTTATATCAAAGTAGGGTTCGTATGACGTACTACGTAATGACGTAATGTACATAATTGTACCACAGACACGTAATTTGACCTATGACGTAATTTACCATAGACACAGGAACGGTATCCAGAAACTTGCGAATCACGCTAGACGAGGCAGTTTCGTAGAGCAATCGGTTTCCATATCCTTCGACGACTAACTGCTGTAATTTACCCAGATCCTTCTCATGGATCCATTTCCGTATATTAGCGCGATTCACAGGCACGCCTCCTGCCAAGACTCCACTCGCGCTACCATTGAGCGACCCGCTACCAGACGAGTTTTGCGATCCTGTATACACAAAAGCTTTCATTAGTCTCCTTGACGTCAAAAGAGCATATCCAAAAAAGTTCGTCAAAGGAAAAAAAATACGAAGTGTTACGATCACTCGATGAAGAAGCGTCCATAAATGCCAAAAAACAAGTTTCAGGGTTCAAAGCACACACTACAGTAATCTTTACCTGGCTGCTGTCTACCTACATCGGCCAAAGAAGCCGAGCGCGCTGATGCCAACTGCGTAACGCTGCGCCGTGGCGTATTTGGTTCAGATCGAAAACTTTTAGGCGAAGGTATTTTATCGTCGTTTAAATGGTCCTTATCGTTTCTCGTTTTGATGGATCGCAATTCTTCGGGGTGCCGAATGTAATAGGATGCTAAACGACCCTGCTTGTCCGTAACGTGGGAATCTGCCCCAGCTTTTTCCAAAATATCAAACATCGCATGAGGGTCTCTAACTGCTCCCGCATAATGCAACGGTGTTCTTCCATACTAAAGGACCATAACACGTTAAATAATTCCAAGGACTCTACTAGAAGCTACATATTCTTCACAGACAGTTCACAACCAGGAAAAAGTAACAAGAAATAAGGCAAAATACGAACAAACGTAAGGAAGGAATGTAAATATAGCTTCTGTATACTTTGTCTTTTATATCGAGAGTTTCGGGGTACTTGGTTGCTAACCAGGCCGCCAAATCCTGTCCATCAGCTCGCACAGCAGCATGTAGAAGCCCCGCCCCTTTGGGACTCCTGCTATGAGCTAACCGTTTGTCCTCTTTGAGCATATTTTGTACTGCTTTGAGCTGTCCTTTCTCTGCCGCTTCCCATACTTGCTCCACGCTGCCCTGTAAAGCCGGTACTCCCCGTAAAAACGCCGAAGTTTGCGGATCCCGGGCCACTTTGCCGAACAAATCGTCACCATGGCCTTCTAGAACCAACTTCTCCAAACCGGCGAGATCTCGGTCCTTGATCATGACGCTCACTTTGTCATCTTTCAGCGTCGCAGCTGAAGCTGCACTCTTGCGGTTAGTCTGCATCATGACGGCCACTAATTAACGCACTGCAAATATTCCTGTGAGAAAGACTTTATTGGTCAACCTAACCTACAAGGCTGAGGTGGCGTTGACTACTACTACTTTGCTCCAGGTATCAATTACAGGGCGAAAAGCTCAGAGGTCAGGTGCGAAGGCCGCCAGGTCGATGAGTTGGTAGCAACGGAGACCGTTAAAGGTCCGTAGCATAAGACATGTGGGTGGCCAGTCCCGATACAGATCCGGGTTTGATACGTATGTCTGACGCTAGGACTGTGCGTAAAAAATCATTTTATGTGCACGCAGTCGATTGTATTGCCATCCACCCTATATGTATAATGCCAGCACATCGCAACAAACACAAACCGTTTGAAACACGCCTTTTTAAAAGATTTGCAAAATCTTAATCCTCTTGAATTATGTTTTTCTCTTGTTTTGGACTGCGGACGCCTCAATCAAGGCGGGGGAGAAAATCCCGCCTGTCTTTTCGGCGTCACAAAAACGGACACACATTTGCTTTTTATGGTTTTGTGTACACTCCCTAACTATGAAATCCATACAGAATCCGTTTATCCATCCCCTTCTATTATTCCTGCAAATTGGCCCGTCAAATTGATGAGCCCACTTGCGGGCAAATGGGAAACTTGTTGAAATTGTTAGGTTTTCTCTTTGTTTCAAATATTCGAAAAGTTAGTCGCAGTTTACGCGGTAAAACGTAACTGAACAACCTATTTGTCTTTTCCATTCTTGGCTCATTTGTTGGGATTTTTTGACAAATTATTTCTGTTGCTTATACACAGCGTGCACCCCGGATACAACGGTCAACGGACACACCAATAATGAGGCAGAGGGAGAGGAGTTTTTTTTTAGACTTGTTGGATAATTATTGTGAATATTTTTTGCTGCTTTTTACTAAAGGGGTAAGATTTGCAAACAAACGGCACATTGAAACACACCAATCCAATCCATTCAAATTATTTTAAGATTTTTATAAAGGTTACCTCTTGTGGACAGAAAACCTCCATAGTTTTTATCTATGTATAATATATATACTGCCAAACGGTCAACCAACCCAAGAAAACGCAAAAAAACTAGAAAAAACATCACCCTAACTGCAAACCACAACGTTCAACTAAACAGCAGACGATCAGACTGTAAACTTGAACTTAGTGTCGAACGACGCCGTTTGGCGTCGCTAGCCGTACCAAAAATGAAAGGAAAATTGAACGAAATTTGAGAATTCCATAGCTCTAAAGCCACGCTTTGCGATTTTGGTTAATTAGTCTCTGAAATAGTAAAACTAGAACTGGGTTCTGAGACACCCAATTGTACCCCTTCAAAAATTTAAATAGTTTCTGAAAGAAATAGACGTTCCTTTCCCTCCCAAAAAAATCTGTTTCTGTCGCCATATTTCCCTCACCTTTTTTCCTTTAAAGCCCACGAACCTGGCAAGTCTCTTTGTTTTCTTTCTTCCAAGTTTTTAACCAAGAGGACACGTCAAAAAGCTAGGTTAAAGAAAAAGAAGTTACAGTCATTCCTTTAAATTACAGGTGCAACCCCACACAAAAACTTCATGCAAAGTTCTCTCCCCTACTGCACCCTATTTTCTTTGAATATTCTTCCTTTCAACCACTTATAAATCGTTTTTACTCCAGAAAAGTAACCTCCAACATGTAAATCCCATGGCCCAAAAGAGTTGCTTACACTTTTAGACTTGGTTTCAATCGTATTTTGTTTCTAAAGCGTTTCCTAGTTTTCGTACTTCATGTTAAAGCCGCCACCTTTGGGATTAGGGTCTCGTTGTGGCCAAACAGGAGGTGGCTGTGAACCGGGGTTGCCTGGAGTACCTGGAGGCACAGGTTCTCCTCCAGGTCCTTGGCTCATCCATCCTAATAAGCCAGCTTGGCCTTGGGCGGTATTACCTGGCGGTAAAGAGTTGGGAGGCGGTGGAGGAGGTTGGTTGACACTTTGCTGTGCATTAGGAGGATATCCGGACCCATCTTGAGGTGGGGGACCTTGAGGACCTCCCATTCCCCCGAATAAGCCTCCCCATCCGGCTTGGTTTAAGGCTGCAGCCACCAGAGCAGATCCTACTGGTAAACCTCCAAGATTTAAAGCTCCCATGTTCGCCAACTGAGCAGTGGTGGTACCAGGACTGCCAGTAATGCCTAGCGATGAGCCCAATGCTGCCAGATTGGGCATTTCGGTGGGTCGAGAGCCTGGGGGAGGAGGCTGGCCCCAGCCACTCGTATTGGATTGGTAATGACCACCACTGCCTTGGTACGCGCCGTAAGAAGACGAGCCACCTCCCGAAGCTCCGCCCCCACCACCTCCCCAAGGTCCAGCAGGCCCCGGACGCTGGGCCATGACCTCCGACCCCGGACGCATGCCACTCCCATAGCCAGGTCTAGCAGCGTTGCCTGGAAGTAATACAATTTTAGGACGTGAAATGCATGATATAGTAAGGGTGGAATTTGTCGTTTCTGCTTCAATACTGAGTTACAGAAGAAATAAATTAAAGAAGAAAAGGATAATTACCTGGGGAATGGGGCTGTCCGTATATACGTGACAAAGGGTCTGACTTGGGAGCTGCAAAACTGACGTGTACAGAAACGCCCTTGACGATATGATCTTCGCCACATAGTGACTGGGCCACTTCGGGATCCAGGAAAGTGACAAACGCAAACGCCCGAAAGGGTTTGGGGATAAATACATCCGTAACTTCCCCGAATTTGGAAAAATAGTCCCGTAAGTCGTCAGGGTTCATATCCTCTGTGCACCGTCCCACGAATACTTTGCATGGAACTTGCGGAGTGCCTCCCTATTGACCAAACCAGAAGGAAAAAAGTTGTAAATGGCGCATGAGCAACCTTTGTTACGCTAGAGAGTTTCTGTTCTTACCACTTTTGAATTGGGCACTTTAACGTCGCACCAACGGCCATCAATCATATGTCTCTGCGACAGAGCTCTCACTTGCGATTCGTAATTGCCGAAACGAATGAAGCCGAAGCCTTTGCTTTGCCCCGTTTTAGGATCTTTCTTCACCTAGTACCCAGCATCAAAAGGGAACAAACCGAAACAGACGGAAGTAACTTTTGATTACTATAAAAGTCAAAAGATTGTATTACCTGCGCCATTAGGACTTCCCCAAAAGACTCGAAGTATGCTCTCAAGTCTTGTTCGGTAGTTTTCCAGGGTAAACCCAGAACAATGAGATCCGAGCATTTAGATCGTGTTTCAATCCGTTTGGTTTTGGCTGTTGAATTTTCTGCATGGTCGTCGGATTTTCTCTTGTTTTCTGTACAGGAGAAATGAACTTTTAGTTCGATTAATAGATAATTTCCATTGTCCTAGGAACGTAAAGGGAATAGTTTACCTTTGGGAAACACACAGATGTAGACATGAATGCCCCAGCCTTCTTCTGGGGGTAGAAGATGTCCGTCGACGACTTTGACCCCACGAAAAGCTCGGGATTCTGGGGACCGGTATTTTAGGCCGCAAACCCCTGGAAACTGAGCAGCTAGGGTGGAGAGAAGCAAAGAGCCGTCATCTTCTGTGGGGAGCTCAATGGGCTCTTCGTTTTCCTCTTCGGCAACTTGTATGTAACAACTCATGGTAGGACAGTTGTTAGAATTGTTTAGTGCACTAAAGGACTAAGGAAAAGTTCAGCTGATTCGAGAAGAGAAAATGGAGGTAAAGTCAGAAGAATATGGGTGGCTGCCAGACGTTCCAACACTCGCTTTTTATAGGTTGTATGTACACCCTTTCACACTGCACACTTTTCCTAAAGATCACACCACTTCCACAGATGACTGTACATGAGTTTATTCAAATAAGCTTCAATATTCATTCCACATTCATCACGCATAAAAGCCAAAAGACGTTCCAACCCCAAACACACCAAGTCGCACACGCATAAACACCCGACTAGATGGCAGCACAGTTAAGGGCGGGTCATAAAAAAAATTCCCCGCGAATTTCAAATTTAGATGCCTTTATTTGTCCTGCTGTCATTTTATCAACAGACAAGAGAAGCGTCTACTTTTAAATACAATTTGAGAGCAATTTCTCAACGTTCTCGAGTTCTGAAACCGGACTGAACGACATTACAAGGTAACTCAAGGAGATTCCGTACAAAATGCATGCGATATATATAACCGACAAGTATTCCGGCTAAATGGGCCAGGAAAGAAGTATCAGGAACTAGGATTTCAATTAGCAGCAGTTCTATCCAAACAACGTACTCAGTGGGGATAAGAAAATCAAAAAATCTCCTGTAAGGCTTTCCAGGATCATCGGCATTTCCAATCGTTTTTAACGCGAACATGACGCCTGTAATTAGATTTAACAATGAATAAAGCTACCGAAAAAATGGTATGATAAATATGGAATTTTGCTAAATTTACCAGAAAACCCAATGGCGCAGTCATAGTAAAAGTGCTTGACTTTTAATTCTTTGTAGGCTTGCATTGATAAATAAACGTAAGCTCCGCTTGTGAGACTAGTGAGGAGGATTACCATATAAACGAATTTCAAATGTCCCAGTTTCTTTTCCATGGGAGCTCCTCGTTTCAATAACGCGAACATGTTGTAAAGAAGGTGCATTTCGTCGGCATGTTCCAAAGGAGCCACCCAGAGCCTCCAGTATTCCTTTTTCCTCAAAACTAAATAGGGACTGACACATACCTCATCTTGATCCCACGGAACCGGTATCCATCCAAGATAAAAAATCACCTGGAGATCAACAACCTTTGTTAAATGGTCAACTTTCTTTAAACGTCGATATTTGTTTTACTTGAAGCAAAATGAGGAAGATCGTGACGAATGGACCCCCCAGAGGGTCGTCTGTGCTAAACAAACTTCTTAAAAACTGAAGTACATCCCACTCAAAAAGCTTCGTTTCTCTCGCCATCCTGGCAACATGAAAACCTACAAACATAACGTTAAGAAGTTCTATATTTTCTATAGTCTTAACAAGCAATTTTAAATTTACTTACAGGAAATCTAATAATCACGCTGTTTCGCACATTTCTACTTTGTTTATAAAGTGTTTCGCGTTCGCCACTAGGAATGGCGAACAGAGAACAGAGAAAGCTTACGGTACCTCTGCGTGTGCCCCGCATTCTATGCTATGCGCTCATCATGCGCAGAAATCGTCGGCTCAAGAGGGAACAGCAATCGACTTTAAGGGAGAAAGGAAGAAACTGGCCAAGCAAGAAAATGCGAGAATGAAAAGAGCGTTTGTCAATGATCATTTGTCGTGTTTTCCTCCAGCAAGAAGTGCACAAAATGATGTCGGCAGTGACGTCGAGCTGTAGCAGGCCACGCGGCTTTGCTACGCTACTTAACGCAGGCTTTATAAGGAGCAGTGCTAACAATTGGCATTTTATATGAGGGACAGTCTTCTTGGGAGTTTTAGGACTTTGACAAGGGGGTTGTTCTCCATGGGAATGAAACATAAGTTGGAAACCAGAAACACAATCGTCCAATTTATAATATAAAACTCGTTCCTCAAGACAGGAATCGAGTCATCATTCCAAACACAAACGTAATACAAAATGAACAACGGGAAAGGAAAAACTTTGTTAACGCCATTCATATGATGCATAGTGAGCGAGCTCCGAGACCTACAGTGATGAGTGAAAAAACACCGACGAAGCTCTAGGCTCTAAAGATTTTCTAATCTGTACAAAAACAACCGTTTAAAAAACTTGCGCGGATTGTCCCATTGCAACTCCGCACCCAAATCTCCCCTTTCTGGAAATAAATAAATAAATAACGACAGAAAAAAAACGTGGAACGGGTACAAAACGTGTGAAGTTTGCATACCCAAAGCTTTTACGAGTTAGTTAGTTTTTTGTTTTTTAACCAGTGAGTTGTCACACTCAAAAGCTCGGTTGAGAATCTTACAAAGATTCCACCGAGTCTTGACGTTTTACCGTTACAATTATTGCCCTACTACACTACGTGAAACACAATACAGAGTTCGTGATCGCACGAACCCAACAAAAAACTGAACAGCATTTAATATACAAAAACTTCCTTCTCAAAATCGTCAAACACAAAAATAGGACATGGCAGTCAAGACTTTTAACTGCCACGGACGCAGAGAAAGAAAGCGTCCGGGTATAATACGGATATTCACAACTTCTCGGGATATGACACATTTGGTTTCAAAAATTAAATTGACAAAACTGGGTCAATCACTCTTGAGGGTGGCGAAAGAGTGGCGTTTTTTTCCAAGAACATCGACGACAGAGGATAAAATTCAGAACATCAACCAGCCACGATGAAGTTACTGTAAAAAATCTCTAAAAGAAAAATCCCAAAACGAACGGCTAAAGATATGATTTAACATTATCACCATGGTCATGAGTTCCACTTTGCAGTTTTCCCAGCGCAGCATCAAACTCTTGGCTACTTTTGTAAGGAAAAGAAAAAGGGAAAATCGTCCCTAAAAGTCTCTCTGACGGAAGCCATTTCCTTCCGATTTTCGAGTTCCGTTTGGCGCTTGGCAAACTTCTCTTCTTCCACCATTAAAAAACCTCCATCATATACAGAAACACCCAATAAAACATAAGGGGTCTCTCTGCTCGCCTCCGAGTTGATTAAGTTTTTTGTTTTCTTTTTAGCGTCAAGGTGCAAGTGATCTCCTTCATTGGCCATTTCTATCCCATCAGAGAAATAACGCATTCCCGGACCAGTGTTACTGCAGTAATCCCCTGAACACCAGAACTGATCCTGCAGCTGTCATTCCAATCCGAAACAACGTTGGCAGACTCCACCTTTCTGCGGCAGAACTTGTGCTTGGACACGGCTCCGGGTTGTTGTTGTGCATGCTACCTGAAAAACAAACGAGAGACCAAAGAAACAACATTACTAGACGAGAAACAATGCAACAAAAGGGGACTTTTAGCTCCCCAGCAACAATACAACAGTCCTAGTCCCACTGCGAGTCCGGGTAGAAGATATATTTGCCAGCTCTCCAGTAACTCCTTAGGGATCCTCTCCAGAGAGGTGACGGAAGTATGGTGTAGCAACAATAGTTGTAACATTCTCCTGAGGGTTTGACCTCTCCCCTTTCCCTCTGCCTCTTTTTATAAGTTCAGAGGCATCCATAGCCCAGCCGGCAAAAAAAAGGGTGCACAAAAACCCATACGAGAACAAATTAGGGCAAGGCAAGGTTTTCTTTACTAGCCGTATGTATGTGTGTCAAGCCCCGAAACTTGTGCCGTCTGGGTGTTGGGTGGGTTGTGTGGGGAAACACTAATTAGGTTTGCAGTAGAGCAAGCAAACTTGCTCTTACTCCCCTTTTCCCCTCCCCTCTCACTTTTACTCTTTTCTCATCTCTTGAGCGCGGAATTCTCTCCAGCGTTCACGCTCTTGACTGCCCGGGCCTTAGCTTTCTGGTACGTATATTATATCTCCACGGAGTCCTTTCATACCCACCGTCAATATTTGGGATGTCTTTCCCCTTCTTTCCCTGCGGGTGTTCTCATCGCTCTCATCTCCTTGCTCACCAACTTCATATATCTGTTTAGAAACATGGGTGAAGATACAGCTGGGCAGCATTAAATGTCCAGTTTCTGTTGCAATTGTAAGTTTCCCGTTGCACTTTAGTTTATCCTCACAAACAACTATGCTGAAGTCAAACAATACCACTGTTTCCCTTCCTACCCCTTCTCCAAAGCTTACTATTACTTCTACCTTTCATAACAACCCTAGTTCACGTTAACAATGCCCCTTTAACTAGTCTCCCCAAAAGAAATTTCAAAAGTAATAAAATAACTTCCCGCTGAAAAGTTGAAAATCCCCAACACGGGACGGTCTTGAAAAGTACTGGTCAATAAACCGATTCAATAGCTCTGAAAAAGGTCCGCAGCAATATAGTTTCCAACAATGGTCCTGTCATTAAGTCTTTCACGGAAAAGCTATCAAACTTGAGTCCTAAGATATTCATTCCCCAAAAGTTTAAGCAAGTGAATAAGTAAAATGGTCGGTTTCAAGAATACAAGACCCCCACAGGCAGCAGTTCTGCGTTTAATTTATTGCGAATAAAAACGTCCGCAACAGTTTGCCAAACTTCCGTTTGGAAACAAACCCCACTACGTATATACCAAAGGCCTTCCACGAATCCGAACTTCTGATTCTCTTCGGAAATGCAATATCTTTCCAAGCAGTGGGAGACCAGCAATGTCAAGCTTGCACGCGATATTGACTGCTCGGCACGCTTTCATGAGCTGGACAACCTTTCTTGGGTTTTTTTCTCTCTCTCTCTCTCTCTCTCTCTCTCTCTCTCTCTCTCTCTCTCTCTCTCTTCCTATCACTCCCTCCCCTTACATGAAACCCTGAACTAGGGTGGAATACAAAAGACTTTCTACGTTAGTACGGTTAGTACTGATGGCAACCTTTTGCTAGTGCTATACACCTCGCTTTCCTTGCTTTGCTTTCTACATAAATAATAAACCTCACAATGGAAAGGAATAACACCCCAAAAGGAATCAATGGCACTCCATGCCATGCCTCTCTTTCTATTCTTTTTTTACTTACTCGTAGCGGCCATGAGCTGTGGTAAGTATTTCTTCCAAAAGGCACACTGTTTGATGCGTGGGCCCCGGCCAGTCGTACTCTCATTGGCGGCCAGTGTCAAATATTCTTTGTTGTAGGCTGTATGAACTGGCCAATAATCTTTCGTCCACGTCCCGTCGGGGTTTTTACTTGGATTCCTTTCAAAACAAAGCCGATTAACCACCCAAACCTTGCTTTTACAACAAGAATGTCTAACTAGGACATACGAATCAAAGTGGAAACTACGAAGGTAACTACAACACACGCCTTATCAACAAAACTAAAGCGAATGTTTTCGAAAAAATACAAAAAAAAAACGTTTCTTACCCCGCGCGCGCGAAATTGGCCCAGTAGCGCATAAATCGACGGGAAAGATCAACTTCGGAGGGCAGATACCCTCTGGTGCTATCGAGGGGCTCTCCGAAGATGAAATTGATCTCGTCTGCGTGGAGCACGCCCATCCAGGTCGGCCACGGACTGATCGAGGATCGGTGCGTGAATCGGTACATGTAAACGTCATTGCCTGTTTCGGCATAGCGTTGGGCAAACTCGTTGACGCTGCACGTAAAGTGATAATCTCCGACCATCTTATCCAAAGCGTCTCGGTTGCGAATGGGGTCGTCCGGGTTGAGCCAGTCGGTGTACTCGAATATGATAGCTTGTCTAGCGATGTTGTTGACGTAAGGATTTAACTCGCGGACGGACTGTAAGAACTCTTCGCGGTTAACGTAAACATTCTCTTCCTTTCGGAACAAGTCCATGAGGTAATAGGCGATGAAGAAGTTACCCTCGTCCGTGTTACTCCCCATGAGGATTTTGGTTTTCTTGAACTTTTTGCTGGCCAACGCTCGGGAAGGAGTTTCTTCGATGAAGTAGCCATCGACGACAGGCACGAAGGGGAACTCGCAGATGGTCGCCGATCCAAACTCGTTATTGACGAGGATGGTGGGGTCGACGATCCGCAAACAATCGATGGTGGCGTTCAAGTTCGCCCGATTATACGGACAACCCACAGCCTCCGCCAAACGGAGGCCTCGTATGATGGATTCTTCTTTGGGGATGACGACCCACGGCGCTGTGGCGGACCCACTCTGCATGATAGCCTGGCTAAAGTACCCGCGGGACATGGTCGAGAGCAAGTGTAAGGACACGGACGCTGCGCCGGCCGACTCGCCAAAGATCGTGATGTTATGCGGATTCCCGCCAAACGCCGCGATGTTCTCGTGGATCCATTTGAGCGCCAAGGCTTGGTCCAACATGCCCATATTCCCCGGCGCTTCGGGCGAATCAAAGTATAAGAACCCTAAGGACGCTACCCGATATTGCATGGATACCACCAACACGTTTTCTTCGGTCGCTAAGGTGCGGTGATCGTACACTTCTAAGGTGGAAGTGCCTGCATAGAAGCCTCCGCCGTAAACCCACACTAAGACGGCAGCTTTCTGTGGACGGGGTTTCGGGACCGCGATGTTAATATAAAGGCAATCCTCGCTGACATCTGTGTTGGGATTCCACATGTTGCTTCCCGAGAAGTTGCCGAAGACGGTGTCGAAGATTTGGTAACACGTGTTGGGCTTCTCCTGCGTGGCCAGCACCTCCTCCCAAGGCTCCACCGGCAACGGACGCTTAAACCGTAAGGGGCCCGTAGGCGGAACTGCGTACGGAATGCCAAACCACATATCCAAGGGTTTCCCCGCTGGCGACGTGGTCGTGAACCCTCGCACAGGACCAGTTTTGGTGTGCACCAACAAGGACTCTTCCTTGTGGTGCTTATTGCCCGCTTCTACCTGCGAGACCAAATAGAAACAGCAGCACCACCACCAGATTGAACCCAACATGCTCAACACGGTCTTCGGAACGGAATAACTCGCTGTGGAATAAGGCCAACAACCACTACTTCCAACCAAACCCAGTCTGGCTTTCCTCAAACTGACCACCCTTCTCGTCTTCGTACTTAGCAGCCGCTTAGCGCTGCTAATGCTGTATCCTTCTTCAGATGCCATGGAAAACGCCATCTCTGAAACATCAAAAACAGTAAACTTGATCATTTAATGAATTGAATGATCGAATATTCGACAAATTTTAACTTTCATATTTTAGCTTTAATTTTAATTTAAGCTAATCCTTTTCAAGTTATTCCATACAATTTTTAGTAGCACGTGACAAGCTAAGTTGCAAGCCAGGTACTCACAATAAACGATAATGAAACACTTAATTAATAATATCCCAGGGTGACGTCAGAACTTAAATACCGCTTAAATGCCGCTTACTGTGATCATGTTTGTCAAGTGAATATTGATTATATTAAGCGGAGATTTTAACATGTGAAGATTCATTTGAAATTGGTTCTAATTCCCGAAAGTGTGATTCTAATAATCGATTAAAATGCTATGAATTTTATCACTTCGAATCGGTCCTTTGAAATTCGATTTCACAAAGCGGCCGATTCTAACAACCAGTGATCAGAATAAGCGGCATCTACTGTTTAATATACAGTGGAACCCGCTTAATTACATAGGCTCGGGACCGGACGACCAATATGAATTTATACGCGGAGCATGAAATAACACGGAGTTGCCTATTAGAATGCTAAGAAACACAAAATGAAAGAAATCATTTTTACGTCTAAAGTATACTTTTATTATAACGTCAGTAGTGGAAGAAAGTGTTTGTCCCTATGTTTTTCCCTATTTCTTAGGAAAATAGTCCATAATGGAACGCTGCGTAGCGTTTGTGAGGTTTAGTTTGTACAGGTCAGCTTTCAAGTCACATAAGCGATCAAATGACTTGCCCCGGGTAGCATCCATGAATCTACGAATTACATAGGGCATAGGGCTAGAATTTCTACTCGCTGGCTTAGTGATAAGCTTGTGTGCTTCTTCCTAGACATCTTCACTTCCCGTTTTACAGCACGCTACTAAACACGGTCTAAGTAAATCGTATCGCTCGTCAACGGTGAAAGGTCTTGGCTAAAGGATTACGTTTCGAATAAGAGTTTAGTCTAAGCATTTCCTGGAATTTCCATGTACTGTACGACNCCCCCCCCCCTAACGCTGTAGTATCACATCTGTTCTCAATAAACGACCCAGTAACAGGCTACGGCCTACACTGGTACTAAATAAAAAAAATAAAAAAATTCCTGGAATTTTTCCTATGAATTTAGCTGGAGTAATTTACCATTGTAAAATACCCAACGGGACTTGAATAATTTTTGAATTTCAACGGTTTATGTGATTAGGTGATATGAAATAAAACGATCCCTATCTCTACAGGATTAAATGGGAATAAAACGGGACCGTAAGTTCAGTATGAAGTTAGACGGGTTATGAGCTTATGCGATATGCAATTAAGTGGGTTCCACTGTAATATACGTTTTACACTTTAATTCTTATCTAAATTTGATTGAATCCTCTGTAAACTAACACCAATAAAACACGATTGTGCCAGCAAAGCACAAGCAAACATCATTCTAAGACCAAATAATGTAAACCGATACAACGTAGAAGTTACGTGACACGACTTGGTCTAGAGTAAACTTGGGTCTGGACATACTGAACAGCAATTCGGGGCAGGTCAGGTTCACTTACAGAGAGAAGTAAGTTTCCATGTCTGGGAAGAATTGCAATTGTTTCCTTTTCTTACGGTGCCGAGCAATATAGACAGATTGAAAAAGGACTATTAGCGCGGAGAGGAACGGCAAACCGGACAGCCAGCATTGCAACCACACCCTTCGTTTTCGTTTCCCTGGGCCATCGATTTCTGATAAAAGGAAAACCGGGAATAAAAAAGCAAGAAAGAAAAAAAAAAGGTACGTGACACTGATAGACGCAGAAGAAACAACTCCCGCAACCATTACTTTGTTTGCTCCTCATTTCTTTTCCTCTTAGGGAAGGACAGAGAGAGAGGTAGAGGGTAGCGGGGCAGCCAAAATACAATTACATCGATGAGCCAGTGAACAGAACGACATTAGCTTTTATTTTATTTACGTTACTTTTATTTTACTGACAGGAATGTCTGAGGCTTTCTGGGGTGCATTACATTAACATCGAAACAGGTTAATGCCTTTTGCTTCCCTTTTTTTTCCATCACTATCCTCCATTTCTGCATGTCGGCGTCCTAGCACAGAAATGATACGCTTTTACCATGGAACCAAACCATCAGTGCTTGGAAAACACTCCAGTTTGCACTTCCCAAGGTAAATTTCTTGTTAGCTCCAATACTTGAAGAGGGATTATGGGTCATAAAGGATGTTAAAGAAACCCCCCCAAAACGAACTTCGGGACTAAGGAGGAAGCTAATTTGAAAGCTTCGGCACATTTATCCTGGGCCGTAAATGAAGACTCGGCTTCTTCTCCCGCCTCACGCTCCCCCCCCCCCTGGTTGTGCATCGCGCCCAATTCCGAAATGGGAAGAGAAAATAAGGCAGCGGCGGAATTGCTGCAGCAGGAACCAACCAACCAACCAAAATCTAGGGGCTCTACTTACTATATCGCTAAAAGGAAACGGATGAGATACGAGAGGTTGGGTCCATTCTCCATGTATCATTGTCCCATTACGACCGATTGAGCCACTTAAGTCCCAAGCAAGGCGACCTAATTGGCTCTCTACGCGAAATAACCCTCAGCCGCCACAACAAAGACGGAAATTGTATCAAAGAAAAAGCTGGCCTTTCTCTCGCTCTCCCTCAGGAAAAAAAGTAAAAAATAAAACAAAGGTTCCACATGAATAAGGATCACAGCAATTCCTAATCCCAAACGTCCGCAAGATTCGTCCGTAAATTGATTAGGAAAAGGGAATTCTCCGAGGTACTGCACGCCGCTTCTAATAGCACGTGGTACGGGGCAGGGAAGACTTACTACATTGATACCAACTGATTATTAAACTTGCTGTCGTGTCTCGTCTACTTTGAACAAGGTAGAAGGGACCTCCAATATTAAGTTGGTCCCATTGTACATACGGGACACGCTAGCAAAAGGAAAGAAAAATACGAACAGAAATACGGTTTCATTTTCTTGTTGAATTTCCACCAGAAATGGGAGTATTCTTGTCATGCTGTCCTTCTGGACACGCAGTCCGTTGACAGGAGGAATAAAAAGTAAAATAAAAAATAAACCCGATAGTCTGGATAGAAAATTGACCTTTCTTGAAGTTTTCTTTTTGGGACCGAGTTGTAGAAAAGGACAGGATTGAAAAAGACAGACCGGGCTCTTTTACTGCTGAGCAGGACATGGTCTAAGGGTGTGAATTAAGTGTGAAAGATGACTGACGAAGAGACGAGATACCAGACTCCGCAGCTGACGCGGAAGATGACCAACGAACTTTTGTCTCTTCTACTATATGCCTTTTTTCTTTTTTAAACGAGTTAAGATTCCAAGGGATATATCTCACGCAAGCAGACACGCAGACGCTCGCTATTGGCCCATGCCTCATGTCCCCAACCACCCACGGCAGCCCCGGAGGCTTTTTGAACCCCTTATGGTCCCGAGGCAGAAACGTTGGAGGATCAATTTGGATGTCGACTTTAGTTTCCGTTTGCTTTGTTCACTGGTTTTAGTTTTGCCTTCTATTCTAGCGGAGACAGATTGAGGGCCCAGGGAGAGAAAATCCACATTGCGGTCTTGGGCTTTTATCTTGTCAGACTTTCCCCCAAAAGCTGAGACGTTTTACCAGCGAACGCGTGATAACCAACGACAGCAACTGTTGGGTCTCTCACATAGAACTTGTAAAAAATAAAATACAGGAAAGATGTTTCATATTGCCTTCCCGAAAAAAAGGCTATCCACAGCTACAAATGCCAAGTTTTTTGTCATGGTTTTTGTTCTCTTCTAAGGAGTGGTTTCAGATGGACCCTTGTATACAATGTGGTTGTTAGCGGATACAGGAAGCAACTGTTTGGTGACGTAAATATCCCCGCTTATATACTTGGTTAGATTGGGTGCCAAGTCCTTGTCACACTGAATAGAAAGGAATGGCTCACGCTTTATCCGTAGCAGACAGTTTAGACAACTAGCTGGGCCTTGATTGCCTCCCTAATGAAAACAAGCAACAATTTAAATCCTCCTTTAGATTTATTCAGTGTTTTCGACTTCCTTTACTTCAATTGCAATTCCTGTGTTTTCCCGTCCGAACAAAAGCTACCGACGACCCTGTACTGTTATTTTACCCTGCCTGGGCAATAGCGTATTACCCGTCCGAACAAACGCTACCGACGACCCTGTTACCTTGCATGGGCATTAGCGTAATAGCGCGTTCCACTGACTGCACTGGTGCGATATTTTTGGCACTCAGTATGTCAAGCATGCACATTGTGTACTGTACACACACTGAGTGCAAAAAGTGTTGCACCAGTGCAGTCAGTGGAACGCGCTATAAGATAAGCAATAATGAATAATAGGCAGTCAGCGAACCAATGGTGCTTTATTAACGGCGACTCGTAGCGTTACCCCGGCTTGATTTTACTGCGCGAAGCTAAGTAGCACTTTTGGTAGGCGGCGGGATAGTTCACTAAACCAGCAAGTGCGGTACCGATAGTACGGTAAACATGCAACCAGCCAAGTGTAGTAAACAAGCTGTATTCTGTCAGCGTTTAGGAAGCACGCAGATGAGTGAGCGCGCATGAGGAAATCCTTTGACAAAAATGCAGATGTCTTCTTCCTTTATTGCCAAACAGCTTTATACGTGCTGAAGACCTAATTTTCCCCCGAGTTCCTGACAAGAATACAAAAAAGGGGACTTTCGGAATGCAATGTTGCACGCTATTGCACTCCGAGTACCATTGAATTGCACCCGGCTAGTAGTAGTAGTACACATCTAACCAAGTTCCTTAACACGGGAATGCCAGGGTACAATCCAAGATCCCTAAAGGGATCTTTACGCTGCAAGGAACTTGATTGGGTCGAGCCTCACGGTTCGATACCCACGCAAGGTGCCGGCATGCCATGCACGCTTACGCTACTGCGGAGTTTTCTGTTTTATTATCCCCCCTCTCTCTCTTTCTACGTTACTCTATCTTAGACTTCTCTCCTTTGCTCTCTATCTAAGATTCTCTCTGCGCTGTGTAGTTGTCTCGAGTCCTGCAATCTTTTAGGGTTTATCCTGTTCCCATAAATTTATGCTGCATGGCAAACCCGGGCCGGGGTTGGTTTGCCTCGTTTTCCTCCACAAAATGCTGACCTAAACCCGAAAAGCCCCCCGGAAAACCTGCCTGGTACCAGATTTTCGCTCTATTGGCATCTTTTGTCAACTTCATCTTCAGCGCCATGCAAAGGTCAACACGAGGAAGAGCATTCAGGGAAGCTCCGAGATATCTTCAGCTGACACTACAAGAGGCCCCAGACATTTTTCAACTACACAAAACCACTTGATCTTCCGCATCTCCTACCGAGTTCCTACCGAGTGGGTTACTACACAAGTAGAATGCCGCGCCAGGAAGTTAAGACAGGAACTAACGCTCCATTTGGAGTTATGCAAGAAACGTGGTTGAGCCAAAAAAAGACAAAAAAGTCATTCATATCCCATATCCGAATTGGCTCTGAAAAAGTTGATAGAGGCAGAGGAGTGGAGAGAGAAGAAAGAGACGACTACAGCCCCTTAGTGGATATTAAGAAAACAGGTCGGCTGTACGCGTGACACGTTTTACGCACCTTTTCAGACCTTTTCAGGGCCCCAGACTCTATATACTGGAGGTCTTGGTTTCATCGATTTTGGTTGCTCCCCGAGAAACAGAAAAAAGCGCCAGAAGGTTCGTGTGTATGTATACGTATGTCTATAAGAAAGCGGCTCCCGGGCTCATGTCAACTCCCGAGGGACTTTGCGAGAAGAGCAGCCTTTTTATTCCTCCAGAAACTAGCCAGAGTCCCGTATATAGGCTACTACCCTGCTATCATTGGCTTCTGCTTCTGTCCGTAGTCGGCACTGTTTTCCCCATTCGAAGGGGACCGTATACAAGACATCTCCTCGGCCACCCCAGCTGTTCCAAACCCCTCAACCAAGCACCTCAGGTAATAGGGAATCTTGGACCCGGGGTCGCCCTAAGGGTGATGATGCCCCAGGGAGAGCCTCTCTACTATAACCCTAAAACCTTCTAACGCCCGGCTAACGTAACCCACCAAGTTTTTAACCCTAAAGCTGTTTTCCCCCACCAGCCCCCCTATCTTTTATTGGTTCTCCACTCCCCCCGTTAGGGAACGCCAGGGTGCGTTATGGGGATTTTTCTACTCCATTATTTTAACACGTTAAAAGTGTCGGACTTACCCTCACCGTCAACGCAGTATACACCTATCACTCAAGTCCGAAATTTTTTTTAAAAAAGTTTTTTGTTTTTCCCAGTACCCTTGTTAGGCTGAGTAGCGTGTTTGCTGGCGTGGAGTCAGCAAGTCATAAATTTGTACGTTGAAACACATACGTCAAGTTGGCTCGTTGGGTGAGGTATATATGCCGGTAAACAAGTGAAAACGCTTGCACATTCCAGCTCAAGCCATGCGTCTTTTCTCACTCAATCCCCACCGAACGTTAACACTAGTTCTTAACTGGGGCCAAATTACTGCAACGACTATTGACACACGATTCCCCGCCGAGATCTTCGCAGCGGAAATTCAAGGGAAAATTTTTGAAACATAAAAGAACTCGATTCGATTCGGTTCGCGTCTTTTCGGACGGGTGGGAGTTTTGTTTCCTTTCGTTTTTTCGAAGGGAACTTTTTTTGGGTAATGAACTAATTCCAGGATACCCAAACAGCAGCAGCGAGGGGGGGTGAAATGTTAAAGGGCACGTGCCCGCAAACCCATTGTATCTGCCTTCGACTCCGGGATTATCGAGGAAGCCTAAAGCTCGACGAAAAACCAGCAAACGAACGCGAGATTGAAATATGAAACAAGGGGCACTGCTGCTTTCGGGTATCGACTCCGACTGACGTTTCGATGGTAGAGACACTCGACACATGGACGCGACAGCACATTAAGCAAACAGGGCAGGCGCTCCTGCCGACGCGGCTTAGCGCTTAGGCCTTGGAACGGGTAAGGTATCCCTGCAGTAGTGTAGCTAGCGGCACTTAGGGCGCTCCAGAACCGCCCCGCGGCTGCGCACTGGCGGACGCGAGCACAGGATAGATCTTTGAGCGCTCCCCGTAAATCTTCTAGCCTGCCTGTCATCCTGTCGCAGGTAAGACAAATATAGGAGGCCAGGTGTACTCGGAGTAGCTGGCGGACCCATCAAGGTTACGCGCTGCGGCAATACGGGAGGAAGCGACCGCGTGTAGACTTCCCTCCCTATAACCCCTCCTGCCCCTTCAACCCCACCTTAATCTAACTCGACAAGACTGATCTCAAACATTACAGCAGAACCTCCTTCCTCTACAAATTTTCTATTCGTTTCCTTCAATTTTATCTCCGGGAGGGGGGGGGGACCCGAACCTGCTTATTGCACACACACGCTACTTGCAGATCCAAACGATCAGGTTCTTCTGCACCACCCGACTATTCTCATGTATTCCTAATTAGCTTCTGAGCACGGAAGAGCGACGCGAGGTCGCCACCGACTTATGGATTCGGGGTGCTAGAAAACGTGCCTTGAAACATCAAAGCCTCTCAGTTAAAGTACCCCAACGAGTTAAAACCAAGTAGGCGCGGCCAATCAGGGAACAACGACTTTGAACGACATACTCTTCCGCGTCTAGTAACGAAGTCTAATGGGGGACTCCTCTGTCTTTGGACTAGAACTCTAGTTCCCAAATCCAGGTTGTTGGGTTAAAGAACATGCAGTATGTCCAGTCCAGTACAATACGTTGCAAAGCATCATTTCCAAGAACAAGCTACGGGAGAACTAGTTGGAAAGGTTGGATCGATGGTTAGGGATTCTGGCTCCCTTTGCTGCGGAGCTTCGCACCCATGCAGTTCCGCGACCAACTTCCCCGTCCCGCGCTGCGTCTTTCCTTTACCTTTCCTTTACGTTACAATCGCAGCTGGGTCGAGTAGCAATGTCGAGGACTAAGGCCGTGTTCCCACTGCCATCTTAACTAGGGTTAGATTAACTCGAGTGTTTCCACTAGCCAAACCTGGGTTGAAAGTGGTGTTAGACACCGTCAGGGTTAACCCCACTTTGAAATGGGGTTAACCCAGCAAAGTCGGGTTGAGACGTTGTGCCTTTTTGCGTTGAGGGGTTGAGGGTTATGTTACGTGTATTAAACGATTTCCAGTATCAATCTATGGTTAAAGTCGATACCAATCCTAACCCGGTTACTTATTTTATGTACCAATGGAAACACGTGTTAGGCCAACCCGGGTTACGCTAACTCAACACCGGTGTTAGGTTAGCAGTGGGAACACAGCCTAAGTTTGCATCTCGTTAAGAAAAGCATAGGGTCCTGGCAGCATCCTTATGATTCCCAGCGATCTTGGGTGAATCACACACGGAGAGGGTGGTCGGGCTAAAAATGCCGTTCCTTATTTAGCGTCAAGGTTGATCCGCGGTAAAAATAGGAACTACTGGGGTAAAAAAACAAAGCTGGCTCCCTCGGTATAATCAGGAGGGGACCCTAAGGCTATAAACCTCAAAATACTACCTTCATTTGCATAGCGGGCGGTATAAAGTAGTAAACTCTGAAAAAACAAACAGAAAACTGAGGTTTGCCAGGAAACCGTGTGCTCGCATGGCGAGGTACGACACGGTACGTGGTTGTTTCCTCATTCTCTTGCCTTTCCCTATTCTTTTTTCTTTGTGGTAAGCCGCATTACTGGGGGGGGGGGG
>JAGJRO010000037.1:0-257292 GCA_022832285.1 Lepidurus apus apus
GACTCGAAGCATCGTAAAGTAACACTTCTGTGTGTTGTACCGATTCAACTCCGGGCCAACCACAAAACTGTGAATACGTTTGCTCTCCTAGATCCTGGGAGCGAGGTGACGTTGATTCGAGAAGACATGGCTCGCAAGCTCAGCCTCGACGGTCCTCTGGAGGAAACTGAGTTCAGTACCTACAAAGGTCGCGAACCGAAGACGCTGACCCGAACAGTCAACTTCAACATCGCGTCAATCGATGGAAAAAATGTGTTCGAAGCCGAAGAAGCCACGGCGGTCCCGAATTTGGTAGCTTCATGTCGAACTCGGAACTTACCATATTTACGCGAAACGTGGCCACATCTGAGATACGTTCCTTTAGACGAAGCAGAACCTGGAGAAGTGACCGTCCTAATTGGCGAAGACATACCCGAAGCCCATGACTACGACGACATTAAGAAACCGCCTCCTGGAGTAAGAGGGCCTCGTGCCGTACTTACCCCCTTCGGTTGGTGNCTTTAGACGAAGCAGAACCTGGAGAAGTGACCGTCCTAATTGGCGAAGACATACCCGAAGCCCATGACTACGACGACATTAAGAAACCGCCTCCTGGAGTAAGAGGGCCTCGTGCCGTACTTACCCCCTTCGGTTGGTGCTTAAGGGGACCAGTCAACCGCAGCGACCCTACGGAAACCAACTTGAGACAAGTTATGAAGGTGTCGCTTACTGACCTGGACAAAAGCGTAAAAAAACTTCTGGACGACGGAATCGCTTGGTGTCCAGCCCCCAACGCGGAAGCTCTTATCCGAAGACGATGCAAAGGCGCTAAAGACGTTGGAATACACTGTGCGTCTCTGTCAAATACATGTAACTTACCCGAACCCTGTTTACATATTTTTTTATTCTTCGGGTAGAAAAATATCGTGACAATATTATCTGTTAATTGTCATACGAAGGTTAAGACAGGGTTATCTCTTGTTAAAACTTCAGGTATAGCTGAATTAGCAGAAAAACTTCTCAAGCCCGTAAAGAATTTATAAACTCGGAAAAACTAAGTATAATCAAGTTAGTTGGTTTTTTACTTCACTGTTTTCATGACTGCTTTTTCATATTTGGTATAACTAATATATTTATTTTTTTACTTTATTTGTTGTGCTTGTATTAATTTCTGAATTGTAGAATGAATACCGCACGGATTATGGATGCAAAAAGCTAAGAACTGAGAAAGTTTTGCATGTAAGTAAATTCCTAAAGTTTACGCGTAGGCTATAACCTACTTATATAACTTTAAAGCTAAAGGAGCCGAGATACGAACCCCTGGAGTTGCACTACAATATTGTTGCGTGCGGATTAAATTCCTGGGATTCCTGGGATTAAATAATGCACGTTTTATTACTGTTTAAATGCTCATCTTCAATCGTACGTCTCGTTACACTTCCAATCACTCGCTTTCACTCTAAACTTTCACCACGCCTCCACACCTCACGTCTGTCCTCTCGCTTGCTTGCTCTACGACTCTCCCTCTACCATGCCCTCTACTACTCTCGCTAGCCCGACTTCCGTATTCCGCTCGGCTCGCGAACCGCTACAATATCATGGCCCTCATCAGTCACCGAAATCAAAACCTTAAATTTTTAATTTTAGGCGTTTTATTTTTCCAGCTAGCATTCTACTACATATCGTCACCCTTTTTTTATGTCACCCTTCCACGGCTTTTCCGCTTACACGCGTGCCCCTATATTTTCACTCTTACTTTGCAAAGTTCTCCACGAAGTGCTCTATAGCAATACAACTTAGTCTGAAAACATCCATTTCTGTTGGGGGAGACACTTCATTTCAGCGTGGAATCAGACGTAAGATCAACGGATCTCGACTGCGTAAGATGATTTGGGTGTTAAGCACCAGCTCCGATGGACGGATGTCGGTTTCTAGTCGATAGTGCCTGACGATAGAAGACACCAAAATCTTTTCTTCTAAGTTGGCGAACCTTAGTCCTATACATTTGAACGGAAGGTTTGAGTTAAAATTTAATGTAAACTGTTCTTCTCCATTGTTATCTTCTTTTAATAATGTTGTTATAAGTTGTTTTCTTTACCGATGCAATTCCGAGGACCCGCGCTAAAAGGAACGTAGGCGTACGGATGACGACCACGAGAATCGTGGGGCAAGAATCGTTCTGGCCTAAAACTCCAGGGATCTGGGAAATACTCCGGGTCGTGATGCAAAGCATATATAAGAATCATAGCCACAGAACCTTTCTTGAGTAAGTTATTGCCTAATAGAAAATACAAATTGGTAGATTTAAGGATTAAAAAATGGAGAATGAAAACCGATTTGGATGTCTTCGGTAAGTTCGCGTGCCACGAAAGGAACAGTGGAATAGATTCGCAGCCCTTCTTTGAGGCAGCATTCCAAGTACGGTAAGGCTCCCTCGTCTTTCGTACCCAACAACCGATCGGATTGGCCAAAATACTCGTTCAGTTCTTGATACAACCGCTCTTGGGCGTCTGGATTGGTCGCTAAAGCGTAAAGCAAGAAACTGCTAGAAACCGCAGTGCTGTCATGTCCCTTTAATTTGAAATCAGACGCTTTCATCAGTCACACTGAACTTTTTGAAAACTTACGGCGAACATGAACGTGTTAAGTTCATCACGAACGTCCGTCAAAGACAACTCCCCCGTCCCGCGTACTTTGTTTAACAGGAAATCCAAAAAAGAAACTCGATCTTCTGAAAATTAACAATTCTACGATTTTTATACACCTTTAAATCGTGTAAAGTAAATTTATTTATTACTTTCTAGGAAGTCGCTATCCAAGTCGGTCAATTCGGGAGATAGGTTACGGTCCGTAATCACGCGCTCCGCGTATTTGTGAACGCAGTCGAGGAGTTGCTGATATTCCTGTCCCAAGGATGTACGGTAAAATAGCGACTTGGGCCAGAGCCATGGTCGAAACATGCGGTATTGTAGAATATGCGTTAATCTGAAAAAAAGATTAAGTTTCGTTATACTCAAACTATCCAGTTTCAAAAAGAAATACCGTATAAGAGCCTGAACGTATTGGGACCTGGGATCTTCCTGCGCCTTTACGTCCACGCCCATGGCCGTTTCTATATCAGTATTAAGCTGAGATTATCAACCAATTGCTGTAAGTTTACTTACGTGAAACGATGTCTAACGTGCACCGAGAGACGGAAACATAAATGTCAAAAGTGTTGTTATGTTCAGTTCGGATCTGATCATCCATGATTTGGAGCATCAAAGCAACTTTCTCTTGCATGACGGGGACAAAATTCTCCAGTGTTTTGGAGTGAAATGCTGGCATCAGCATTCGTCGCTTTGATTTCCAAACAGTTCCTATATGTAACGATTCAATAGAAATATGATCTTTTTTTTTAATTGGCAACCATTTACTATTATTATTATTTTGTACGAGCTTTATTGTTATCACCTTGACTTGTAGCTAGACCCGTCCCCAGCCACTCTCTAAAGACGAAGTAATCTCGACTTTTCGTAACAAGCTTGGGGTTGCTCAGAATCGCTTGAACCGCTTCTGGATTAGACAAACCCACATACGGAGTGGGTCCCACCCAAAACTGGTAAATCCTTCCGTACTTTTCTGGCCAAATCTTGTGGGTCAATTGAAGTAAATCTTTTCAAGTAAAAAGTTAACTGTTAAACAAACTGAAAGATTTTAGATGATTTTTCTTACGATCATTCTCAACATTGAGATTTAGGAGGTTTCCGATCAAAGGGAAAGGTAGAGGTCCTGGTATTGCTTCGAAAGCCTGCGATGGTTTCCGGTAACTCTGCACGTACCAATACCAAGCAATGATCAGACAAAAGACTACAGCCACTGCAATCAGAACAGACATTTTATTATTACGCAAAGGATTTGCGTTTTCCTGCTTATGATTTCACTTTCTGACTGTTATTTCACGTTAACTGACGAGACGCATTCCTAGCTTCCATAGGTCCTCTAGGCCAATGTTTCCATCCTGAAAGCTTGTTGATTCGAGGATAAACAGAATAAATACCGTTAGGGACCGAGGAGCTTTCCCCTCGCTAAGGGGGAAGTGTCGGGGGGGGGGGAGGGTGAATGGGCCGGAGCCAACCATAAATTTAGTACAGTCTGTTTCCAACCTGAAACTCGACGTAGTACTTCGTGCATGGGTTTCGAACGTACCATATTTACGCTATTTTCACCCAGCTTTTCTGTATAATTAGATTCCGCCGATGTGAAACCCTGACGAGTGCAAAATCCAGCTATCTTTAGGGTTTTAGAGAAACAAAATTTATATCCTTACATGAAATAACCAAAAGCCTGACTAAAATGCGCATTACTGTATAATTGCATAGAATCTTTTTGAAACCCCTTCACTTTTTCTTTGGCATGAGAGTTTACTTGTTTTGGTATCATAATTTTACACAAGAGACTTGGCACGTTTACGTATTCCCTGGCTTCGTTCAATTCCTCGAAAATTAATTAATGCAGACTTATCCAGGTACCGGAAATAAAAAAGATTGCTTCCGAGAAGAAGCTATACTTAGGTGAAAGGTTGCTTTTTCATTGTCCCCAGCAGGCACTTCATTAAGTATAAAAAGGGCAAACACATTTATTGCGCAATTATTCCTGACAAAGCATTGCAACTTGAAGATTGCATATAATCTGCATAATATTTTTTAAATTCAAGTGCAACTAGTGCATACCAATACCATTCCTATAATGTTTGCTAGTCCGGCCAATTTCGTATATCCTGCGCATCTTAATGAGCAGCCAAACGACCAGCCTTACTACCAACCCGACACTAAATCCAATTACCAGCCATACCTTTCTTATTACTGCACGCCGTGCTACCAGGCATATGTCGAGGAATCTTTAGTTTGGTGCTCTTCAAATTACAAAATTTTCCCTATTTGCCTTGACCAAAACACCACGGACAGCCAGAATTCTGCTTCTGAAGCTACCCCAAATCGTGCTACAGAATCCGCTCAAACGAAGCAACCCGCTGGAATAACCAATCGCTATAACGTTCGCTCCAGAAACCCTCATTTCAGCAAAGTCACTCGCATGGGACATCTTTCTTGTCGAAAAGGAAAAAAACACTACAACACGTCTTTAAGTACTCGCAAATCCCCCTTTCTCCCGATATTGCCATATATTTTGGTTTTATAATATTTTGTAGGGCCAAAAGCTTCTGTCCTTCGTTGACTTCCACGCCTAAATCCGGTTCGCCTAACAACTGAATTAGCTATACTGTCCTTGAAGACGACTTGAACCTGCCAGAACTTGCTTTGTATTGAACACCTTTGTAAATGTACGCTATTTAATATTTATAAATATACTTATAAGTAATAACAGATTTGGTCTCTTTTCATTTTTACTTACAAGTATGCAACCATTTTTTTACCAATTCATTCCCAATCAACCAACCTCTTTCAAAAAATAAAGTAAGATCAATAAAAAATTGACTCAAGCCCCCAAAAGTTGGTGTATAAACTCAAAGTTCCTTTTTATCTCCACTGCGACCAAATACAGAGGCAAATAAATCGTTTCTGGCAGCATCTGACCATTCGGTAGCTGGATAAGGTGCCATGAACGACACCAGCTTGGGATGTACGTCGTATCTTAATTTTCTACCTTTGGAAGCTTTCGTGTCCACTTTACGTTTAGCTTTGGCTCGCATTCTCTGGATTTCCAGCCACTGTCTTCCCATTGAAATAGGATCCGAATTGTCCATTGTTTTTCGCTCTATTAACTCACGTAGTAACTGATGATAGAAGTCATCGTCATCGAAAATCTCAGGCTCTTCATCCTCTTCAACTTTTACTTTGTCCGCGTGTGATACCTAAACAAAACATTACATGTTCCCACGAATAAAAATCAGTAATTATTACCACTTCTTCTTTGCAAGTTTCCTCATTGGTAGATTTCCCTAAAATACGATAAGCAGAACGCTGTATCCGGGTTCGGTTTATAATACGGTGTCGATCAGCTAATATGCTGTCAATTTGGCTAAGAATGGGCTGTTCGAAGGCTGCAAAGCTCTTGGCGCTCTTCCCGGTGCCCAGACGTGTTTTTTCGTTCCAGAAGGTCAGAACTTGGTTGCGAAACCTTTTAAAGTGCTCGTGGCGCTTTTCCAGTAGTTCAGCGTATTCAGATAGCTTTTGACGCTTTTTTGGCGGCTTTACATCATTCTGGGCATTATTCTCTTCGTCTTCTGTATCACTGGGAATTTCTTCATCACTGAAGTAAAAGCTAATAAATAAAGTTCTAGGGGAAAATACGCAAAGTTTTACCTTCCGTCCTGAGGTGGCTTTCCAGTGACTACATAACTCGTCTGCGGATTGGCTGCTAATAATGTCGTCTGAAGTTCAAGCAAATCATCTAGCATCGCTCGCAAAGAATCTTTGGCTGCGCTGACGGTCGTTTTGTAATTTTTATCCCCACGTTCACTAAACAATGGATATGATTCTGCAGTTGGCAACTTATTGCTGGAAACCAGTAGTTTCTGACATTTGATACGACACTCCAATAGTTGATCCCAAATCCCTAAGGTTTTCCGTTCACTTAGATTGAAATTGCGTTTTTAAGATTTAATTTTACCCAGTTGATTCCGGACAGCCTGACCCTTTTGTAATTCAGAGTCAAAATTCCCAAAGAAAAACGCTTTAGGCCCCGATGCTTCAGTGTCTGTTTCTTCCAGGCCTTCGTCACCTTCAACATCACTCTCTTCTTCTTCTTCCAGGTCTTCTTCGTCATTACTTTCTTGCTCTACTTCTTCACTTTGACTGGATTCTTCTGCGCTTCCTTCATCATCGTCCTCGTCTACATATTTGGAGTTTTCTTTCCTAAATTAAGAAGCCTTAATGTAAATAAGCTGGCGGAGGATTAAAAGTCTTACTTATGAAGACTAAGCTTAGAGCGAAAAGCTTGCAAGTCGTCTAAATCTTCGTCTGTCGCATCGTCTTCACTGCCAGCACCAGAATCGTCGGTTTCTGAATCTCGCGCAAGACTTTTTCTTGAGACTGGCTTCCCAGCATACCTCGTATCTGTGCTCAGCAGAGCAGCTGCATGGTGCCTTAAGTTTCTTCCCGGTTTATGAGTTGAAGCTGGTTGCTGAACCTCATCTTCAAAGTCTTCTACCCTTGCAAGAGTATCTGAAAATAGCGAAATACATAACTAACAACGTCACTAAAAGTTTGACTATTTACCTTGATCATGCTCATGTTCTGGGTCCAAAAACTTTGGAGTGGGGTCGGCAAGCTCTGCAAGTTTTTCAGATAAGGACTGTTTTCTTTTAGACATTATACCGTAACGATGTCGTAATAAAAAATGAGAAAATCAAGACTTTTCTTTTAACACGATTTTGCAAAGAGCATTTCTGTTCTATAAAGCAAGTCAGCACGTGGAAATGCTTCGAGTCCGCTCGTCCAACTTGAACGGTTGGTTCTACCTCGTCTTGAGTGAAACTTCAGCGAAACCCGCCAAAAGGCAGCACCGTTAGCATTTCGTCTTTTGTTGCTTTTGCCTTGTGTTGCCTTCTGCAAAACCCGCCAAGTGGCGCTGGTTTCTCAATACTAGGGTAAATACAAACAACTTGCTAAATAATCCTTACATCAGCCAAGTTTGTTAGGAAAATTTTGACGGAATGAGGAGGGCACAGGCACATACAGGTATGCTTTTGAATAAATAATACAGACAATTAAAAGACGTATGTTTATCTAGGTTCCGGTTATGGCTACACACCATTCGAGCCGCAAACGGATAGCAATGGAGCAAAACACGAGTTACAGGACCAGAACGATTCACTTACTGAAGAGTTAAAATATAAAATCAATGCATTAAAAAGCGTAATAGTAACTTTGCAGCTTTCTTCTTGAGAAATAATTGTTTCTTATATAGCTCAGCATCGATATTGGAACAGAAGTTAGAGCCCAGAATGGCTTCTTAAGCGAAATGGTATGATAATTTTATAATACCTTTGGTTGAAAAAATATTTAAAGCGGTGTGATATACCGATAGGATGACGAGTTCGATAAAAGCGATGGGATTCTACAGTCTTCTATGAGAAGAGTTATTTTATTAAGTAAAAGGGGGTATAACTGCCATATTCTTTACGTCGTCCTTTTCTCCTTTGCCGCTTTAATTTTCGTATGGTTAGTTCTGAAATTCCGGTAGTTTTCGCGAGTTTTAAATTGGGCCTTGTGTTTGTAAATATTGGTGTTTGGCATTCCAGAAGCATGGATTTTTAATATAAATACATATCTTGCAAGCCCCTTGAACCTTAAAGAGCAATAGCCAACGACATAGCATATTGATATTTGGATGGATTCTTATTGTACACGTTATTCTAAGAACGGGAAAATTTGTTTCAAGTTTTTGTGACTAGCCGTTCCCAAGTTATTGACTTGCGAAATTTTGGCATTTTCCCGCCACGAGAGGCGTGACGCAGATATTAGATGAAACTTTACAGGCTGACCTGTTCGTGTTCGCGGTTCGTGTTCGTAGTTCGTGGTTTGTGTTGGTAAGTTCGTGGTTCCTCTGTGGCTCTAACTGGCATGGCATCTAATATCTACGTCACAGGGCCCACGTGACCGCGCTGGCCAATGGCAAATATGCTCCGTTTGAATTTTAGAATTCTTATTTTCTTATTATCTAGTTTTTGTTTTAGCGTACGATAAAAAGACACATAGAACTGGAAACTACATTTTTTACTCCTTATTATAAGACAAAGTTGTTTTTTGGTGGCTATTGCTCTTTAACACTGGGAATGTCGGTGAAGCTCCTTTTGATTATTTTTTACAAAAATTTGCCGTACTTGTATGACGGTGCTTTGTACAAAGTGACATCAAGGTATCTATAAGATAATGAAAATAGGATTGCCACTGAACACAACTGCTGACTAATTGGTATTTCGAATTCGCTTCGGGCAAGAGAAAAAAAAGTCTAATAGACTTGTGATTGTGAACGTTAGCTTTTTCTCTATCATTGAAAAAACGAGGCACACAATTTTTTTAAACCTTATAGCAAAACAAAAAACATTTTTGATCAGTATAATGAAGATTTGACAAGTTATAGCTTTATACGCCTTCACTAAAGCTCTTATGCTTTCTAAGACGTGCAACACACATTTGCAGGCTAAACATTCTTTTTTACGGTAAATGTATCCCCTGTACGGCTCTCCCCAGCCCTGATATGTCCCGTCTCCGTGGATTCCGCGTTTTGCATAATCAGGCACCTTTCCTTACTCGTAAAACTTGCGCAAATCCTAGCCAAGGCGAAGAAACCGTTTTCTTTTGACGACACTCCACGTGACACGGCATTGCAGCGTGTAAGGTTCACTTATGTGACTGGGTTTAACTGAAACGGGCTAAATGGGCTAGGTTAAATATATAGGAACTAAGATACCAGAGAGTTTCAATGACATTATTCCCTTAACGAAAGCTGCTGTGAGAAAAAGAGTCAGAGTGAAAGAGCAGAGCGAATTGGTATGCATTAAGGACAAGGTGCGATATTGCTGCCGTCTGCTGCATCTTGCACTAGTCGTAACCGAACGCTGCCAACGAGTACGTCTGCAACACATCCTATCAGGCCTTCTTCTTCTCGTCCAATAATAAACTCAGAGTCAATGCCTCCTGCAAAGTACATACTGTTCTTGAAGACTTTATTTGTTCAAGCATTACCTTAAAAAGTCTTACCTATATACAGTCCGGTATTGACGTCAAGGAATCGCCGAATTCCAGGAGCTGCGTCGCCCACTGGGGCTCCGTCATCCACGCTAAGCCATCCCGCTTGCTCTCGCCTTGTTTTAAAGCGAGTAAGGTCGTTTTAGCAAACTTTCATAGTTTTTTTTAGCTCTTCTTCTCCTTTTTTCTTACCTTACGACCTGAACACGATGCCATAAGCCATCATCCACGCGACTCGTGCTATTATTCCATATCGTGACAGCCCCAGACCCCAAATTATAGCGCAACTGCAATCTTCCATCCAATAAACTAAGCGAAAGCCAGTCCGAGTCCTGTCGGTCCTTCCGACCCGTCCACATTAGCAATCCTCCGGCTTGAGTTGTTTTGAAACGCAAACTTAGCATGAGGTCATGTCCATTTAAACTGCAACAAAGCGAGAAATAGAATTAGGTAACTTTTCACTGAATGCAGATGACATTGAACTAAAGCAAAAACGCTTTTACAGAATTTCTCTTTGGTGTTTTTGATGAAATAATTCTATTCTGCTACTTAACTGTTCATCAATGCGCTGTCCGGCGAAATGCAAAAAGCTGTTGCCACTGAAGCGAGGTATCATAGGTTGTTGCATGTTCCACTCCTGGTCACAAGCGGGTCCGTACCATCCAATAGGGCAAGAACATTGGTATTCCGTGGCGTTGGGTACGCAGCGGCCCATATTCCCACAAGGCGTCTCAATGCCACAACGATGGCTATTACAACCTTCCACGTTCAATCCGGAGAGTGCGGACGACAACAATCGGATGTTCTTCTCATTAACCACAAGCTTTGCGACCCAGCATACCAAAACTTGTGATTAGCTCGGCTTCCCCAAAAACATCGTATTTTTTGTTATTTACCTTTTGAACGCAGCCAGTGAAACCCCAGTTCATGTTCAATGACGCAGGTAGCAATGTCACCGAAGGCAAACCTCCTAGATATAACCAAGGCGATAGTGTCATTTGCGTAAAAGCCCCAGGAGCAATATTGACGACTGGATGCTGGCCCTCAATCTTGAGTAGCGCTTCTCTCCCGGTTCGCGTGACACGGATTTTATGCCAATCACCTAGTGGCAAGCGTTCGGGGCTCCTGTTGGAACATTACGGCACAGATATAAATGACTTGTCAATCTTTCTTGATAGCTTTCCATCCAGACCACGCAGAGGAGAAAATGGAGGATTTTTTCCCCTTTTTTTCTATTTCTTACTTGAGGACGCATTCACCAGAACCCAAGTCAAAAACGAATTCCACGTAACCATTTCGGAGCAAAAGCGCAAAAAAATCCTGACTAGCTTCATCCCTTTCCAACTCACGCGACGCACGTCCACTGAATAATAACAAGCCGTTGTCAGACTTGGGCTGGATACTTAATTGCAAGTCGAGAAAAAGTGCAGCGACAGGTTCAGGACCTCCATAACGAAGGTGCGAAGACCCGTTGAAGGATGGTACCTAAAAACATAAATTTGAAATGTCTTCCTTTCCTGTATCTAAAGAGACCCCAAAACGAAAACTTACTTGCAAATCAACAGGAATTTCGCAAAACTCGCCTAGGAAACCCAAAGGGCAAAGACAAGTGATCCCTCGACTGGTACCAGGCGCAGACATACACTTGCCGCCGTGTAAACACGGAGAACTGCTGCACAGCTCAGTGTCGCAATCACCTGGGTCATTTCAAAGACATTTATAAAAATTAAAGCAAATCTAAAAAAAAAAGAATTCTCTCTTACTAATATCTCCGCCTTCTATAGCGTCGCCCAAGGGACCAAACCGGAGGTCATACACACGTCGGTTGACCTTCAATTGCTTAATGCATCCGCGAAATCCGGTACTGTTGGCAGGCAACGACAGTTTGCCGACTCCAGCTGTCATATTCCCCAAATCTCCCACGAATAAGGGTTTTCGAAACGTAATACGGGAAAAGACGCCCTACAGATTCAGAAGCTGCATGTAGTAACTAGCGTGTTTCTAAGAACCAGTGAAAGCTCGACGAAGTATCTTTTTGAACTAATTTCCCCCCCAATTGTCCCCGTTCTCGCGCTCTCTTGTCTTAAACGTTTTCGGGTTAGGGTACTAACCTGTGACTTGCTTTTGATATAATGACCGTGGTTAAGCTGCAAATGGGCTTCCCAGCCATGTCTCTCCACATGAACGCGATTCCAATGATGCAGACGAACTGGCTCCGCGGATCGTAAAATCCCAGTACCTGACCCGCAATCAAATCTACAAAAAAATCGGTCCTTTTTTTAGTATGCGAAGCAAACGTCAAAATGTAACCTATTTTGCTTAGCCAATTTTCCAGATGGGTCAATTATCATATTTGCTCTGAATGCAGGCAGAGTATCCTGCTACGTTTTACGAGCCTTAAAAAGGTGGAGCTAGAGAGAAAGGCAAATAAGGTATTTGAGTTTAGCGAAGCATTCCTCTATACAAGAAGAATTTTTCACCAACCAAAGCCCTATAGGACTATCCAATCTTGGACAAATTTCTCTATCCCCCTTTGCTTCAGAAGTTGAACCTTTTGGCATTGCATTGCAAGTCTTACAAATGAGAAAGAGAAGAGGGACGCGAAAATCTTTCCTTCTCAAAGGAAAGACCGTATTCCTTTTCATAGCTCACCTGAATTCTAAGTGTCCGTTTCGGAGTAAAAGGGCCACGTAATCCCCAGACAAGTCCTCGCGTTCACCCGATACCAACAAAACACCATCCGGAGCGTCCGGGTGAAATTCGAGCAACAAATCCAAGTCCCGATAAGCGACTCTTAAAGGAGCGAAAGCCAAGTAACTTCTCCGTTTTCCAATCCCGCCATGGAAACGAGGGAAACGACCGGATTCAGCATCGCCTGTACGTATAAACGACAGTGAAAACACCCATAAACCATGTGAAACAAGCATTAAAAAAGGACTCGCGGATGGAAAAGGAAATGATTTCGGACGACATACGTGTTTGGCAGTCGTCTTCTTTGAATCCTAATGGGCACTGACAAACGTGTTGTCCGACAGTTTGCTCTTTACATCTGCCAGTACCACATTTTTCAAGACAATCGTCTGCTACTCTTTGGTCAACCGCTTCTTCGTCTTGTTTTTCGTCGTCACTTTCCTCTTCGTTATCTATGTCGTCTTCGGAATCCTCATCTTTGCCAAGTGTCGCCGCTGGAACGGCCGGTGCTGTAGGCGTGATTATTGATGGGTTGACAGGCGTGTCAGTGGGCGTGCCTTCCTGTCGTTGAGGTTGATCGTCCTGGTAGTCTGAAAACGTTAGGCTGGGATGGACATGACCGGGATCAGCATCCTTGGCAGTGAGTGATGCCTCGGCTAAATACAACACGTCGATTTCTTCTCCGTTCGATTCTTTGCCTGTCCCAGCTGTTTGACGATGGTCGTGTTTGAGGGAAGAAAGCGATTTTGAGAACAAGATTATTGAAAAAGCAAGGAAGATAAAGAAAAAAAAAGATTAAAAATTCTTTTATATGAATTCCTCAGAGAAATTCGCTGCTAGTATACATGGAGCCATGGTTTTGCATGGCAATTTCACAGACAAGTTTCACCGACAAGCTTCTTTGTCTAGTCAGGATCTTTTGAAAATAATGCAACCGTAGAGCTAGAGAAACAGATTCTAGATCCGGCCTGGCGTTAAGACCCAAATAGAAAACAAACACAGAGCAAGGAAGCGTACTATCTCCAGAGACGTCTTTCATTAGAGCGCATCTTGACAGGAAACCTTGGTAGGAGTATACCCTCCCTTACCTCCCACCTAACTCGCCCAGGATGTAAAAAGATCTGCTTGTAGCGCAACAAAAGCGAAAAACGAAAGAAGTCCTCCTAGAAATAAGACCTCGTAAATTACTTCTCCTGGTATGTTTATTTTTCTTCCCTGCCTCCCTTAAAAAAAAGATCGAGAAAAGAAAATATCCAGAAGGCTATTCCATAATTCCTTCACCTCTGCTAAAGTACCTACTTTTGTATAAGACCGGTGTTAGGAGGCTTCCTCTTTGGGTTTTTCTGTCTTTTGAATTTTCAAGCACAAAAGAAACATAGTTGCAACTCAGGGTTAAAAGAAACAAAAACCCCATCTTCGAGAAAAACAAAAGAAATATTGAACTATCCTGTTTTCTGTGTGTTACAAGCTTGGCAACAATTCTCTTAAGTTATCAAGCTCCCAGAATTCCCGGTCAGCTAAGAAAAAAGTGAATAGAAAGAATGCGCTTACGTATGCAAGTGTATCCATTGGGCTGCAAATAGAATCCGAGCTGGCAATCGCACTCGAAAGTCCCGTCATGGAGTTCGATACACAATTGATCGCACGGACTTTCCGACCCGCATCGACCTGTATACATACCCAAGAAATGCATGTAAGTCAGGAAGGTACAGACGTAATTTATAGAGCGAGCTATGTAGGGAGCTTGGCACCGAATAAAAATGTAACTATTTTATTCTGATAGAGCAAGAAAATGGGCTCACTTCAAAGCTTCATGGTTCATTAAATCTTCAAGACTTTGGGAGGATGGTGTCATTAAGAGTCTACCCTCGCCGTGCCCGACTTTTACTCCCGCCATAGAAGCTAATAAGGGCCGTCTCTCAACACAGCGGGGTAAAAAGAAAATGCCACAAAAGTAAACAAAAAGTTGTCTAAGCCGGTTGCAAATATCGTTAGAGGAAGACGCTGGAAAATCTTTGGGCTTGGACAGATTAAAGGATTAAGCCAAGTGAGAGATGGCTGAGCAAACATTCCCAGCCTTTCAGTGGGAGTAAGAGTCTTACAATTTCTGTGTTCGCTATATGTATACAGTATACACCCACCAAGAGGCTGAGATATCTTGCTTGTAAGATCCTAATGAATTTTTATGGGATTTGTGGGTAAACCCATTTTTCTAAGAATCCCTTATTTTGCTTCGTCTTAACTCTGGGAGCAAGGAATAACGGAATTTCCGTGACAACGCTTTAATAAATTTTGAGCGCGATTCATCAGTTGGGAAATACAAAGCGAGGTTTCGCGTTTTTCAACGCGTGTCCATAGGCTACGTCTAGCTTGTCAGGGATCCCATGAAGCTTGTTTTCACCCCGTGTAGGATAGACTGACGTAAGCGTGCCACGGAGAACCCAAGCCCACGGAGTTAGGTCGGCTTGGTCTTAACCTCCCGCCATTAAGTCTTTGGGGAATGAAGACGAAGGAGCGACTGAAGGAGTTTTGGGTACCTCCTTGGAAATCGAGGGTTGTCATGGTGACACAGACATAACAAAGGAACTTGTGCCCCCCTGTTTCATACTCTTTTGTTATGCTTTGGGGATTACCAGATGCCAATAAGAAAGACCTCCGTTTACCTATATTCCTGGCTTTTAAAGTAAAGAAAAAATAATAAAAAAAACTCGTCTGTGCATTTCTCTCCGTCCTCTCGTTCTCCCGATGTTTCTCTCTGAAATGTCCTAAAAATCGATCAAAAAAAGAATGTATACGAACCAATCTTGGCCTATGTCCTTTTACACACACACAAAAATAAGACAGATCCTTTTGGTCAGAAAAGAAGACAGATAGCACCAGGGAAATTATTTACACCACACAGCAGTCATTAAAGGTAACTCCCGTTAATTGGATCTGCCGCTCGGGGTTTCTTCTTTTCATTGTTGACTGTTACTATCCATCATTCTGGGGTAGATACCAGGGATGAAGGATAGCAACAAACCAACAACAGATCAGATTCTCACTAGTAAATGACCTCCATTCTCTTTTTCCTTTAGAAGTAATCGTGGGAAGTTCCTGCTGTCGTTTCCTTCCTTTAAAAAATAAATAAAATAAATGTGTCTGTCCCGTGAAGATGGATACCATACAGGGCCAAAATCCCAAATTCTATAAGCCTATACTAACAGGGCCAATTTTGGAAAGGAATCGTGAGGCTGTGGATATGGCATGACACGTTCTTTCCCTTTTTCTGTCTCTTGAACAAAGACGATAGAGAGCCCAAACTAGACCCGTATTTGTTATAGTGAGCAGAAATCCGTTGCTACTTGAGCATGTATACACCACAGACTACTTATAATGCCCGTAATGAGATGACGGAAGACTGACGAAGAAGGTTGAAAAAAAAACAAGTCCGTTGTTCGCTACCGTTATACGTTCCAAAGTCCCACACCAATCCGATTAACCTCCTACTCGCTATGCACCTTCCATGTCTTATCTCCTTGGGCCTCTAATACGGTATTGGAGGCCTGCTCTTCGTTCTCATTAGAGAAAAAAAAAGAAAAATTATGTTTGCCAAGAAGATAATTCACCGCCAACGCCAGCATTAGGCACTGTGTTTACGCACCACTCATATTTTCCCCTCTCTTTCTCTCTTTTTTTGGTTCCCGTCTCTCCCTTAAGAACTCGACTGCTAAAAAGTGGGCGCGGGAGAGCTAGTTTCAGCTCTACAGTATACTACATCACCCGTGTTGGGCAGATGTATTGTATTGATCGCCATGAGGGTGGTCCCCTGCCTCTGTGCCTCATTGCTGGCGATGTATGGAAGCCCAAGGGAGAGCGTGAAGCGAACTTGGGGTGCTTCACCCATCAGTGCTTCACCCTGTCACTCACTGCATAAGCAAGGTCTTTTTCCAAAGAGTACCTCACAACCCCCCACCCCCTTACTTCGCTCTTTTTTCTTCCTCATTCCTACCGAGGAGACCAGAACACCTTCCATTGTGACAAAGTATACAGCGTTCAGTATGGCGAGTCAGAAATGGTTCGCAGCAATACGTTTATGTAAATGCTGTGCTGGACTATACGGGCCTAAGTTCCATAGGCCCTGCGTGTGCATATATTACGAGGAAGGCGTAAGAGGGACTCTACAGCATACGGAAACGTGTATCGTCAGACTCAGGGGGTCGTTATCGATCCAGCAATTAGCAGAGCGGAGGCACATGGTATACCCGGTGGGCATATATGCAAAAGTCGTTTGGTCTTGGCGTTTTTTTCAGATCGGGATCAGCATTTAGGGCGGAAAAAAAGAAAAAGAAGAAAAAGGAAATATACCCGAAAAAATTGGGCGGTTTAGAGAGTATATATCATCGCGTAAGAGCGGTGGGTGGAAGCAAAGGGATATCTTAAATGCAGTCATAGGCATTTCTGGCATGCAGGCAGATCAATGGAAGATATACGACAACGGCCGCATTCCACATGTGGTGCTGTTTTTGGCTGGCTAAGAATGTAACGCGCAAGCCATGAACTTTCTAGGAGTCCATCGCCAGTGAAAGCGGCGAGCGTCTGTCATAACTAACGAAGCTTCGTAGTATTACTATCAAGTCGCTTTTGTGTGTTCTTCCAAGCATAATTAATAACGTAATTAAGGAAACACTTTCGGGTAAATTAACCTTAACTTCCTCAACGAGCCCCTAGGGGATCGAGAACGAAGAATGAAACTATCTAAGCAAGCAAGACAGGCCGAGCTTGTTGTGCACCGTTCATTAAAGCTATTAAAACTCAGCGTGTATAGTACGTCAGTATCTTCCCCGTTACGCATTGTACCACTTGCAGCCAGTTTTTGCATATTGTAAAACAAAATTCAATGGAAAATAATCCTGCCACCACAAGAATAATATTACACAATATTACTACTAAAAAATAGTAATACTGCCAAAGGAAAGTATTACTTAAAAATAACAATACTACGAAAAATAATAATATTAAAAAATAGTAAATAATAAAAAAAAGTAATAATACATTTTCCTACGCCAAAAAAAGCGTCTTAACGAGTCCGAGTTTATGAGCGCTAGCAAAAAGGATTAAACTTTTGATATTCGCTGATGATAGGTTTCCTAGCCCATTACCCAGTCTTATATTTGCATTGGTGCTTGTGCCCTTGTGCGTTTAAAAATTGACGGGTTAATAAGTATTTCGTTATACGAGCAAGCCAGTATCACACTATGTAGTTATGAGACGTTTAGAACAGAGTTATAACCATGAAATTACAGACCTCGGGACTTGTGGGGAGTGATGATGAGGTCGTCTTGTTTCTTCGTTCCCTGGCTGCTGTACGAGAGTATACGACATAACCATTCTCGGGTGTAAGTGGGGTACGGCGAAGTCGCAACTGCGACCCCGGGCGAGCAAACTCATTACAGCCGGGATTTCTCAAGATCGTCGGGGATTGAAAACAAGGACGTTCGACGGGGTGATGTTGGGACGGCGAACAGAGGGGCTAACTTTGAGATGCGATTTAGCTTGGACAACCAGGGCACGCTCAAATCCGTGACACGCACCCGGGATTTCACAAGAACGAATAAACCCAAACTTCCCTATCGCCATCCCAGCACTTGGGCGCTAGGGGTATAAAACCTCATTGCCTTGTCTAAGGTAAATTGGTGCGACTTGATATGATTTCAGGTCCTTGGTTTCAGAGTTTGGATTTGTTTTTCTTTGTTCGATACACTGAAGGAAAAAACAAATTTCTCTTTCTGTCAACGCATCAGTAAAATCCACTTTTTTATTGATATTACATATGCGTAGTCTTTTCCAAACTGCCAAGCAGGCTTGGGGATTGATGCCAAAAAATGCTGAAGTAAAACACTACAAGAGAGAAAATCCCCAAAAACGGAGAACGTTTGGCTCAATCGGGGTGCGCAATAAATATGAGGGAAAAGAGATATGAAGATAGAAGCTTTTAAACCTGACAGTTTTTCCAAGCAATAGTGATGGAGCAAAACGAGTAAGGAAAAGTGAGGTGCCACATAATGCTTCTTTCACACACACACACGCACCATCGTTGTTGGCCAAAAGGTATAGGGGGAAAGTTCGAAAATATATATACGCGATAAGACTTAAGGGGATTAGAACATCTCGTTATAGCACTATAGGAGGAAAAGCAAAACCCCAAAATGGAGAGAGGGAGAGGAAAGAGATTGCATCCCCCTCCCTCACGTTGTATAAAAGATTGCTCGGAATTGGAGAAAAATAGTATAAACTAACTCGCCGTTTATGTGGCTGCATGAAGCTTTTTTGGGGACTTGTATTAGGCCGCACCGGCTGGTTTCGTTTTTACCCCCTATCCAACTTATTCCCTTGTGAAGCTTCTTGTTGCCAAGGACAAGAAACGTGTGTGTTAAGGATATTGGCCTGTACTCTAGATTTTCAAGCGACTTCGTTGGGAAACGAACGATTTCCATAATAATGGAACCCGGGGCTTACGATGTTCAGGGTTTCTGGACGTCAGAAATGAGAATGAAAGTCTGAAGAATAGCAAAGAATTGAGAATGATTGGATGGGTTCGACCATATAGTAGTTAGTTTCTAAGCATATTGGTCAAGTTGAAAACAAATGACTTTACGGGGGAGGGGGGGGGAGGAAGGGGGATGGGGGGGGAGGAAGGGGGATGGGCGGGACTGCTCCACCCTTGTAGCATGGGAGCTAGTGTGAAAGAAATTTTATCTAAATGAAATGAAAGAAATTAGAGAATGAAACGTTTAAAGAAGAAAAATTAAAGTTGGGAAAGTATATTAGTTAAATAGCATAAGAAGTCTAATGCGTTTTCCAGTGGAAAAGGCAAAGCAAATGCAAAACAAATGGGAAAACCGTCATTAGGGGACTTGCATATGTCATAAGCTTAACATGATAAAAGACAACACCGCTGTCAACAATGCAACTAGCAACTTCCGCTGCCTTTGTAACAGAATGGCAGTTAGCAACCCATTTCAAGCCTACCTAACCGAGCTACCAGCTCTTTTGCCTTGTCTCCCTTGGGGAACTTAATTAACCCCGTAAAGTAACTAACAAGACGGAAGTCTTACCTTGAAAAGCAGCTTCAAATTGCGTCGGTGAAGCCCATAATAAATGCGTAGAAATTGACAGAAGAAACAGGGACAACAATGAAATGCACCGGTGCCCACCACTGATTCTAATTTTTAAAGACATTTTTTTGGAGATCAATAACTAATCCATCAAATAGGCGTGGCCACACTATAGATTGCAGCGAGTTGCTTTTAACGTAGGCTAATGCGCTCGCTGTAATCTAAACTGAACCAAAAAAACGAATCCCCGTTAGTCAACTCCGTCAACTGTGACTCCCGCCGTCGACTAAGGGATTCCGCTGGCGAGTATCGTCGTCTTCTACTAACATCCAACCACTGGCATGGAACTCCTCACTGGTCGGCGGAGTGATTCTTGGCCTATAGTCCTGCGCTGCAGCCGCGAATCCATTCTGTGACGTACTGTACTGTACGGTGTGGTATACACATTCTACGCCGAGGGAAGCCGAAGGTCCAAGTTGGTTTACTAGCCTTATCTGATTGTCGTTTAATGTCTGCGGCCATAGTCGTCGATCACTTCTGACCAAACCATTCGGACTTGGTAGTTACTTTTTAACACCTTCGACTACACGGGAAAAACACGAGCCATCATTTGTGTGATTTCCGTTTCCATTTCCCAGGTTCTTTGAGCCACGTTTGAATAAAATCGATTTATTATTTTTTTAGCCAATACTCCTAGAGCACTTGAACTACAATAGTGAAAGGTTGCTTGGATCGACAGCCAAGGGGACTAGTCGAACTTGCTGGTAGTAGAGGGAAAAAACGGACGGGCATTCCACTTTTCAGCTTGGCTTGCTGACGCCATAAACGCGTGTTTAAAGTGCGTAAAAAACGCCTGAAGGAGAAAGAAGCAAAGTGGGCGGTCGACAATAGGCTAAAGAGTCGAGGTAAAGAAAGGAAAAAAGAGTGGAGCATTGTTATGCCGTTGCCATAGGTTACGGGGGAATAAAAGAAAAAATTAAATTACGCAAACATAAGAACATGAAATGCTTCATGCTCCCCTCTTTCGCTCGTTACTTTGAACCTCCGAATCCAATGAAGCGAACATCGTATTAGCAGCCATAAAAGTTGGCACGAATACCGACGTACTCCACACACACAGAGAAAAAGAAAATATTAATCATGCCGTGCAGAACTCCGTTTCTAAAGCTGGTTCCGATACCCCTCGCATGCTACACGGCATAATATCGAGTTTATTATAATTACCATGATGAAAAACTAATAAATCCAACAAAATATTATTAATACAAATTGTAATATACTGGTGCGTTTCACAATAATACAATAGAGTCATCAATTTTTAAAAAGAAAAGAAAAAGAAAATATTTTCCAAAAATGCCACTCCGTTCCCACCTGTTTCCCTAGTTTGGGGTCTTTAGGACAACACATTCGTCTGTTCTGTCAGTGAAGATGGATTACACACGCTATTAATTCGATAGCGAACAAAAAAATTGAGAAAGGATTTTTGAGGGGGAGGAACGCAAAGGATGGGCCAACGAGCAAAAGAATTGTAGGCATAAATCTCAATCGGGAAATGATGGTGATAGGTTTTCCCTAATGTTTCACGGTAGAGTAAACGTGTTTCCATTTCTCTCTCGACCGTCACGTCACATACCTATACACACACACGAGAAAAACGTCCATCTAGAAGACAGCGTAGGTACAGAGAGTGTGTGTGTGTGCCTTGTTCGGATCCATATAAGACTCGTTATCACGTAAAGCACCATGTTGCCACAACCCGTTCCTTTGCTATAAAAATAAGACGTCTCACGCTGGGCTACCACTACTCTTAGGTCTGGGGTCACACATGCTTGCAAGATGGAGAGACCCTAACGTAAACTGCACGTTGGCGGGACACTAGCACATCAACACCAAATGTACACTTTCTACGATCCACTGTTGGTATTTCTCGGAATAAAAGATACCCAAAAAGAAAAAGATCTCCCGTCTTGACTAAAATAAGTTACGCGAGTGTATCGGTTTGTGATGGTTATCTCCCACACTGCTGGTCAATCCTCTTCAGAGGTGCATAACTATGACCGCAATTAAGGCGGCAGTTAAGCACGACACAACGATAAAGTAAGTGACCAAGGTAACTTGTCGTAAACCGGAGCCCTTTGAGGGGGAGATAAAAATAATAATAATAAATAAAGGAAAGTTTTCTGTTTCCGCTTCGCCAACAAATGCGTACTTACCGGGCTGTCTTCTTTTTGTGGTTCGTGAAAGTGTTGACTCTGACCGTTGCCCATTTCTTTCAAGGCAAGATTGTTGGAGCGATTGTTGGAGTTCTCGGATTTACAGCATTGCAACAGCTGATTGCGACGGTATAAGCAGAAGTTTAAATAGAGTTAATATTCACATGTCCATTAAGGTTGCCAATAAGACTCGAAAAGCATTACCGTTAAGAAGAAGTGAGAAACGGCGTGGAAGGCGACGAAAGTGACTAATATCGGGTTTAAGTACTTGACCGCATCATTAAAATGTGTAAAGTTGAAGGACAGGAAGATGGTGACAACTGTAAAGGGGAGAACAATAGAACGTTAATTGTTAAGTGAACAAATGGAAAGATAAATAAGAATTAAAAAAAACTCCCAAGGTCGTTCTGATCTTTACTTGCTAAAATGTGGGCGGCATTTCCCACAAACCAATGCGCCCAGTTAAAAATAGAGCGTTTGGGCGTGCCAGGGTGGGGCCGGAAGGCTGCCATAATCGGCTGGATGAAAGCTAAGGCAGTAGTAACGCAACCGATGACGGCATGTGGATTGCTTGATTGCGGAATGTCAGTCCATCCTTGGACGTGTAAGAAGATGAGAACGAAGGCCGCAATGGTGAGTCCCCACACGAGCAACATGAGAGATCGATGAAACTAAACACACACACAAAAGAAGACAACGTGCAAATAAATCTTCCGCCCAAAACGCAACAAAGATGAACATGGACAACGAATGTCTACATACCACGAACCACAAATCTTTGCCGCATATTTGCCTGCCCACCCATGTCCTTTTGAAATATCGTGCGCATAAAATTCCGCAAGAGGCTGCCCAAACCCAGGCCGCAATCATGAAAGCACCATGGAGCTTCAGGAGAATGTTGTCTTTGCCAGCAATGTTCTCCAAGCCTAAATTGATGGGACACATTAGCTAATTAAGAGAGCCTTGCATTCAGATATCATGATGAATGGGAGGCATTTAAGAAACTTTCCACGCAGGATATTTAAGTGCACAACCAGGCAATTTAACGGGAAGAATGTGGGACCGGGATACTATACGTTATAGCACGAGACCAAAATAGAATTGGTCACAAACGGTTCCAAATTTTATACCTGCAAAACTGACAGCTGAGCCACTTGCGAGCCTTTCGTCGTGGTACTGGATCTTATCTGTTGGGAAGCAAGTTGAATGATATAGATTTTTTTAACAATTTATACCATAAAAACAATTATCTAACAACTACAGATAAGCTAAAAGGACAGGCCAATTAACATTGCAGGTACACCTACCTGCACCAGCAGGGCCACGAGCTATCAACACGAAGTGTTTTTCAGACAAGTCGAATGTCATGCCGCTCACTTGGACAACTTGATCGCGTACGAATTGGCAGTAAATATAACCGTCTTGGAATTGGCCTTTAACGTCGCTAACCCTCTCAGCTAACTATTAAAAAATTATAAGGATTTTCACAAAAGTACTGACGAGTATTTACATCTGGCATGCGTGTGTTGGATTTGCCCCCATTGTAAGACCCTAAAGCACGGACTTGTCCATTCCACAAGACGCACTCGTGTACGTTATCTTGGCCCTATATGAAATAGGGCTATGTTTATGCTTCATTCCTTTTGTATATATATAAAACTCTTTGATTGCGTCGTCACCATTCGATCATCCTTGGAGAATCCTACAGCGACGTAATACCCATTGCTTCTACTAGCGGGCACTTTTCCGCGGAGTTCGAAGCGATAACGAGTTGGCAATCCAGCTAATTGCTCGTAGGTCACAACTGTGCCACAGTCACCACTGGCCACGCAAGTAGCCGTGCTGCCAAAGCAGGTTTTAATATGGTTACAGCCGTCGTAAATCTGATGCAAGGGAGCGGGAGTGGGTAGGTTTTCCTAATGACACGACACACGAACGAAAGAAAAAAAAAGTAATAAAATTAGCCCAGTCTATTTTGTGTGTGCGAAATACAGGTTTATTGCGCTAAATGTGCCACCATGACAGTCCACAAACCTATAATAATAAACCCAACCTACGATAAAGACAACAAGAGTCATTCACTGGTATAATACAGGTGCAAGTGTGTACAAAAGAAGAAGAAAAAAGGAGAAGGTGAGTACTGCTTTAACGGTTCAAACTTACTCCGCCAGTAAAGTTCCAGGGCTCAGTGGCCAAGTTGGCCCGAGAAGCAGCTACGCGAGGCGTGGTGGTAGATTGGGCTTCTGGGATACGGCTAGTAGAGGCAGGCTTTGTCGAAGGCAGTGAAGTGGTTGTTGTAGGTACAGCTTTCGCAACTCGAACCGGTTTGGAGGGAATGGCTACCCAATATGTGGATCCGTCTTGAACATATGTCGTACTAAAACAGAAAGTGAAAAACATTAGCAAAAACGTTTTTCCTTATACGCTTACGAGTTATACTCACTAAAAAATGACGTCTCCTTCGTAATCAAGAGGCGCGACCCATGTTAGCTTGGCAGACAGCTTTGAATCGCTCTTGGAGTGTGTGGCCCCGCTCTAAAAGTGAATTCCGAGAGTTTCAAGTCTTAAGGTTATCGCAAAAAAGAAAGACTGATGGAAATTGATGGAGTGATTTACCTTGGGAGCACCATGGCAGTTTATGAGCTTAACTTCCGCTGCGTTGTCGGGAACAAAGGCGCCTACAGTGTCGTTGTTGGTGACAGAGCGGGCCTGGATAAGGAATCCTTTGAAGGGTTCATTACTAACACCTTGAATCGTAATTGGTAAAGGAGAGCCCGAAGTCACGCTTGTCGATTCCGGCAGAGTTATGTAAGGGGAAGGACTACTTTGCGGATCTTCTCCATGTCCAGGCACCATAGTGCCGCAAGTTTCTTCCGGAGCGCCGGTTCCATAGCCCCGGGCAGCGTGCAAGAGCAAGGCCAGCAGCATCCAGCTTTTTACGCAAAGAAAAGCCATGGCTGTCGCTTCAGGAAAAAGAAACAAAAATCTACAAACTTTGGAAAGAGAAAAACAAAACTATTAATATAAATTCGGGAAAACTGGTACACGAACTGAGTTATGTATGTTAATAGGGGGCAAGGGGTCGAACCCTAGATGAGTTGAACAGCAACACACGCTCGAAGATGGTTAGCACGATATTTTTTTTTTACATTATAAAGAAAATAAAGAAACTACATAATTCACGGCAAGACGTTTAATACGAGAAGCACAATCTCTTGATCAAGCGTGGGAGAAAATAAAAGAGAGAAAAAAACGCTTCCACGTCGTGTCATGTCCATGACTTGGAACATTTTCTTTTGAATTACTCCTTTAACATGTTGATAAAACTACGCCATCACGCTTTCTTAACCAAGGTTAAGTAGGATGCAAGCAATTAAGTTTTGGCATGCTTTTATGCCAGGAAGAGAAGGTAAGCGATAATTTTATGCACGTTTCCTAAATGGCATTATGGTTGCAAGCGACTGCAAGCGTGCGACAAAAACAGCTGAAATTTACCCACCCGGAAATAGCCCAAGATAGCTCTTGCCCTTGACTTCCCCTTCCCCGTTTTCACGCTTTCGATGCCGGATTCTAGTGACTCGACAGAAACGAAACGTTTTCGAAGCTGTTTTCGGTTACGAAATAGAAGCCCAAAGAAAAAGAAAATCTGTTATCTGCTTTTCACAGGAAAACGTTATAGAGAAATGCCCTTTCATTAATGGTAACAATATATTTTTTAGTTCGAAAAAAAAGAGAACAGCAGAAAGCGTATACAGCCTTGACGAGTTCAACCCACGCTTTTTCATGGCAAATGACTTTTACCCTTAGAAATGAGTACAGTCAAGGAAAAACAACGTCCATGCAAAAGCTGGCCTGTAGTAAAGTACGTTGACTGACAGCCAGAGATTGTTTGTCACACCTTTCGGAAGCCTGTCCTTGAGAAAACGTAACTATAAGCTCATTCCAAGAGATAAGACGTATAAGCTAACAACTTGCCCTTACGGACAACTCATTTTAGCTCAGTTTCTTGATTACCTTGAAGATATAACTTTATGGTGTCTATAACTCCCCGGGCATTATGTGCACTACACTTATGCAAATGAGGCGAAAGAGGAACCCAAAAACGTTTGAATAATGAGAGAATGCACTTCATTAAATTCCTGCTAGTTTTGAAATCGGAAAGACCCATAGAGCCCCATAACCTCCTGCATAGAAGCCCTCCACCATACCATACCACACCACGGGACAGAAAATGCAGGGAAAGTTTTCGCTTAACTCTTACGGGTCAAGGCGAAACGTCAAGAAAAGTGCTTGGTTTCAAAGACAAAAAGGAAAACCTGCAGCGTTGATGGCTCAGCATATTATGTGCAAAAGATAGCTTCTTCAGCCCTCAGGGAAATCTGGCATTATATCCCTTTCACTGACAAAAAAGGGTTCCCATTCCGGTGATTTGTTCATTCAAATCTTTTTTATATTTTAAAAACGGTGTGGGTCAAGGTATTCCGGGGAAAGGTTTTTAGCTAAATTAACGTTTTGCTTATTTCAGCTCATTCTAGGGCATAATAGTACAGCGATAATAGTACACTTGCACGTACTTTGCTTTTACAGTTTTCCTCCCCTTCGATTTCCTACGTACAAAGGCTAATTGCAGTGGGAAAGTCCCACTTTGCGCTTCTCAGGAATCAAAAAGTATCTGGCACAGGGCAGCACAACGAGAGACGGGTTACTATTAGTCATCCACGCCTCTATGTAAAGCTAGACTTGGCAATTACTGGGTGTGACGTATAATCAATAATTAACATTATAAAGTTGCTGGCTCCTGCATGCTTCCAGAATCTATACAAGTTCTACGGTACAAGCTATTTTTGAATTTTCTTGACTTTTTTTTGCTAACCTACAAAAATGAAATAAAATAGCAAACCATGACTGTTTCTGAAAGGCATTTCTTAGCAGGTATGTACTATTCAAATTGTTTCACATAACCTTGGCGACGGATGATGCAAAAGGACAATGGGGCAGAACCCCGGAAGAGGAGCATTGCGTACGAACATGTGCAACTCCTAACATTGCGTGTACCTGTTAAAGCAGTGGCAACCGGTCTTATGATTTTTCAAGGTTTTTCCAAATTTCGTTTTGCCGATACACTATAAATATAGTCATGAATCACAAAAACAAAAAGAGTCCGTCACCCCAAAGGGCTTAAAAACACTCTGGGATTGATTTTAGAGAGCCAAATCAAACTTTGGGTGTGGACACCCGTAAAGTAGAAGTGAAAGTTTTAACCCTATTTAATCTAGGTTAATCACGCCAAGCAATCCATGTTTTCAAATTCCCAATCTTGGTCTAACGACAAGGGAAAAAACGGCATTTGCCAGTGGGAAAAACGTAACTGACTTGGGTTTTAGGGAGGAAAGAAATTACAGCGGACGCAAGTCTCAATGAAAATGTGGTCCGACGTTCTTGGTCTAGGATGTCATTTTGAGAGGCAATGAACCGTTAGTCAGGCTTTTGTTTTTCCCTCGAAGTTAATTACTCATTCGGAACTTGATTGTTCGACGTGGCTTACGAAAGCTGTCCTAATTACGTGCTTGGAATAGTCTGACTGCGTTTAACTTTCAATGTCCGCTACGCCTTACGTTTCGAGAAAAAATAAAGCACAAAGAAAAATATTTTCGAGTTCAAGAACTTTTAAGTATCCCCAGAACAATAACCGCTAAACCCCAGAAAACCATGTAATTCTAGCACGCTTTTTTCCGTTTCGATTGTGGTTGAGGCAGGTGAAAAAGAGAAGTCATTCGGCTACTATCGACAGGAAGAAAAACTACCGGCAAAGAGAAAGTGTGTTGTTCAGGCGGAACACTTTAAACCCAAGAATTCCCTTCAAAACCCTTGAAAGACAACTCTGACATTACCAAGCTTTCTCTTCGATTCAAGCCCTCTTTTCAACCTGTGTCTTCGAATACTTGCTTATAATTGCGTTTTAAAACAATACAACCCGTCTTTGCAAAGTTAGCATTGGGAAATTTTCAATCACTTACGTACAAATGACACTAATTAAACGAGGACAAAGGGATAGCTAAAACCAGGAAAACAAGGTTGAAACTATTTACCTGTTGAAAAGGTAAAATCCGCGTACAAAACAGCCAGGTAAGGAGGAGGAAAAGCCCTACTGGCTTGCACACGACAACTTCGCAGACTGACAACTCGGGCTTCAGCGACGCTGGAAGTTGTCGTTTCGCCTTCACACAGGATGCCGAACTTCAATGCCAAATCATGGAACTTCCTCTGACGTCACACAGCCTTACCACACCAATGTCCGGAACCTACCACCAAGAAAGTCCCGTCCCCAGGTACAGCGCAAAGAGGAAAGGTGGAATGATCACTTGAAAAAAAGAAGACATGCAATGCTCAAACCAGGTTGATGTGGCAATGGCACTTTTTTTTCTATCTATATTCCTGTTGAGGCGTTAAGAGAGGAGATTGTAAATACCTGGAAGCTGGAAAACCACCACTCGACCAGTCAATGCCAACCGGGGAGTTTTTCATCGCCAACTAAACGAAACAATCCTGGGCAACAGCTGCTATAACCTACCAAGGCCTTGTGCCTTCCAGTCTTCCGGAACGCACCGCCCACACCTGCAGGGTTTATTTACAGTAAACAGGTTACCAACGTTACTTGTGAGACGACGCTTACCGGGTGAAAGAGGCGTAACATGAATAAAGGAAGAAAACACTAGCGGGAAAATTCGAATGTTCTCAATCCGAAATGGGGTAAAGTAACTTTCCATTCGTTTCCAGTTCCATAATTCCCTTATACCCAGTTAAAAAGCTTAGCAGGAGTCTGCAAGTCGAATGTGATAAACACCACGTCCCTCTTTAAGAAAGCCATCTGGCCCGGGTTCAAAGTTGGGGAGTCAAATTTCAAGTAAAGCGAAACGATTTTTGAAAGATGCACAAAAAATTGTATATAAAATTGGTTTGATAACAGACAACTCATATGCACTGTTTACTTTGGCACCAAAATTACTGATCAAAAGGCACACAGATTTTGCTGCTGATGATGAGGCTTAATTTTCATGAAATGTCTCCGTCATTTCGTAAGGACAGAGACTATCGGAGTACTACGACAGCAAACAAAATTGTAAGGTACTTAGCTGCGTAAGCTTTTCACTTTACAAGCTGTGGTCATGCGAACGCGAAACAGTCACGTGTCACTTGGTTCCTGCAAAAAATAACGAAAATATCGTGCGCAAATATAATCACTTGCATTCAATGCGAAATTGAGCTCAAATTGTGTACTTGAGGAGCAGCTGTGACGGGCTCGCTAATTTCCTCTTCGTCGAATTGAAAACTGTGCTCGATATAGGAGAGCAAATTTCGTTCCGCTTCTAGTCGCTCCAAGTACTTCAGGGCCTCCTACGATTTCCAAGCGACACAATTGAGAATTTGCACAGAAACCAGAAACCTTCATAAAATATCATACCGGTCGGGCTTGAAACCACGTCTCGTCAACACCATCCTGCTTTAAATAGAAGTCCCTGTTGCCAAGCATGGTGGAGTCGTTAGGGAAGAACGACAAATAGGAAGCAGCGGCCTCACAGGCTTTGCGTGTCTCCCCAACTAAGATGAAGACCAGATGTTAGAAATATGCAAGTTTCAATGAGTTCTCCATTCTAAAAATTACTTTGGAAGTAGGAGAATTGAAGGTAATGATAATGACTGGCAATGAGATCATCATAAATTTGACCATTGACGTTCTTCAGCTTTTCCGGGCAGCGGAGTTTACATCTGAGCGTGAACGTAAAATGATCTGCGTAGTTTGGAAAATTAGAACTAGGTTGCTAAGGCCAAAGGGGAGCGAAAGAGATAAGCTAGTTACTGGCAACGCTTGAAACGAAATCCGGGAACCAGCCTTGGTCGAAAGGACCTTCGCACAGGGCTCGACACTCCTCTTCACTTTTTAAGTAGTTTTCCATTGATTCTTCCATGTAACTAACACAGCGACTATAGTCCTCATCTCTATATGCTTGAGTACCTCGTACATAAGCTTCCACGTATGGCTGTGGAGTGGGTGCGCGTTAACAAAATGTCAAGTTTTATGCAAATAATAACGAAATCAAAGAGCGTCTTTTATATAATGTACCTTAGCCTCTAGATTGACAACGGCACTCTCGTCAACGCTAGGCAGAGTCAGATAAAACCGCAAATTTTCTTTCATAACTTGGTGATCAGGGTTTTGGATAAGGAACGTGTATGCAGCAGAAGCGCCATTTTGAAGATCGTTGAGCTAATACATTAATTATCTTATTGCCATATATCCTATTTTTTTACAAGGGAAATTTTCTTTTAACTTCATCTTGCATTTCTTACCTTGAAGTAGCATAACTGAAGATAGTCATAAGGAACAAGGCTCTCGAAATCTCGGTTTACTTGGTGGGCGACAATTTCCGGTCGATTTTTCAATACATTTTTCTTGCATTTCAGCAAACAATGAGTTTGTCTAATGAGCTTTTCAAAAAATTGCATCGTTGGGAGAGATGCAGGAACTAAAGGACTTATTTCCTCTGCACCGGTGCATTTGAGGCGACATTCAGATTGGACAGACTGGTAAAATTTGTGATCTTCCAGGGCTGCTTTCATTGATTTAATGCAACCCTCCCAATTTTCATCTAAGTAGGCTTTTACACCATCAGAGAAGAAAATGTCGTAGGTTTTCATGACATCTTTGACATTTTCAACGATTTTAGAATCGGTTTTGGGCTCTTCACTCGTAGGAGAAAGGAGCTTGGGAGCTTCACTCGTGACTTCACTGACGCCGGTATCAATTTCATTTGAGATTTCATTAGATTCCAGCTTATCAGCGAGTTTTTCTTCCTCGGGTTTGGGAATTAATGAATCAGTCTCACTCACCTCCTGGAGACCGGAAATAAACTCGTCTCCATCGTCGCTTTCTGTGACGTTAGAGCAGAAACTCTGTTGAAAAGCTACTAGCAAGCCAAAGCTAATTATGCACAATGTCGTGGTACACTTCATAGTTAGAAATTCACTTTATTTGTGCGCTAACTTCTGAAAAGGTTCTTGACTTATCGCCAGCCAAGCCCTTTTCCGTCTGTAAACAAAGAATAATACCAATAGTTGCACTTATACGCACTCTAGTGAGAGTCGAGAGGGATATTAAACCTAGATTAGTGCATTAGTGCATTGTGCCGTACCCTATTTCTTACTTGAACAAACCAGACCTATTCTTCAAATAATGGTTAGAAAATAAATTCTCAACTGAAGTCTTTATCTATCGTAGAATTTCACTGATTAGTTTTTACAAATACATGAATATAAATCAAGAGTGCAATTAACATGCAAATATCTCCTGCTCCTGCCTGAACATCACGTTTTGTTTTCTTGTCGCATATATGTTCATGTTTTTTTAAAGATAAATGAAGCTGTCTTTTCGCACCTATTAAAGACATGAAGGCCACCCTTACATGGCTTTCGTATCAGTTCTAAAAAGCCTGACGACTCGGAGGTTACTTGATTTTTTATTTTCATTGTAATACTGTGTCGCGTTGCTGTGTAACCTACGTGAGAGCAGGAAACTGAACCATCACGGTTACAGTTTCCTACTATGGAGAAACATATCCTTGATAGCCTGGTTTCAAAATATGGAGAAACTTCTGTTAAATTGGACCGACTGTTGTACCTGGAATAAATGGAAAACATTTTCCCAACCAGGTATTGCTCGAAAGCTTAACAAAATGTAAGACTGGTCTGGTGCTATTGATTTTTTATAGACAATTTAACATCAGTTAATCGTATTTGGGTTTCATCGCCCGAAAACTACGACGATATAAATTTATGCTAACATGGCTGTGAATGAGCTATTAGGCATGCTGGAGCAAGCCCATGCAACTTCGGCGGCTTCGCTGTCCTTTATCTCCCATTATTGAGCACCTGAAAGGCAGACCGGAGTAACGCTACAAATTCGGGCTGACCCAAGTCGGTTTCCTGCGTTACCTTTTCGCTACGCCTAATAGTACGACATCCGGATACTTTTAAATTTACGTGATACATAACCTGTCTTAGAATCATAACTTCTTTTTATTACGCATGGTACGTTCGCCCTTTAGCGGATTGGTCCCCAATGTTCCTTATGTAGGTCTAAAAGTCAAAACCGTCAAATTTGAGCGTCAAGTTGTAAACTTAAAACTCAAATCTTGCTATACCATTGGACTAATTGTAGCTGAGCAGTTAAAATAGAGTACCAATCAAGAAAAATATGTTACATTTCTGTTTAAAATTGAATGCTGTCGACTGTCGTGTAGTAGTTCTGTACTTTTAATAAACAACAGGACTCAGATATTGTTGCCAACCGCTAGTTTAGCCTTCGTATTTTTGCATGCGCTCGTTTCAATCTTTTTCCCTTTTTCCCTTTTACCTAGAATTGTTCCTTCTCGCAAGCTACTTCTAAGAAAACGCTCCATTTAGCCCTTTATGCTGTTCACCAACGTTTGCAATCCACTGTTTCAGCAGCATATATATATATCCCCCCCTCGACGTGAAAGGACACTTCTTTTTGAAGTAAACGCATGGCAAAACATGCACTTGTGGGCTACAACGGTTCACCAAGCAAATACAAGTAGCTCAAATTCAAGTGAATTGTGTCTTGTGCTTCGATCTTCCAAATTCGTCTAACTTACGTTCCAAGGGCAAATTGAACCCTACGTCTTACAGTTGAATTACGTCGTTTTCAGATATATAACTTAATACGTGCGCTACAAAACTACACTGCAAAAATGAAAGAATGTTTCAATCTCCTATACGACTCTCTTATTGCATCAGCTTCTTACAATATTATATTTACAAGTCCTCAAGTTTCACGGGTAAACTGCCTGTAAACTGTCAACTTCTAAAACTTGGGCAAAATAATTCTTGGTATAGTTTTACAGTTAAATATTGTGGTTCCTTTCTATACCAATACATAATGATAAGTTTACAAACATGCTTACGGTCTACCTTGTGCCTGGTCCCCGATTTTTTTCTTTTATCCAAAGTCGGAACGTTAAATAACTATAATTCTAAATCTAATGATGTGGAAGGTGAACGGAATACGGTATATCGTTCAGGTAACGTAAGCGATAAGCGATAAGATACGGGAAATGTTCGGTAACTTATTCCTAATCTAGAATTCCACGTTGTGCAGTTGCGAAGTGAAAGTGCGCGATGTGCTGGTCTGTTACATAACAAGGTGTTTGCTTTGCTGTTTGTTCCCTGCAGCCTTTCCATTACCTCGTCCTTCAGAGCTCCGCGACATACGAAGGTAACGTTCGGCTCACACAACTCCTGTGTTAGGTCAGAACATTCCCCTTCTTCATGCCTACTTAATGCACGTACGTCAACAGATAAGAAATTAAGGGAATGCAAAGGATTTTATTACTAGAAATGCCAAAAAGAATATGCATATAGAACTAGGTTAGGCAAGAAATAACCTGCATTAAGTTTCATTAACAGATCCTTACAACAAAACTCGTAACAAGAAAATGAAAGAAAGAAAGAAAAATCAAATCTTAAAAGCTTTAATAAAATTGTAGGAGAAACCTACAGTACACGAAGGAGGATAAAGAAAAGTCGACTTTTCGTAACTCACAAAAACGTTGTCTCCAATTCATTTGACGTGATACGAAGTGAGTACATATAAGCTCGAACAGAGCTCCTGGTTTTTTTTTCAAGTAAAAAAAATGTGGTTCCTGTGGATATAAATCAATGCTTTTGTTTACATTGTGATAAAATTTTCTTTCATTTTCTTTACATTACATGTGTCTTTTGTTGCATAAATAAACGATTGCATGAGTTTAATGAGTTAAGTATATTCCCAAAAATGCTGACTTTCATCAGCTATCAGACAAATAACACGTGTACAATTATCTGTACAGCTCGGTGACTCAAATTCGGGCATTTCTACTTCTCCACAAAGACTTCTCCCACGACGTGCGAGCTACTGTCGTCGTTAAGTAATTGGTTGTTCCGTTTCTCGAGAAACTCGGAACCCATGATCTTCTTGCTTGGCTGGATATTATCTTCGTTGCGATCTGTCACCCAAGATTGCTTGACCATAAGTTCGGGGACCATGGTTCTTTTACCGAGAAATTCCGAACCCAAAGCGCCTCTTTTGACCAAAAATTCGGAACCCATGTTCCTGTTACCAAGAAAGTAAGAGCCCATAGAACCTCTCTTGCCCAAGAACTCGGAACCCATGCTTCTTTTGCCGAGAAATTCCGAGCCCATAGCAAATCTTTTCCCCAAGAACTCGGATCCCATTTTTCCTTTAGGTCCACCTAATTCAGGTTCCCATCCACGGCCGTTAATCATTCTCTTGGGTCCGGTCGTGCGTTTAGCAGCAAAAGCTGGCTGGACAACTGGATTCTGGAGAGTCTGCGGCGCTTTTTTGGCTAGAATTTCAATCTGATGGGGAAAGGTTCGCAATATTGCTGGACAGTCCAATCCGGCATCGAAACGCTTATGGACATCGGCAGAATTCGGTTGTAGCAGCTCGAACAACTTCGGATGGACTTCAATTTCAGATAGACCACGCTCGAGTAACTCTGACAAATATGCTTCGCATGGGATTTCACCACACAGTGCTGACTGTCCTGGATCATTCTTTGTGAGCGTTTTGCCTGTTGCATTTTCTAACTGCTGCTCGTTAACGAAAGGGCTGCTCTTGTCCAAAAAGTCAGAGACCACAGAGCGTGCAACTCGATATGGAATTATAATGGGAGCGGCATTTGAGGGACATTTAACCAGCATCAACAATTGACGGGGCAAGTCGACCGTCTCACCTCCTAGACGAGAAAAGCTCGGAATTAGACACTAAAAATGTATCAACATCGCAGCCATAACAGCACCACAGGTAAAGCAATATCACAGACGACCGTCTCACTTACCTATAGGAGAAACCCCGAATTAGACACAAGAACTTACTAAATGTATCCGTATCACAAGCACGCACATATAAACGAATAGCACTTAAGGCCACGATGTAGTGGAAACCCCTTATGACGCTACAGCATGGCAAAAAGGATTCGAAAATTATCATTCCCTATGCAATATAATTAAATTATATTGTGACAGTAATGCATGGGATATATTTGTCTATGTAAGCGGTTTAGGTTATGTTAATATTTTTCTTCCATAAAATTTTTACATAGAGTTCCAAGTTATGGAAGTGTTAAATAAATCATATATAAAACAAACCTGACCTAATCCTATAAATTTTATTATTAAGATATTTTTGTGTATTTTTTTAATTATCTCTTTCTGTTTTTGATAATTTTTAGTTTTCCGTTTATGAAATTACGATAAGAAATGGCATATAGCATAGGATGGGTCTGTCATCGGTGCCATCTTTTGACGAAAAATGATCAACTACTTGCAGTATTCCGTTATAATAAAACATCAATGAGCATACTAAGGTGTAACCAAATGGAAAACCATTTGAAACGCATGAAATAAATAACTAAAAACTATACCGGAGCCCTAATTATACGAAATTAGTTAACGAGCTATTATTACATACATTCAATAAAAAATTGATTACTATAAGTCAATCCAATGGTTAGAATACCAATGTAAGTAAAATTTTCCATTAAGTAATAGATGACCAAAAGGAAATTTGTCGTTTCATCATTTGCGTTATATAATTTTAGAGCCAAATAGATGTTACCTAAGCACCCTATTGCTATTCCCACGGAGACCAAAACATAAACATAAATCAGCCTCAAGGCAGGGCTAGAATTATAATTACAAACGTAGCCTATACAGCAAACAGGTCTTTACCATAAGTGAACTTCGGAAGTACCGGGCGGCTCTACTTTTTTATGCTGGGCGTAAAGAGGTTTCCCTCAAACTAGAAGTGTAACTTCCAAGTTAGGACGCTCGTTATATAGCGGCCGTAATTTTCACACGAAAGGAAGTGAGGGGGGAAAATGATTACTTGGACGCGGGTATCCCAGAGATGATTCTAAGCAGTGTATCACCAGCAGAAAGGTTACTACTTGCAGACTTTTTCCGCTATGCAGAGACATCCTTGATTTCCTTGGTGACATCACGGATATCGTCCTACGCTGCGATCTAAAATAATGAGGTGCCCGATAACTGCTTTCCAAGAACGAGTGGTGGGAATTCCTGTAATAAAATGGGTAAACTTAGTTACTAACCATGGCACTATTACTACCTGATCAAATCATGAGCTTGGGCTTATTGGGTATAAGAAGGAAAAGGCCTGGTTTTCACTTTTTTCCAGACTAAGAATTAAGCAATGAAAAACTAAAGGAAAGCAAAGTCAGAAGCTCAACAAACAGTCTCGCTTAAAATTTCGTGTATATAGAATTAGCTAATAATGCGCACATGGACAAGGGAAACTTTTCTCCCATAGCATCTTCATGCTCAACCGCTTTTCACATCCGATATAGGCTTGTCATTAATCGGATTAGCGACTAATGTTACTTAGCAACTCGCTTGTTTTTTTCTTCAGTCCATCACCTTAACATTTTCTCGTTTGACATGTTGTTTCCGTGTGCGACAGAAAAGTAACTCGGTGCTGAATTATATAGCTAATTTATAGAAATTATGCTAGACACCAGCACGAGTTTTTGAAGGATGCATAGGCCTATTTTGGAGGAGCAAAGGTCAAAGTAACACAGCGACAAAGCTCAGGGGGAAAACGGCAGGTTTCTGTTCCAAAATGAAACGCCGTCTTGGGGGTCGTAGACACTCTTCATATGCTAAGGCTGAGAAAACCTAATAAGCACACCACAAAGCGATCTGATGTCCGAGTCAGAAGCTGACCGGCCGAAAACTCATATTCCGCCCCTCCTTGTCCGAAAAGTCCCCGGGGACCACCAAGCAAAGAATACAAGCACCGCAACCAAGCTCATCCATCACCTGATGTGTGCATGATTATATGCAAATGCAAAATACTTGCTGGCTTAGTCCCTGTAGGTTAATTTATCACAATTTCGGTGGCAACAAAAAACACTCACTAGGTAAAAAAATGTTTTTCGATAAGGTTAAATTTAAACTTTGCTTGAACTTGGACTTTTGCTTATACCGGATGTTTACCCAAAAGACGTATAAACTGTTTACTTTACGTGTTAACCAGTGTCTTGCTAAGACATTCTGCAACAAAGCAGAGTTTTACTTTGAGAAGTCGATATAGCAAAGGTGGACGTTAGCTTTACTACACCCCTCTACTTAATGCCCATTAACAAAGACAGCCTCTCAGGCTTACGTCCCTGACACCCACTTGAAACACAAGAAAAGTAAGGTAGAAACTTCCATAATTAGAAGTCCAAATATTCTTGTACTTACGCCTTGGCAAATCCGGAAAGGCTGCTCCAACTATTTTACAAGGTGTTCTCTTGAGATGCTACTTCTTCCGCGGCAGCAGCACGATTACCTCGTTCTTCAGCAGCTCCAGGCCATATCAGGTGACGGCGGCTCTGTCTTCATTGGTGGTCTTTCCAGCAAGCAATCTTCCCCCCCAAAGAACGTTCCCGTGTGACGTCATACGATTTCCTACCTTCATCCCTTTAGTCCGTACTATGTCCAGAACAACGGAGAATTATGAGTATGCAGAGGTTCTGGTGACGCTTAGAGATACAACCGACATTTCTGTAAAATGCGTGAAATAACATCCACGGAGTTTAGGTGGAAATGGAGTCCGAGGGTGGTTTAGGTGGCGACTTTTATGGATAAGATATTCACGAATTGCAATGGAATCTTATTTGCAACGATGGAAGTGGAATTAAACCGTGAACCGCAGTGTACTGGTTTAACCACATTATCCTACGACAATGCCAAAGACTAACTAAAGAGACAATTCCAAAGGAATTAACCAATGCACCGTATACCTACATACGTGGACATGTGGTACCCAGTCTACCATCCGGTATTTTATCGGACACTTAAAACAGTGCGCCTAAAATAGATTACCTAGGGTAGTGTTTGCGACCAAACCGTGTATCATTACAATCTTTTGGTACGTTACGAGTACGAGCCAGAGCAGAAAGTAAACTACATAGTTTGCCGAGCCTGGAACTCTGAGGGCATCTATCCAAGGAATCCGTTACTAAAATATCACAGAAGACAACCGTAACACAGATCCCCACGGAAGTCAAATGGTGCTTCTGAAGCAGCCGTTCGCGTACCACGTAAAAATGGAATCGAGATATCTCTATGCACCGAAACTAACGGAAACAGAGTTAAAGTTGCTAACCAATCTCATGTATTATTTTTTCTTGAATTGATTTTTTTAAGAAATGATTTAGGGTTTAACCTACACTTTCTATGTACCTTTACGGAACGCTTGCACGGCGCCTGTGCGACCTACTCTGTTGCTGGTTGATTACACGCCGCGGAGTCATAGCAGGGAAGCAATCCGCTACGGATGCAACAGGCGGACTTCTCCAGCCTGTCATGTATAGTATTCTTTTAAATCTACTGTGAATGCTAACGAGAAGAGCGACACAAACAATCCGTATTTACTTTGTAAAAACCAAAACGCTTATTCTCTCGCCGTGTCACTTACTCCCAACTGATTATACCAGCTTGGTGGGTGCCGTTCGTCGTGAAGTTGAATTGCTTCGATGAGTACCAAGGGAAGTCTCAATCAACACCTCTCAACACCCGAAGCCTCACAAGTTGCATACGGATTGCATATAAAACAATCCGATACATTCGTTCTCTTTTTTCTCGTTTCCAGGTAAACTACGAATTTTTTTTCGAAACATGATTCTGCCCAACACCTAAAGTCGAATGAGTCCTTCCGCACTTAGTCCTTGTTTTCTCTAACATGCTATTGAGTATTGCATTACCATGTACGAAAAAAGCATCCGTTTTTTTAACTTTTTCCGGTTTTTGTAGTCCTTTCTCGGAAAAAAATGAATACCCTTGTTCTCACAGGACAAATATTATAAAGTATAATGTATACAAATCTTTTTCTTGTCGTCATGGACGAATGGATGACACTTTCTCCGAGCAAACTTTAGCTTGAGCACGTAGTTGGTCTCCAAGGAAGTCAAGAATTACGTCAACCTTGTTGACAAAAGGTCTCCGAAACTTTTGCCTCGCGTCCATTTATAAAAGTTAAGTTCCAATAGTTAGGCAGCTTAAGTGGGTGTTTCACACATCACTTGATTGAAAATTCAATTATCGGAAACGCTTCTATGTATTTCAATATAACACTCATGTGACACAAGTGTGGCTTTCTTAATATCCAGTTCCCTTCTTCCTATATATACATAAATACAGTATATATACATACATTATGCCTCATAGCATACAATATATATATATATAACATAACATACTTATACAGACTTTGTTATGAGGCATGTGATCTTAACTTGATTGACTGCATGATGCCTTTAATCAAGCGAAGCCAATTGCTCGTCAGAGCTGATGGGTCGGAGAAGACCATAGACGAAAACTATTCCCTCCCGCCTGGTAGAAGGTGCGTGGGTGATATTGACTTTGGAGCTATAACATTTACCCAAATGAATTGTATTGATCTGGCTCGCAAGTGTCACAATAAGAAAGTATTTTTCGTAGACTTCGGGCGTGGACCGTCCATTAGACACTAGCCATACACGCGGGAGGGTGTTCTGTTAGTTTTCTCGTAAAATAAGAGGAAATTTACTGGCCAGCCGAGTCTGACAGAAATGAACCTTGTATAGAATGAATGCTTTTCCCCTTCCTCTCCCCTCTTAACCGTATAAGCAACTTCCAACTCGCGTCAATGACGAAAGTTGTGATGCAAAAAAAAAAAAATTCACGAAGGTGTTTTGCATAAGCCTGTGATGGGCGCCGTCTTGACTATAATAACAGGATACTCTATTTCTCCTCTTCTTTAATGGTGCTAGCATTGTTTTCGCTTTACGATTTTATTTTCCATCTTTCTCTCATTTTCCTTGCTCTAAATTTATAACTGGATACTAAAGAAACAGATTTGACTGAATCCAACTGGAAACACTTGTCTCCTTGCCAGCGGATTTTTGTGAGCCGGAATGCAAGATTTGACCAGCCACAGTTTGAATTTTATTACGGTAAATCCTCCCGGAGCTCCGCCGGCAATCTCAGTCGGTTGCGATGCCTTCAATTGCTCACTGCCTTCATTATCCTCACCGGGAGCAAACATCGCTTCACCAATCGCCATGTCATTGGTTGGCATTCTCGGTAAGCCGACAGACAGATTTTTCTCCCTATCGTTCTGTCCGATATTGCTGTCGACTAATACTGCGTTTTCCTTTTCATCTTTTTTCCTCGTTAGGTAATGCCATAGCTATAGCTACGCTCAGACACACGCCTGCGGTACGTCACCGCACTGTTTTTTTCGTATTCGTGGCTGGGCTGGCTTGGGCAGACCTAATTGGCATCGTCATTACCACTTTCCCGGTATTAATCGTATACAGCTATGGACGCTGGGTGGGCGGGGTAATACGCTTTAATTTTTAAAAAATCAAGAATGACCTCTTTTCGGGTCACCTCTCCCACGTTTGACTAAAATTGACTCCGTTTATAACCCTTTCTAGGCAGGCTTGTGTAATTACCACGCATTTTCCATGATCAGCATGGGTCTCCTGACTCCTTTAATCGTCTGTGCCATGGCCATTGAACGCTACATAGGGATTCGCCATGGTTACTTCTACATGCGAAATTGCAATGCACCCAGAGCCAAGTGAGTTATAACTTTCAATTTAATTTGTCGCAGGGTTTGAAAAAGAACATCCTGTTACCGGGGTAAAGAAGTCCCCCCCCCCCCCGCGTTTGAAACATTCAACTCAAAAGCCTTGCAGGGCATGAGTGACCTTTTTGCGTCAAATCAATAATTCCCTTTTTTAAAAAGCTCAAAAAACTCTTTTGTACCGTTATTATACGTTGCATAATCCAACTTCAAAGAGAGAAGGGAAATGGGGGTAATGATTATCTGCCATAATTATAATTCATTTGACAAAGGAAGCTACAAAAGGAGCCCATATATGGTAATAATTAGCTGTTCGTCTTTAATGTCTTTTTTTAACAGAATCTGTTTGTTGACGCTATGTCTGGTATCCATTCTCTTCGCCGCTTTGCCACTTTTCGGATTCGGAGAATACGCCGTACAATATCCTGGAACTTGGTGTTTTTTAAACCTACACACGGAGCACGCTGTGGATGCAGCTTACTCGGTGACGTTCGCTGTTATGAACTTGCTCCTTATTGGAACAATGATTATCTGCAACGTCGTAGTACAATGTACAAGCCTCTCTAAAGTGCTCACACGTTTAATTGAATCTTTACATTCGCCTGTATTTCTTTTAGGCACTTTGCTTGCCATGCGATGCCGGCGCAAAAGTGCGGGCGCACCCAACCAATTTCGACGAACGCACCGAAGTCGGCAGCAACAAGAGCTTGAGATTCAAATGGTTGTCCTTTTGATGGCCATCACTCTGGTGTTTACGCTATGCTGGGCTCCGTTGCAGGTTTCAAAGCATAAACCCAACAAAATATGACGAACGGCGGCTTAAATACTAACGACTTTACCATTTACAAACTGCTTCCACAGGTCCAGATTCTTCTCAACCAACTTTTCCCCCACATCACAGCGGACGATCATTCTGGGGATTTGTTAGCCATTCGATTAGCGTCAATCAACCAACTACTAGACCCTTGGGTTTACATATTGTGCAAAAAAGTAACTTGGAAATTTTAAAACCAGACAAAGCAAATATTGATTTATTCCTAGATTTGTTTTCTAAAGCCCTGCAATTGCTGGAAAGTGCTTTTCCTGGGACGCCTCAGCCATCGATTTTCATCGCGACGGAGTAGTCATAATCAGGCGTCAAACTTGCACCTGAAATTGCAAAGAGCTTCTATCTCCCACCCACTTCATGTAAAAACAGAAAGCTTTTCCTTGTACATTCCACTTTTTTTTGTTTTTTGTAAAAGAAAAAAAAAACTTTCTTCTCCCCAGGCGACGCTGAGAATGAGCCAAAAGTTGCTCACGAGCCCACAAGATGGGGCAGTTGTGAAAATTCACAGCGAGGAAGACCTGTTCACAGCGTCTCAGCGACATTATCTGAAGCCAACAATTATTTCAACCCAACCCGCCAAACATTTGACAATAGCGACAGGGGAGCCCAGTTTGTCTCTCCATGATTCGGGAACCAGTTCCATTGACAACTCTGCAGGCAAAGCTATTGGAGACAACGAACAAAATACACCTAACCTGTCATCCGATGCTATGAATTTCTCCTGCCGATGCATCTCAGTATCGGTGCCCATTCCCGTTTTCTACCGGTCCCAGTATAGTATTCGAAGGAACCAGCGTGGTGCTGTAGCTGCCAAAAGTAGTGCGTACAGATCACGCCTCTATAATGCTAGTCTTACGGCCGTAGTTCCTGAATGCTGGTCTTGCAGGATGGCATCTGTGCCTTCAGAATCTCCAGGTACAAATTATGGTATCGCTGACCCTTTGCTAATGAAGGATCCTTAAAAAAAGGGCCCTTTACCGTGAGTCAAAAAGGGTTTAAACGCCGGCATTCTTGGTGCGGCACGGACCCCAAACACCGTGCCAAATATTGCCGCACGCAGAGTACCCAAACCATACCGGATGACGGACCCTTGATATGCTGGTAACACGGGGCTTTCAGGTCTGACCTGTTAGCCAGCAGAGCACTGTTGTGTGCCTCTTCTTTTCTTCTCATTTTGTTTTGGCAAAACTCATTTAACCGGAAAGTGCATATACAAGAAAACTAAACAACTGGCCAAATTTGTACCGACTATTTTGTTAAGCTTTCAAGACAATTATAGACTTCACGCATTTTAATTCATCTTTCCAGCAGATGGTAAATTTGAGAATTGGGCTAATAGTCAACAAATTGATAAGGAAATAACGGTATCAACTTACTCACTACGCCCCTGATGCGAAAGCGCATAAGGACACGACAAAACGCTGCGGCTTGGTACAGCAGCAAGCCAGTTTGGAATTTACAATTGTGGTAGGAGCATCGCATCCCGCAGGGGCAGTGGCGCTGTCCTGACACGTGACTCGTATACTCCTTATTCAAACAGTGCTTTCTCCTGAGACGATACGGCAAAGGAAATCCGCTGTACTTGAGGTAAGAGAGACGGTAATCTACAGGCAATGAGACAGGATCAATAGCCTAGCGAGGTTATCGGTGCCGTTGCTATGGTTACGCAATTTTCTTTAGGAAATGATAATTTTCAGAGCGCGTATGAGACCATGAGTTGTACAAAACTTTATGAAGACTCGCGCAATACTTAGCCATGTTACGTTACATGACCGGTCACGCAAAAAAAAAACTTGCGATAAGTACAGATAAGAAAGCTATTATATAAGGATAATTTTGGTACAGTTTCATTGTGGCCCGGTCGAAGTGAAACACCAAGGAAAACGGAGTTATTATTTATTTCGTTGCTGAATCGTGTTCTGGTCGAGGAACACATTTAGGATTGGCTTGTGTCACCAGTCGCCGGGTTTAACTTGATCTAGTAAGTTTCTAAAGTTCGTTCTTAATAGGCACAATTAATCCTATTAATCTTTCACATAAATTGTTTTATTATATAAAGTGAAACATGACTTCGTCATGAGATCATGACGAAGTTCCCCATGCTGCTGTAATCAAGAAACGGGATGATGACGCCATCACACACGTAGATTACTGACACAGATATCCATCCTGCCACACTGAGAAGGCCCTAAAAGAGCGTGTATCCTATACTTATGGAACGTTTTCCGTTGTTGTTTTCTTCTTTTCAGCTGTCCTAAACATGAGTGTGTTACGTAAAGTGGCTTCTCGAGCGTCCCAAGCATCATCGGACCCACCTTTAGCCGTGCTAATCGGCTTGACCGCTACTCTCTTCATTGCGGCAATTGCTATTAATGCTGCAGCAGGAGCCGGCAATTCAAGTAAGCTTCACCTAAGTTAAATTAATTTATCCAAAGTTTCCGCCTGGACCTAAGTCTAAAAGTAAGGAACCGGCGTTCCCAAAAATACCGAACTTGCCTCGGGGCTGTAAGGGGTCAAGGAGAAACTTGTTTTCTCCTCTCCCCTTTAAGTTCCAAACATCACGTCCTGCAGCTATTCACGTTGTTACTATATTTACAGGCTTGTTCCATAACCGCACCGGGGAAATTTCCAACGCATATCCCGTTTTTCTGACCCCTTCAGGAGCTACGTTTTCCATATGGGGAGCTATCTACTTTTGGTTAAGCGTTGGAATTGTCTACAGTAAACGAACATTTCCAACAACTTGACTTATGATTAACATTTTAGCTTTTTAGTCGTGAGCACAATCTTTCGCCAAACAGATTCCGGGCCTATTTACGTTTACCCAAGAGTTTTAGGCTACCCTTTCTTCATAGTCTACCTTATAAACCTGAGCTTGAATATCACCTGGCTTTTCGTATGGGATCAAGAAAATCTCGTTGGCTCTGCTGTAATTCTAGTCTTTATCGCTTTCACGGGATGGAGTACATTAGCTCTTGCTTGCTGCGGGTAAAATTACCGGTACTAAATCATTGAAAGGAGTAATTACATGAGCAAATCTGCTGCTCAATGTTTGGCAGATACGTCCAACATGAAGCCTGGCTACAGGCTAATGCCATATGGGACCGACGACTGTTGGCATTAGGAGTGAAGAAAGGTATCTCGACTTACGCGGCTTGGACGACCATAGCGTCGGCTATCAATCTGAATGCGGCGTTGCAATACGTTGGACTCTACGATGCCAATGACACCAGTTTTGGCCTTATTCTCACCATCTTGGTTCTCTTAGTTATCTTCGCCGTACTGGAAATCTTCGTTTACCAAAGCCACATGCTCAGCCTGTGGCCGCCTTATGCTGGTAAGTTTACGTCTACTTATGTGTATCAGTAACGTGCGTCTTGCAGCATTGAACGTCTTTGTTTCCATGCTTCACCCAACCGAAACCCCAAAATAGACTTTCCCTCTAATGCCAAAGGGAAAAGTTTTAGCCTTACCAACAAAGAAGAGACGGCGTCAGGTCAGTCGGTGACCACGTGACTCACATATATATGCACATGGGCTGTTTTCATTCCAGATCTACTACGCATTAAAGACATTCGAAACCTAACCTTGGGCTTTCCGTTTCTTGTCTGCGTGTAGATTGCAGAAGTCTACGTACACTTGACCTAAATGTAACTAACTGGTAAACTATTTTGGCTTCTTCCACCAGTGACCATAATTGCGTGCACAGGGATCCTGTCAAATCAGCAAGTGTTGCCTGAAAGAATTTACGGAGTCGTCGTAGCCATCATTGTCCTGGCTGCCGTGCTGCTCGTTGCCAAATTAGGTCGCTATCTCTGGTCTCTATTCCGTCCCTTGACTACGGCAGTTTCCAACAAGCCCGCCTCAGCGTAAGACTTTGGAGTGAAAAGATCAAAAGTACATAGTTACACTACTTTTTTCCAAAGAAAGCCCTTTTTTATATAACAGTGCATGAGCGTGGGTCAAATACTTGACCATTAAACCCAGTGAGCTATTCCAACTATACTCAAACTCGGAGTGTACCGCTTTTACGCACTCCTAATGTATTACGAAATTACACTTGCCAGTTATCATTTTTGTTTGGTTTGTGTACACAATATTATAACACGTATTACAATCATCTCATTGCGTTCTCGCGTAGATTCCTTATCTCGTGCGGGTGTGCATAAACAAGTTGAAGTGATAGTCCGAGATTTGACGCGAAGGTGTACAAAGAAAAACATCATCATGCAGTCTACATATATCTAGTCAGATTGTATGTTGCCATGCCAGGCAGAGGTGGGTGCAGCGAATAGACAGTGACAGCGTTTCCAAGTGTTCTTTGACGTAGGCCTGCAGTTGTCAACAGTGACTCGTTATGGCTTAGCCATAAGAAAATGGAGCTCAGAAACAGTTTCTCTTCTCTGCACCACTACGATTACGTTCCTGCTGCCTATACAGGTAATAATTCATTAACTATTAAATGAACTCAAATTACTTAAGTAACAATTGCCAATACAGGTATAAGTGCAATTAATTCGCGTTAAACGAAACAGACGGTGATCTATTTAGTATTAAAAACTTGAAATTAGGTCGTGACTGTTTTCCGTACAAATGGCGCATATTGCGTTGCTGCGTCCTAGGCTTGCTGCTGCCTGTAATTTGCATAACTGTACCCTTATACGCACGGTTCGTCCTCTATTCTGATAACATTTGGACCCTTGCAGCTTCTGATATGCGCCTGATTGACAGTCACGTCTCCACCGCCTGGTGCCAAGTAATTAACAAGGAATCAATGCCTTATTGCTTAAGCGATCCTCATCTATTGCCAATTATTATCTTGTTTGTTTTTCGTTCCAGGCTCAACGTTTATCTACCAACTTAACCTTTGACGCCTACTTACTCCACAAAGAACCGCATCTAAGGTGGCAATCCAAAACGGTCTCTATGACCAGGACGTTTACACTCTCGAATGATCTCAAAGAGTACTGGGGCTTCTACCTTCTCAAGGGGTCCGAGATAGGCGTTTCCACTTGCGCAAGGTTAGATATCTTCTTTACACGAATTAAGATAGAAGTTTTGCCTTGACAAACGCAACCTTGATATTTTCAGCAATTTGGGAGCCAATATGATGCTACTACAAGGACGTAGCAGCCTACACTTTTGCGCTTATGTAGGTGATGAATCCACGGAGGATGAAGATTCTTCAGAGGAAGAGACGGAGTTAGAGAAGGTCAAACGCAAACTGGGAATCCGTAATACGCCACCCCCCATGTTCGGCCCCGGTTTGAAACGCAAGAATACCGAGGTTATAGTAGCCAAGCCGGGTAGTCTTAAGCCCGTTGTCAGCAATTCCGCGCCAAAACAGACAGCTACAACAGACAGACTAATACCTAACATAAGTAGCGGTGTCAACAACGCTACAAACGTTAGATCTACTAATCAAAATGAATCACTCCTTCCTTCTGCAAGTCAGAAACTCGAGAATATTTTACGCAAATTGTTCGAGAAAGAAGTGGGCGGCTTGTTGGAAGATATCGAAGATTATTTGGGAACTTCGGACGTCAAAGCACCAGCAGCGGAGCCAGCATTATCGACTCCGTCACCAACTTTGTTGCCGGCATTGAAAAAAGCATCCGTTCTAGATTCAACTTTTCAGAACTTCACCAACTTGCTCAGCGGCGATGCCGAAGACGAAAATCACGGTGGCGAAGAGACAGAATGGCCTTCGTTGCACGGAGATGAGTTGGCAGTAGACCGTGGTCTAATAGATCATCGAAAGCCTAATGGTACAGATACTTCCAAATCCGAAGAAGAATCCTCGTTTAGCAGCAGCGAAGAAGCAATGCTACAATGCAAAGGCGTCATTTTGTCACTACCTATTGTTCCCCATAATGGTTGCGGACAAGCTTCTCTCAATCATTCTAGCATACCACGTAGCAGTATGCGCTACACAGTCGAAGAAGAAGGCTACTACTACTTCATCTTTTCTAGTGACAATGAAAAGTCCCCCAACCAGATGGCAGTGACGTTTGATTTGGTTAAAACCATGTATGATATCCGCGAAACCGTTTCTTCCTGCCACAATGCAAGTGTGTGCGATTTCCAATTCCACTTCGCTTCCGACGAGCGAGTTGTGGTAGAAGTGCCCCTGAATAATGCATTTGATGACCAAACTTATGTCATCACTACTCACTGCCAACCTCGGGCTGCTGTATACCTCTGTTTTTGTGTGACTTTACCCATTATTATCTTGCTTTTTGCTCTTCGCTAACAGCAATAACTGGGTTTTGTGTACAGAAAACAACTTTTTGGTTGAAAAATACACAAGTCACGTGACTCCCGGAGCTTAAAGCTTAGAGTCTGGCGTCGTTTGATAAGATATTGCCCACAAACGCCAAGCGAGCGCATTCGAACGACGGTTGGCTGTTGGCTGCGTGCGAGGTGGCGATAAGAGGAGATGATGTGCGCCCTTCATCGTTTCAATTTCAAAGTCCAAAGCGTCCTTTTCGACAAGAGCTGGATTTAGTTACCGGCAAAACTGTTGCAAGTCTTTTTTTGTGATTTTTTTCTTTTTCTATACTGAGGACTGAGGAATAAATACCAATTTATAGTTCCCTTCATTTTTTACATTTTCTTTACAACGGGAAAATATTTAGAGCATCATTCGACGAAAAGTACCCTCATATACCTCGTTGCATGTTACCAAACCTGCAAGCTCACGCGGAGGGCGGATTAGGATCAAGCACTGGCACGGCTCTGACATTGTGAGACCAAAAAGTCTGATTCCATCAACAATCGACACTTCTGAAATGGGGTCACGTGACTGTTGACTTAGGGTAAATTTGGTTTTTACTTTCTCACGATTTATCCCCTCCTGTTTTTTTTCTGACGGCAGATTATTAATAGGCCATTATACGCCACTGATACGCCACTTGATCGCTGAAAACTGCTTTTCACTCACCAGCAAAATAAGTCAAGATTAGCATGACTATGAATGCTATTAGGCGGTACACCCAGCAGTTGGGGTTAAAATGGAAAAGGGTCGAGGGGTGAACCGAAGCCCAACTGCTTTTAAAATATTGGAGAAATTCGATCTGGTTATTTGCTAAAGCACTTCTTGACTTTCAAACGAAAAGGGAAGTTTTTACTGCCTTCATAAGTTATTTACTTTTGCCATTTAAAGAGGCTGCTATTCTAGATGACTTATGACTTCTGGCATACACTACTCAAGCAACATCAGAGCAGGGGATTTCCCCTGCGTTTGAAAGAGACAGAAAGAAGATGATACTAATGCTTTTATCAAATTTCACTTTTCAAATTAAGGATTTGGAACCACTTGTTTTAAATTATCTGGTAAAACAAGTGCAGAATGAAATGCGCTCTGCCCACCCAGCGTCAGGAGTTAATTGCCAAGTGTCAGATCATCAAAGCAAATGTGGTAAGAAGGATATGGGATAATAGCCACTTAAACCACATCAGCAACGCAAGCATGGGGGATAAAAGGATCCCTCGTTTTGTTCAATTAGCGATACCCATTTGTCACTTCGCTTTCAAAGAAAAGCAGCATTCCGCGACGACACATATCGTATGTATGTAAGCGTCCAAGCGCTCCATTGGTGGTATCTGCCAATAGAAAGTCTAGAAACCGAGTGGCAGGTCATGAGACATGCGCGGAATCTACCGATATCATACACCGTGGGACGCAAAGTTGAGATGACACTATAGGACAATTGTAATATGCAGCGTCCAAGGAGCTGTTGTCACATTGCATTTGACCCGAGTGTAAAGTGGTAACGTTTGGCAGAAACACTTTGACTAAAGGACTTGCAACCACAAGGGTTTTTGTACTCGACAACAAGCTCTTGCGAAGGGAATATCTCAACCGGAAATTGCAATCCAGTGGCCGGAAAACTGTTTGTGATAAGATAAAAGCTTAAACAGATTCGACACCCTCCCTCCCCCTTCTTAAAGGAACGAATTCGTAAGTAAAAGACCTAAAAACATTAAAATGACTTCTCAAAAACAGAAAAGTCAACGAAGCCGAAGTGCTTCAAGTGTCCGTAGCGATAGTTCGCATTCCTCGTTGGATCTCGATTCCTCAGAATTTGACGACAACTCGGATTTCTTCTGTGCCGAATTTGATCACGAAGACGACGGTGGTGACGAATACTCCAACGATGCAATAGCGAAGCCTACCCCAGCTGAGAGAGCTGCCAACGAGACTCTAGACAGACAGAGAAGTAGTTCATCCATTTCAACTTCCAACAGCGTTAATCAAAACCGAGCTGTAACCAGTGACGGCAGTAATCAAGGTGAATCCTCTCAACAGCTACCACCGCTGATTCGTCTCAACGGCATTAAAGGGCGTTTACCCTTATTAAAATTACGGAGCGATCATGGCAACATCAATATGGAAACGGGGCATGGGGCACCTGTTCGCAAGTCTTTTACAAACACGCGGGAGCGTTGGCGTCAACAGAATGTTAGCGGAGCTTTTGCGGAATTGCGAAAATTGGTTCCTACTCATCCACCAGAGAAAAAGCTGAGCAAGAATGAAATCTTACGGATGGCAATAAAATACATTCGCCTACTTAGCAATGTTTTAGAATGGCAAAAACAGCAGGACACTCGTTCCGAAAATAGTCATAGCAATGGATACCGACAACAAGTTTCAGTAAACCCTTTTGTAATATCTGCCCCAGGATCTATACTTGAACCAAGGGACCCAAGAATGTCAAAAGATATCCCTTCTTTAACTGGACGCAGGCAAGCCAAATAAATACGCTTGAAGTACTGGTCATATTTGCCACTGACAAATACGTTATAGATGTAGGCTTAGAAAATAAACAAGATGTAAGCATCTAAACGCGACAATACGATTGCACATATCCCAGATTTAGTTTATTTGTCATCGTTAGAGCCATAACAGGTGAAGTGTTTAATTTCTGTTTTGGCCTTACGTGTTTTCTCAATAGTTTATGGAACCATTAGTTTCTTCAACTTTTAACAAGTTTTAATAAACTTTGTATAAATTTAAAAATTCGAATTACACAATATCCCATATGAAGCTATATTTCTTTTATGTGTTTTTCAAAACAACCAAGTAACTCGGTATTATTCTTTCATTATTTGGACTCGCGTGTAACATTCTTGGCTAATCAAATAATCTGTCAAGAATTATATTTCAGCTTAGCTTCTTATGCTGAGCGAACTTACTTTAATCCCAAGGGAACATCTATTTCATTTCTCGGATTTTCTTCTTCTAACAGTATTATTATGTTCTTTGGGATGATTCGACAGAAGTTGCCTCCAAACCTGATCCCCGATGCTTTTCATCTATTTCTGAAGTTTCCATGGAACATTAGCAATAGTGTGATAGATGCTCAACATTTTTTTAAATCGCTTAACGTGGCTTATGGGAAACGTAATGGAAACAAACTTGCTATTAACTTCCTTTTTTGGAATATTTTCCAATTTCTGTATATTTATGGATAGAAAATAGATCTTTAGCTTTAAGATCCTTGATTACTTCATCAAATATATCTTTTAACTTCGTGTAATTCACACCTTTACATTAAATAAATTTTTGCTATTGCAGACAAATAGTAGAAAAATCTCAAGAGCCAACAATGGTAGGATTCATTCAAGGATGAAGTAACGTCGAAGGTTGAATTTTTCGCAGTTCATGCAAAAACTATTTCGTATTATTTCGCATACAAAGCATTCCCTTTCCATGTTCTAAATTGTTTCCTAATTATGCATGTTAATTCTAATTGAGTTTGAATTTTGGCCTTTAGATAACCAAGGAGCTATTACCTATATTTACCGCGGCGAGAAAACATCCCTAAACATACCTGCATATTCTTTCAAGCAACACCCGAAATATTGCTTCGATAACGACTGACAATAGCCGCTATTGAAAATAAAATGCTTCAATGCTAATTTAATGTGACTTGCTTTATTTCAAATTCGAGGGTGATGTTATCGTATCTCATTTAGGAACTTAGCTCTAATTTGGGCAAAGGTGCCGCTTTCTCCTTTATGTCGTTCAGTTAATTAAAAAAATTTCCTCTGCTGAAATCTCATGTGAACACCAAGCAAATTTGAAATTAAAGGCTTGATGCATTTTAAGTACAAATTGCGCTGCATTTACGTGCACGCCCAACGTTATACGTCAACTAGCTGGTCAGTAAGTTATACAGAGAAGTCCTAAAGAGACGGTAATTTTTGCAAGATGTACATTTTCCTTATTTCGTTTGCGAAGGCTGTGATCACAGTATAGAGGTTTACACAGTAGTTTGTCTTTTTCAAGACGAAGTACAATAAAAAAATTTCATTAAGTCATTCAAAAATGTACATTAATCCAGCAGTGTAATATAAGTGTAACATAAGTGTAATATAAGTGAGTTTTTAGCAAAGCGAGATTTAGTGTCAAATAGTGGTTAAGCTAGTTTACTTAAACATGCCTAGAGTAATTTGTTGTGTTCCTTTTTGCAAGAACGCATCCTATAGAAAAGCAGCAGGAAGGAGTTTTTTTTGTATTCCGAAGGATAGTTGTTCGGAATTATGGTTAGAGGCTCATATAGTTTAAAGCAATAGATTTAAATTACGCGCTTTGTAAACCGTCGTGACCTTTTTTGAACTGCACTGGGAGGTTTGCGACTGTACCCTTTCATTTTCTGACCTTTTACCTGAATATTACTCTGGGGACCGAAAAGGTCGTCAGAAAACCTTAACATTGGAAGATAGCCCTGTTATCATACTGTGTAAACCTCTATACTGTGGCTGTGATCACTTTTAAGAAAAAATAAACCGTTGTTTACATACTTCTAAGGTAGAAGCTAACTCAAACCTTGCCTCAGTCTGAACTGAATTCAAATTGTGGCCCCTTCGCAAGTTTGAATGACGAGTAGAGTTGAGCTGAAATTTTAGTTCAGCCTGACGCTTATTTTTTTAATGACTTTGGACTTACAACTGACTTTTGCACACATTCAAAACAGAAACCAAACCAATGACGATCATTAAATGTTCGCGATTTCTAGGCACGTATTCGCGGTTCATTATCATAATTTAATTCGAGTTTGAGATTCCCGAACAAAGTTTAAAAACTTTTAGATTCAAGCAAATTGAATTTGAATCTCTGATCTGATTCAAAATATAATTAGGTTTCCTAATTCAAGTACGCAACCAGCTTGGCCTTAAGCTTTGGAACCAAGGCTTGAAAATAAAAGCAAAGTAGATAATTTTCTAGACTTTTTGTGACTTTTTTTATTTATAATTATACTGGCGTATAACAAGCCTGTTGCCAAAGTTTGTTATTAAAACGTACATTTAAGATCGGGTAGGATAAGGGGATACCATATAACACTATCACATTGGGCGGCCTTTACAAACTGCCACGCCCTTCACTGTAGGTTTCCATCGCGGTGTTAGAAAGAGTATAGCCTACTGCTGGGAAAGCCTTTACGTTTGAAAGGAATTCAGATTCGCACAAGGAGTTAAAGCTATAAAATTAAAACTTGAACGCAAACTACGGGTCGCCTATTTATATCCAGGCTTCCCTTCGCTAAATATAATTTTTGCAATGTATAGAAAGGTTTCTACATAAGGGAAGGCTCTTGGGCAGGTGAGGAAGTGGGCTGGAGCGAAGTGAATTTTGTTTCTATACAATGATCTAATTAGTATAGCACGTGCTTTATTGAGCCATCGAAGATGTACGAAAATGTGCGCTAGACTTTGCTTGTTGTGATTTGAGCAATGGCAGTATATGAGGACTCGGCTTTTCCGATTTTCTGGAGATGTTGTAGAGTGGGGTAATAATGCTGCGTTCTAGCTCTGATGATCTGACCAACCATAGTGTGGCAGTTAATTTGTGCATATCGGTTTTCCTTTTTGTGACTTATTCGTTACAAAGCTTTGCTACATACGCCATAAGATGCAGGATTATCTTCAAATGTTAACTGTACCTTTTGTTATTAATTTCTGGCTTATAGTTTAGCGTTGCCGAAAACCTTGAGCCTATTGATTCAGTCGGTATTTTTTTCCATCAAACTTCGCTTCACAACAACCTTTAAAAATTCGTTCGAATTAGCCTCTATCATCAGGAATACGGTAAATACTTACCCTAAGTATTCAGTTAACTTTTCACTCAAATGCGCCTTTCAATAGTAAATGTTGTTGAGCATATATCACGCCAAAGTCCGCAAATGAGGACATTCCAAGTCTTCCATAGCCGCGACCAGTTACTGCTTTTATTTTGCCGAAGCAAATCCAACACACTAGACAAGTCGCTAGCAATTGGATGACCTCAAACCGCGTACGTCCTTGAAAGAACTTAAAAATAGTTTAAGAAATTTAAAGTCTTCAAAATGTATATAAAAGGGAACATCTTTTACTTCCCAGCCTGCTCCTCTCTTCTTTCTACGCTACCGGACGTAAATTGCATTCTGTCACCGTTTACAATTGACTATATGGACCACATAAAGCGAACTCGTTTTCCAGAATCAGTCGTTTTGCATTCGGGTCGATGCGAAGTTTTTCTTCTGAAGCTACTCTCCAATCAGCTTTCATCTACAACGGATAAGAAATTGCTAAAACATGACATTGAAAATGTAATTGTAACTTCTTTTCAGCTGCCAGAGAAGTGGAAAAGGAGTTCCTCATCCGTGTTGGCGAGTCCTTGATCCATCTCGTACGACTGGAACAGAGGAAATCAACCATATGATGTCCATTTTTCTAACCTCGCTGAAGGTGTCAATTAGTCAACAAAATTTAGCTTGTTCATGACGCTTCTCACGAACGGTCTATAAGGGATCGTGTAAGAACGAGTAGATCTTGTCCAGTTGCCGATCAGGTTAAACCGGACAAATTAGGAGGGCCGCTCCTAAATCAGTCAGGGAACAAAGCCAAGTCAGTTGTCCCCCAGCATCTGAAACCGCACGATTACACTTTGGATCGGGACAAATACGTTTCAGAAAGCTTTTGAACTGCTGCTGCCGAATATTAATTCAACGAAGCTGGCCATAAGCGATTCAACAACAACTCCTAGAGACTATACAGCTTTGGAAAATCAGCACTAACTCCTTACATATAAGAGCTATAACTACAGTATGCAATAAAAAAGCTTAAAAACTTTTAAAGAGACATCGACGCTATGCTGGGCGTGCACGGTAATATAACTAACTACCTTGTACCATCGGCATTGTGAGGTACTAACAATACGGTAAGTACTTCTGAAAAATAACATGTGCAAATTGCAACCTCGTTTCTATCGCAATACTACCTCATAACAAACAGTTCTTATTATAAATAAACACAATTACGATGACGACTTACACTATTTACACTTCTGAAATGAACAAGCAACATGAAATGCACCCATAAGAACCGAAGAGTTGCTGAGTGGCTCTCGGAATGCGCCCATGAGAGAGCATTTCGCCGTTCCCTTCCGCGCCGTCGCAAAGGGTGATTTAGTTCAGGCTTTTGACAGCCGTCAATTCACTTCGAAAATCCGGCATATTTTGTAAGTCATAGATAGGCATTGTTTAATGAGATCCGAGTTTTTCTGACGCATTAAAATGGATGAACGTCTCTTGTAAAAACCAAGTATGTATGTTTATTTCCTCGAAAACTGGCTTGCCACGCTGGAATGTGAATTCCTACCTAACCTTACAACCGCCATCACAAATTTAGGCACTGGATGCTGGAGGGTACGCAATGAAATGCCAATAATAAGCTTTTATATGTTTTGATGTCTGGCTTTGTACCTGTACAATGGAGAAATGTGACTCATAAGAATGACTACGTTTTGTATGAACCCCATTGCACGGGGGTACGGAAGAGATTCACCGATACGCCTGGGCGTAACGGTACTCCGGTTCAATCTGGAGCCCAATTTCCATAAATTCCAGCCTTTTCCAGACAAGTTGCGTTACGAAAGGGAAGCGCATCTTGCCATTTCACGCTTTCGAAAGACTACAAGACACACAATGCAAAAATGGACTCGGCCAAGAGTAGATTTACATACGTTTTATATTTTTTGCAAAACAGGTCATACCCTATATGAAACACGTCCACATTCACGTCACGCTATAATCAAGTCACCTGGGGGACTAACACATGGCCACAATTGGTATTGGTTGTTGCTGTTGGGGTCACGAGGGAGAGGTATAACGGATCATAAGAAAAACGAATGCAATATTTCCATCTTGTGACTGCGGAATTTAAGGGACCGCATCATAATAAGATACAACAGGTTACAGGGAACGTGTTGAACGAAAGAGGATTCCACTCCCTGACGCAAAGTTATTCTGCCGAGATAAAAAGATAAAAAAAGGAAAAAAAACGTAGCTTGGAAAAGTGTTTGCAAAATGTCCGCGAAAACAGAAAAGGAAAAATAATGCTATTGGCTTGGCCGTTTTTCTCTTCCAACAAAATCTGCCCCCACGATTTCTTCGGACACTAAATATTTTGTCTTCTCATAAGTTATAAACAAAAAAGTTGCGAATCCCTTTATTTTTTACTTCGTCTCATCAACTCCTTTATGGGGCAATGAAAGTTTCAAGGGAACAGCGTTTTCCTTTTCTGCGTCTGCATTTTCGTTCATATGTACAAATCTCTCTGATTTTTGTGCAGACTTTTTTTTCTTTTGCTATCCGTATTGTCGCAAACACGCATGCGCTACCTGTACACCCTATGCACAAGAATGAATGCAAAGAACTTGAGTGATTCCGTAACACAAAGGAGGGGTCGTACGGAGTGGAGTGAGTAAAGGATTGTAGGAGAGAATGTACACAAAGCCCACTAATTCTCACCTCTCGTTTCCCCCCTCCCCCCCAAAAAAAACAACTTTTCTTCTTCTTCAACTATTTGAGAATTGAAAGAAGAGGCGTGGGCTCTGTCTTATGGCACTTCCTTTGACCTCACTGCACACCATGACGAGTTTAGTGCAGTAAATCCTTTTAAACACTGGAGGATTCGCGATCACCACACTAAAGAATGTCAATTTCTTCGTGATGAGTAAAATGGCTTCCAATGGAGTACACTAGCACATACTATACACGAATGTATAGATAGCTGATCCCCTCCGTAGCAAACTGGATCAAGTTCTTGAAGAAGTACATTTTCTTCCACGTTTTCGATGCAGTCGCTTTCAGTGGTTTGAGTCTATTGTCAGCTCTCCATCAGAGGAGGGGGGAGGGCGCCAAAATCAGTGAAATCAAGGTAAAAGAATGGGGCGGGGTAAAAGTAGACCATCACAGACGTCCAGTAAAAGGGGCAGGGATTTTTCCTCATTTTTTTTCTTTTTTCACTCTTTTGCTAACTTTTCCCCATCCAAGTCCGCACACACCTCCCACGAAGCTCATCGGTACCGTAACCATGTTAACTCCATGCAAAACCACGTAACCACGCCCAACCATAACGTCAAGCTCGGCCTTGTGACGCCGGATTTGGCACCCGAGCCAGCTCCTTTGGATGACAACTCTTCATTTTTAACAACTTCGTTAGACAACCGATCTGAGTCATCTATTATAGGGACAAGAAAAGAGAAAAGAAGAACAAAATTAGACCATCCGAATCCTTGGGTAAGTGCAGTCAAGTATACTATTATTTTATGTATTTATTTTTACCATTTTTCTTCGTGGTTGTGCGCACCGAATAACTTTGCACATCAGGTTCTTTCCAAGACGCCAACCTGGGTGGGACACTGGAGGATGGCATGGACGGAGGCGGCAGAGGCAAAGGCGAAGGAGAAGGAGATGGTAGCGAAACAAGCGGCGGGATTGGGCTGGCACTAACTGGGCGTGGCGGGAGAGCAGCTGGTGTAGAAGGGGCAGCAATTGCCGTTGAAGTGTTGGATGCCGGTGGGGGCAATGTGCTTCTGGCAGGTGACACTATTGTAAATTAGACAAAAAAGCCCATTAATATAGACTCCCAATTGAAACTAGCTTGGCATTTTTTCCCCCGAGTCTTACTTTTATCCATGTCTTCTGGCTTGCAGCAGACCTTGAAAACGACCTTCATATTGTGTGAGCTGCACCGACCACCGATCCGCCTGTGTAAGTCATCTCGCGAAGAGGTTGCTAAACAAAACAATAAAAAAGTAATTACTAAAACTGGTCAAAACATACAGACAACTTGGGGAAATTATCAACTTACAGATGAAATAGTAGTCTTGGCCTGGCCGGAACTCAAGTCCGCCAGGCTGCGGTGTAAAGGAGCGAAACGTTATGGTAAAGTACATCAGTTTGTACGGTTTGTCGCACACGGCTATAATCCTCGGATTAGGATTCGTTATGCGACACGTGTCGTATTCTTCTTTTGATACCTGCCAACGCAAACAAAGAAAAACGAGACGTGATTAAGTCACTGGTACTTTTTTTTTGCTTCGGCACGTAAACAAAAATGAGTACTTACATTGTAAATTATATATTTTTCGGCATCATCTTCATGAGTGCCGGGTGTGTATACAGGACAAATAATATTGACTTGGTCATACTCGAAGGGAATATTATTCTTGTTGACATCGATTATGTGGTCTGTGTTGTCTATCCGGAATCTGAAAAAATACAAAGAGAAAAAAGGTCAACACATCAGTCATTAGTCGTTCGTGCCATGTACAAAACAAAATCAGAAAATAGAGTCTGACCCTTTCAAAAACGTTTTGCTTTTCGTGTGTTTCTTGTTTCTTTTTTTTCGTAACTTGCTGTTTTCCTTATAATACAACCCATCTGTTTAGGATACCTGCAACATTTGCCGTCTCACCTAACTCGTTTGGGCAGTGTTCGGGCCATTGATCTCCAAGCGTGAAAACGGCCGTCACGCTCCGCCACAAGCCTTCTCTCTCTTCTCTCTGTTTTACCTGTACTTTTTCTCCCCCCCCCCTTGCCTCATTTTCTTCTCCTACTTTTGCGCTAACTCATTTGCATAAGACAAACCTTACGGCAGACATCTTTACCTCGCACTCATCCTTTACAACACACACCCCACCTTGCCCCAATCTTTTTTTTTTGGTCTTCTTTTTTACACCAACTCCCATTCTTATGACTCAAACCCTTTAGTAGACCACAATTAACAAGGGAGCCTCCTCAGACTCTGGAAGTCTGAACCAAAAGACCCACATTCCCATTTTTCTCCTCCCAAATGCCCCAAACTATGTGCAGTATGTAGATGGCTTTTCCTTTGTTATTGTTACCCCCCAAATTCCCATATAGTGTTTAGGACCCAAAGACTTGAGGAACGAGGAACTCGGACGTCCCACGGTGCTCAGGCTCCTTTCTGTCCAGACAACTATGAAAACTTGAAAAACCCTCTCTTCAAGTCCCCTCGATGTTCCATCCCCCCAAACCTAGCCTACTGTTTTCTTATAAATATTATTTCCACGTCTTCTCTATGCAACTTTCAGGTGACATTATCGACCTGATATGTACCCAGTCGAACTGTTATTTGTTGCGTTTTGCTTAAGCACTCGTCTCCACTACCGAAAAACACATGGCGTTAATGAGTTACTATGCATGGACGAGAGTTCCATATGGTCCAGAATGCGACACTTGCAGCATTCCTTTGACATTTCCAATCAACGCTAACGCTGATGGATGTAGTCTTCGCTTAACGAAGTGCCTGTTTCATGCCAAAGTCCACACACAAGCCAGCACGGCCACAAACCAGCCAGTAACCCCAAGACGTTGCCGGGGAGGGGAATCTTATCATGTCGCCGCAAAACAGTTACCCCAAGACAGACTCATCCTTATCCTTATGTCAACCTTTCAACTTTCCTTGCCATCTTCCAAGGAACGAGCCAAAATATTTGTCCCCGTTTTCCGCAATTTAGAAGACAACACTCTCCCAAAGGCGATAACCATAGAACTCTTACGGAACAGAATTTCACGCCAAGTTCAATTACCTGGCTTTAACTTCCCCTCGCTTCTTAAAATTTGATCCATCGTCTCTTGCACGCTTGTGAAAATATACACTTTCACAACCCATACAATCGGCTCTTGTTTTTCTTTAGTTTAGAAATGGAAAGGTATAGGTTTTCTTTCTAGGGGTGCCAAGTTGTAAGCTGGCCCTTTTTCTCTTGCATTACACGTGTGGCGTGGATGGGTGAAAATCCGCTTCACCCTTTGCGTCTCTAAAAACAGCTCATATTACTAAAGTAATCCCGTTTGCACCCCTTGGTAGCTTTTTACCCCTGGCATACACCTTCCTCACGCAGATCTTATATCACACTGTTCTGCACGTTTCGAATACATAAAACTCCCCACACACAAAGCCAGACTTTTGAGAAAACCGCGCGTTTCCCTTGTCAGTATAACTTTCCCTGACTTTTAGCATTTTCTCGACAACTTTCTTCGCCGTAAAAGGGTCGTTAAACTAATTTCATTAGCCCCGGCAGTCATTAAAACCCCTCCCGTAACTCATTTTTCCGCACTAATTACTCGTAACGCACATGAGTAAAACGCAATTTCGGTGCAGCCAAAAAAAGCTCCCCCCAAAAACTCTAGGGCTGCGTAACATGTCCCTGTAATGAGCTTTTCTCGAATGTAAGCATGCACGCATCTCCTCCCCTAGGACTTTTTAGGAAGCCTCCAAGGAATTACGGACTCCCCCCCCCCCTCGCCCTCAAGGAATACGACCGAGTAAGGTAAAACAAGGGTGAAAAGTGTCTTCGACTGATCCAGGCGTACACCTTATATATTCTATATGCAATTATCTAGCGGCTTATCTCCCCGGAAGAGGTATTTGGGACAATAAGCTATCCTAGGTGTGACCTCTGAACCTTTTCTCGTCGGCAGCGCAACACAACTGGTTAACGCTAGCATCATTTTACGTTTTCAAGTAGAATATATCCCAACCAAAAGCGAATAATTCTTCTCATGAGAGCATCATCCGTTCTGCTTTAAAGGATCGAGGCCATTTTACACGTTGCGCCAAGAAAAAGATAGACGGGGAAAAACTCTGCGAGACTGGTTTCCGGAGCGAGAGAGATGGAACGTAATTCTTCACCGTTATCTGAGACCGGCCATCTCCAAGAAAGCCAGGCGAGAGTCGCATGCACAGAGGGCACGGAGGTGCTAATCACCTATGGCCCATGTGTGTGCTAGGAAAATCTGGCTGCAGCACAGCCCCGGAAATAGAAAATGCCAGCATTGTAGATAAAAGCAAAAAAGAAACTCAAGTAACGTCTAATTAACATTTCTGCTCCGGTAACTGGCATCTGCGTTAAAAACCGAAGGGGACATCCACACTTTTAAACCCCGGTTCAGTGAGAGGAGGGACTGCTAATTGGGTGTGCAACGTGAAACCCGTGTATGTAGCACCAGCACTCACAAAGAGAACCATGACTAGGCGATAATAAGTTCACTTTTCTTCTAGTTTCTTATCGTATTTTTTTGGGGAGGGGGAGTTTGCAAGGCATTGTTGAAACAAAAAAGCGAAAAAAGATCTGGAGATTGCCATTGCCAGGCGAAGGCGAACATGATTCCCATAACTGAGCATTCTTATGAAACTGAGTGCTTTTTTCCTATCAAGTCTCCGAAAAGGCGCCAAGTGTTCAGGTGAGGAATCACACCGGGATATGAAAATTCGTTAACAACCGTGATAGCTTTTCGAACCTTTTAGCTCTTTTTCATTTCTTGATTCCCGCTTCATTGGTTCGCTAGCAACTTTGGCTTTAGCTATTTAGGGCGTGAAAAGGCGTGTAAAAACGTTCTCAAAACGTGAACTGGACCGACTGTGAGTTGTTAGGCAAATCTTGATACGCCGATTTCACACACACACATACATGCAGACCTATTTACCCCTTTTTCCTGGATAATTTTAAAGGGGAGAATTACCCAAAGTTAACCCCTTTGAAAACTCAACACTGAACTGGTCACGGTCACGCACCCTTAAAGCTTTTCAGGTTCCCACATGGACATAACATTCCCCCCCCCCCAAGTTTCAAGTTAAATGTCATGCATATGGGTGTACCTATTACGCTTTGCATACATTATATGCACATTACATGCATAATATGTGGGGAAATAAAAGTTTAGCCAACATTAAAAAAACAAAAAAAGCTCATAAGATAAGGGAGAATGGAAAAAAGCCGAGGTATATCTCCAAGAGGCCGGGAGGGAAGTTGCACGAATTACGGTGCTAAGGGCCAAAGCAATTTCTCGAAGGTCAGCCCCCACGTTGAAACGTAGAGAGCTGAACGCCCAAGCAAGTTTTCAGGTATATGGCTATGCCACGGCATCCTTTGCATGCCAATGGCCCAAAACCTTCAAACCTTGAACAAGTTTTTCCCTCACCAAAGTTTTAAAGACTATGTGTCTTGGAAACCTTTTTTTCTGGGGGTTCCAACAATTTTCTTTAAATTGTTCCCCCTAAAAAAGCAGTTTCCTGCATAGTTTGCGCACATACAAAATGAAACAGAAAAGCACGTGACGTATGTTCATATTATGTCACTCAATTGGGGTAACATGGGAAGATGCCTTCTTTCCCACTCTTGTCATGGAAAAAAAACTCCAATCATAACCAAAATAGCCGACACCATGCAAATGTGGACGCGGCGAGTTTCGCTTTTAGCCACTTGGATGCTTTCCACCTTAGCCCGTTTATCAGACACCTGGAGGGGGGAATTTTTTCTTTTTTTTTCCTAAAAAGCAGATTGGGTACAAAAGGCACATACATCAGTTCGCCAACAAGGGCTCCCAAGAATGTGGCATGCCTGCTGGCTATCGCACTCCTATTAAAAAGCTATCTTACGCATATGTGACAGTCACGCCAACGCTCTTGTTTTTTTCACACCTGACTGTGTACTGAGTGTGCGGCGGCCCTTGGTCGCAAACAAAGTCTTCCATTGTTGCCGCCTCTCCTGATTTCTACAGAATCGTGAGTTGTTCATTTCCAGCTTTTGGCGTCTCTCTCATCCCCCGTCTCTTTCCTCACACTCACATATATATATATATATATATATATATATATATATATATATATATACACACACACACGTTCCGCACATCTTTGAGCAATGCACTATGCACGGCAGAATGTTGAAACCGATTTCTATCCAACCCAAAATCGCTTGGCCTAGCCACATCTATCTTTCTTCTTTCCCCTCCTGTCTTTTTTTTCCTTTTTGGTCGCTTTCAAAACGTCGTGTCCACTCCAAAGTGATGAATGCCTTGGACCCATAGGCTTTTGTCGCCTGACCCCCAACCACCGAGTTTTATGAAGTGACTTTTTTGTTGTGCGTGTTAGAAAAGTGGCATTGGAAACTAACAGGCTGTAAGTAAGTTGAAGAGAATAGGGCTTGGGAGATTTTGAACAATAAGCACCATGGTTTTGGGGGTTGAATGTGTGCGGTGAGAGAAAACAAAAAAGACCGAACCGCAAGACAAGGCGAAAAGAAAAGACTCAACACAAGCCTTAAAAACACCAAAGCAGCATAGGAGATATATACATTCAGAAGCATTGAAGGAAAAGACAAGCAAGTTGGTGAAGTCAAGGAATGTTTTGTTCGCGAACCAACGCCCATCTAGATATGTGGTAGGTTCTGAGGCCTGTTGATGACAAAGGACCACCTTGTCTCTTTCCCAAATCAAACCACACTCGCCTTCTTGCATACTCAATGAGCACGAGCATCATCATCATTTTCATGCTGTAAAAATATTTTTAAAAAAAAAGTTGTGGGGCCCGTCAGAGCGCAACATTTAGGGATCGAAAATTTTCAGACCCAAAAAGAACCTAACGCCCCAATCAACCGTCTACAAATCAACTATATAAGAAACAAACCAGAATGGATCACTAATGGTCTGGCCAGGCAGCTCTGAAGTATAACAAAGGGGTTCTCTCGAGAGGACCACACGACAAACTCGACTCGTAGAAGGGACGAACTTTAAAAACATTCAGACAAAAAAAAAGAAAAAAAAAGAAAAAAAAGAGAGAGAAGGCCTCTTGTCTTTTGGTCAAGTGGAATGCCTAGTTCCTGAATCATTGGTTTAGAGGAACGACAAGAGGAACACGACCGCTGACACACATACGCACACTCTAAGCCTCTAAATTTTGTCTTTTTTCTTTGGCTCTAGCTTTGACTTGCTTTGGCGCAATGCATAATAAGACTAGAAAGGGGTAGATGATATCAGTTAAAGGGCCGAAGCTGACTGATGGTTGCTTGTGCTCTCGGCCGACAACTCTCATTTGTTCCCATTTCCAGTTTGTCGCTTTTCTCGTCTTTCGTTTTTTTTTCTCTCCCCCAGAAGTTTCTTCTTCTTCTCTCCTCCGAACTCCAACACTAGGTAAGAACTTAAATGACCCGGAATCATTAGGTCGATTAATCATTGTTGTTATCGATTCCAGACCTCCTAATTCCAACAGGGCACCAGCCACACAATATGTTTTCTTTTTACAGCTTGAACAAGAGGGAACTCTCATCTCCACCCCCAACATGGGCTCCTTGAGTTTGTAACCTCCGTATCGTGGGAACCGGAATATGCAAATGAAGTGCTAGACAAGAGAGAGAGAACCGTATATGTGGGGTCAATGGAGGTCGCATGGGTTGCCTCTCATCCCTCACAAAATGAGCCATAAAGGTAAGAAACGACTTTTGACACCTTTCAAGGCAAACTCTATAACCCCCCGGATGAGTGAAAACGCTGACTGCAAGCGAGCAGCCTGTCGGTAGAGACTATCATGACACTCGCACTCTTTTTGGGTCTTTTTTTCAAAACCCCCAAATTTTCTCCCCACTTTCGTTGCAAGTCAAACCTTTTTACACATGCGCTATTGGAAAAGTCGGCGTCTTTTGAAAAGTGGGACCAGACGACCTGCTGAGGACGCTGACAACCTTTTTGGCGGTGCCCCTGATCTTCTCTTAAGGCTATCTGAAGAACATTACCTTCCTTTTCCCCCCTACGCAACTATTTATAAACTCTCCTTGCTAAGTAGGGGGAGGGGGGTAAGTAAGTTCCGAATACTTGACATACAAGCAAATTACTTACTCGCACTTAAACCCGACATTCTTCAAACTTTTCTTTATGCAAATCTCACCTGAACAAGTGATTAAATGGAGACCGTTTCTGAGGTTCACAAATAGCCCCGATTTAATCCCGATTTAGTCTATCTGCAAAGCAAAAGAGAGGCTCTTGTGCCGACTGTGGTACTGTACAATCCATTTGATCCGACAAATGTCTTAAGGCATAGGCAAAGGAACCTTCCTGGTTTTGGTCATCAGATTTGGGCCTTTTTATTTTCGTTTTGCTTCCCCATCATAAGACGACGAAAAAAAGGTGTATAAAAGGAGCCCACATTTTTCTATTTAACCCCAAAATGCCTTGCAGCCACAATGTCCAGCCGGTTTGCTGCTTCTCCCGCACAAGCACAACCTTTCCTTTCCATCTTCCCCAACACCCATGACCATATACACGCACACACATATATATATATACATACATCTGCGTGCTTATGGCCGACCAATTTTCCCCGAGCTAGCAAACCGGGCTCTCTGCCAATACGGCCAGCATCCGCCTTTGCCATTGACTAATAAACTCCAAACGGCCATGCAAGGGATAACTTTAAGTAAAAAATCTTTATACACAGCAGTCTATCTATATAAATCTTCTCCCGATCCCCTTGCTTCCCCTTGGCAAAGCAGGGTGAGGGAAGTTCAGCCAAGCAAACACAGGGAAGATGCTTCTTCTCTTCTTTCGTGATTGCTAATGGTCATACGAGAACGACCATGTGGTTCAGATGGACCGTGGACAATGTCAGCAGTGTTCTATTGCTTGTAAAACAGCCGAAAAAAAAGAAAAAGGGGAAAATACGATGCCAAACGTACAAACATAACGACCTCTCGCTCTCCCTTCTCGTCTTGGCGGCTTTCTGTTTCCTCAAGTTTGAACTAGCCTCCATTTTCCCTTCGCTTATATGCGGTTTTGGGGTGCTCTAGGGCTAGTCAAATGGCTCCCCCTTTTGGCATAAAACATCTTTTTGGGCGGCTAGCCTCGGCTCAAGTCATTCAATTAAACGCTTTTACAATTTCTCGGAAATCTGTCATGCGTTACCTAACCTTATACCTGCTCCCCCCTCTTTTACCCCCACGTTGTACCCTCGCTTGCCTCCCATGTAAAAGCCACAATACAATCGTCACTTGATCCTCTCAAAAATCGTTTCTCTTCTCCAAGTGCAATTCAATAAGGGTCCAACAATGCCGCCACAGCTGTGCTCTCTATTGCTTTACTAAGCACTTCTAACATTGCGGGTTTCCCAAATTCTATCAACCTAAAAGGAGAGCAGTGCCCGGGTTCTTTTCTTGCGCTAGCCCCCAAACTCAATGCAGCTGTACTAACTTTTACCGAACGTATGTACTGTACCCTCCCCGTAACAATAATACGCACTTTTCCGTGTGAACTCCTGCCACGCGGACTTCCAAAATTGGAACATGGAGTTTTACCTTGTTGACCTCCCAATTAAAGTACAAGTGTGTGTCTGTAGTGGCGAGGGCGGAGAAACGTAAAGGGAAATATGAGCAAAAAAGGCCTTGGGAGGCCCAACATAACGCCAAAATGTTCACATACAGGCTCGGTTTTGGTTTTTAGTGATAAGACCAACGAGGCCAAATAGACAAAGAAAAACGCAGACCAAAAAGACATGCCTAAGGGTAAACTGGGCGAAAAGGAAGACGAGAGAGAGAGTCTATATGGCATACAGACCACTTGCTGTGCTCTTCGATGGGAACCCCGAAGTTCTCCAAAGCAAACTACCAGTAAGAGAAGGGTGACAGGCGGGGGTGATAGACGTGAATGAAGAAGGTAAAATGAAAAAAAAAGAAAAAGGTAAAGGTCGTTTCCAATATTCCGATAGCTCGTAGAAACAGTTGTCATCCGCAGGGCAGAAATCCATAAGTACCTACAAGGCAACTCGAGTAAAAGCTTGTCGTTTTGAAAAAAAATTAAACCTGGCTTTTCTAATCCATGGAGATCGTCGTTCGCACCTGCAACATGGCATTCCTGCCCTTCATTAACCCCCTCACTTGACCGGCTCCATATCTGCACCCTTCATCGCACGTCCATTTTTCCTGGTCTTTGTCACCTTTCCCGAAAATGCAGTGGCTTATGACTTGTCTTCTCACACCATCATCACACCATCTCTCACAAGGGCCGTCATTGTCATAAGTTTCACTCCCGACAGCCCCGAGACGAGAAAAACGAGCGCGAGAGACAAGAGACCTATACATCTGTTAAAATAAAAAATAAAAAAAATCTTCTATTCGGCAGGTCTGTTCAGCTCATCGCGCCAAAAAAGACCTCGTTCTTTTTCGGAAGGTTTTAAAAAAGTAACTTGGCACGTCGCTAGCGTTGCTAATTATACCCTGTCGTCGCCGAGGCCTCATGAAAACGGTTTACAGCCTTTTCTTAACGGGGTAAATAGGGGTTAACTTCGGGAGCTTTTCGTCTGCTTGGCACTGGATTCCGCAGCTTTCGGCCATGGCACACATTTTTTCCCGCCTTTCGGGAGTTTATTGTATCCCAAAGAAACGTCTTTTCATGCATTGCATACAGTCGTTACAGTAAATTAGCTGCCTATAGCTCAAAGGAGGCAACTTGCCAAGACAAGACTACTATTCCCGGGACTCTTTTGCGCGCTGTGTCCATCGCTTTTGTTTGCATTGTGCTCCCATTGACGCCTCGTAAACATCAGAAAGCTAAAAGGATGTCCGTCGTCTCCTAGTGTACTGGAAACGGGTGACTCACTTAACTCCCTGAAACTAGAGACTTTTTCGGGTTGGCTTTTGCTTTACGCCGCGACGCTTCTTCGTTGGCTTGCTCTTAGATCGTCCGTCCGTACCCTCCGTACCGTACGATATGGTACCCTCGTACCCTTCTCGGCGATTGCAAAGGCTTAACGATCGTCGAAAGACGTTACATCTATAAATATATACACAATCATCTGCTTCCCTTGCTTGCTTTTCTTGACGTTTATGTTACATTACAGCTCTATCTTCCCTCCTCCCTCCCCCCCCCCTTGTTTTGGAGGAGTTTTTATTTCCTATACGGTCTATCGTCGAAGAAACATCGCATCAAGAACGGAAGCAACTCACGGCCCTGGGACTCTTTTTCCCCCTTGAAAAATCTCTCGTGTTTTTCGTTTACTCTAGCCCAAGTAGTACACAAAGCATAATCGTCTCCGCTAGCTTGACACTGTCGGATTTCTTACTTGAACAGTTTCGAGAAGAGAGAATAGAAAAGCGAGACAGACAGAAAAAAGGAGAATACTGAATAACAATAAGCGGATTCTACGCCGAGTTTTCAATGCGATAAGGGGGTTGGGGGGGGGGGAATTGCAAGGAGTGCTAATGGAAAGCAAAGCAAAAAGGTAAACCCCGCAGCTCGGTTGAGGTTTCCAGGTTTGAAGCTGCTTTAGGGAAAAAGTGGACAGCAGCAAAAGAGACACCTTCAGAAGCTCAAGCGAGTTGACAAGCGGAATGTGACGAGAGGCGAGTTGCTGCTGACGAGGGCCGAGACCGAACCAGCTAACTAAGCAGACAGACCTAACGCAATGCATGTGTACCAACGCAAACAGATGCAACAGAATGATAAGCCCATCGCAATGAAAATTCTTGTCAGTACTCCTTGTCGTTGACACCTTTAGGCAGGAATGTTTCTCGTTCTGAAAAAAAGCTGGAATTTTCCCAAACTGGAACGTCAAGTGTTGTTTTGTTGGCTTTTTCCTTTTAGGTAAGGACTGTAAATGAGTGTAGAATGACTTACATGGGATTGGTAGTGTTCCAATGGATGTAGTGCATCCGCGTAGCGGTGGAAACGGCCGCTAAACACAAGGTTTCCGTAAGAACGAGCAAAATGAGCACCAACGAAGATGGCCAAGACCATCGTACGCTGCTCAGGCTCCACACGGACGCCGGAGCGTTGATGGTAAAAGTTGATTGTACTTTTCTGGTAACACTAGGTTTCCGAGACCGTGGTCTTCTCCAACACATGATGGCTTTCGAACCCATCGGTTATGAGAAAGGACTTTTGGTTTAGGCTCTATCACCCCGCCAAACAACAACAGCAGCAGAACACAAGCTTATGAATTTTTTTTATGAATTTTCTTGTTTAGCTATTCTTCGGGCTCTTCCCCTTTTAGGCCACCTTTGATAAAAAAAAGCTCCTTTTTCTGGCTGTGGCTTTTTTCTTTTCTTTTCGGGGGGACTCTACAGCCAACAACTTGGAGCCAAAGCGGGCTTTGCCCCTACGGGCAACACACTAACATCCGCCATCACCACGATACGTTTTGGGCTTCTCGCCTGGGTTTAAATCCCATAAATAAGCGGGCAATAATCCTTTGTACCACCTTCAGTGATCAGCCAAACTTCGTAACGAAAAAAATACAACACAGTAATCCTCCGGTGAGATCAGTTGGCGCTTGAAAGTCAAGTGAAGCCGAGTGTTGTGCTTTTAAAATACAAATAGTGAACGAAACAACACGACACTACTTGCCACTTATCTGTTCGTCAAACTTGGCCAACGTGTTCCAGCAATACGTCCTTCGCGTTCCCTGTCTTGCACGCATCTGAGCTGAGATGGAGGAGCTTGCTTGGTGGCTCGCTCGTCCCTTTTACGTAGCAGTGTGCCTCCGCGATCGCGACTGCCAGACTCGGGCGAAACCGACCACAAGACCTTATGTATGGCCAAACCTTACACGGAACCTTTCGCGAGGCTTTGGAAAGCCTCTCTCGGGAACGGGCGAACGGAAAGCCTATACGGGAACCCCAAATGCTGCATACAGCATGTATACATCCATACCACGGGGCTCGTCCGACCCGATCCCCACGACTTTGGCCTTAGACCGAAACCGAAGGAGTTTGGCAAAGGGGGCAGTCCAGGAATGCCATTTACCTGCGGCCAGGGGAAAACGAAGGGACCTGCAACGATCGCTCCTCTCCTCCTTGGTTTGTCCACATCCCCCGAAAATCTTTTAAGCGCTCCTCTCTCTCTCTCTTCTCGCCGTTTTCTTTCTCTCTCTTACCTCTCCCTCCCTACCTTTACCGTACTTCATCCTCTCAAATTTTCTTAGCTGGGCATGTATCGGATGGAAAAAGCGAGCCCTGCCTTTAACTTCATGCAAATCAGTTATTGTACCTGGACCCCTTCTTTTTTCGTCTCTTACCAACCGCATACACACATATCATACGCACACATAGGTCTTTCTTGAACATTCAGTTACTACACAACACGCACCATACATAAGTTACATGTAAGCAACAGTCCGTTTCTCCTCTACTCTTTTTTCCGCTTAACAACCGGAATTAGGAATTAACCTATGCATCACCTGCGCCTAATTTGATTACTTCCCACAAACAACCCTTTCGGGGCTCTCTTTGTCTCTTTCTTGCGACGACGCATTTTTCATAGAGGAACCTCACCACCGTTCGGAGGTTTCGCTCTCAACTGTCAAGAAAGCCACCGCATGTCGAAAGGTATTTTGATGAACCAGGTGCATTGAAATGAGTAAGGGACAACAGCAAATTAGTATGCAAATGATCGTCATCAGCTTGGCAAGGAGGGGGGCTTGACCCCCCACCACCCCCGCCTGAAATATTTCTGACGTTCAATCTTTGGTATACATTTATAATCCACCTGTATAGATCTATCTGCAATCTACGAGGAATTTCCTCATATAGTGTCCGTTTATTGTTGTTGCTCTTGATGGGATTGATGCTGAATGCCTGGAAAGGAAGCCCAAGTTGAGAATGTTGAGTTCCAGAGGAGATAGAAATTAGACATAAGATGAAGCGTGGGAATGGTTCAAGCATTTAAGCTCCTCAAGCCAAAGTGGTTTCGACGCTGGACGGCGGTGGGACATGCAGATTTACGACCTAACCTGCCTGCGCCCCTTTTTTTGCTCCAGCTCGGGATTTTTTTTTAATTTCTTATTTCTATACTTTTTTTTTGCTCGGGCCGCCTATTCCTAAAAAAAAGGTGCAATGCACCCTCCTCCCTATTGCCTTGGCCTTTTCGTCGTTTTCTTAGCCAAAGCTAAAGGCGTAGCCGCTTCTTCCTTCTCCTATGGCTGGCGGACACACTTGGCCCATAATGTGGGGACGAGATTATCGGTCAGTCTGATCACCGATGGACACGTGTGATTAAAAAGGCCTCGCGCACATCTTTGATGAGTCTGTCTGCACCTGACTTCTTATACTTGGAAATTGGCCGTATAAAAACCCATTTAACTTTCATGTCAATTGCGGTCTTGTCGAACAACCGTTTTCAGGCTTTTATCTTGCCCCCTTCAAAGAAACAAAAAAAACCCTCCGCAACGCAGCAAAAGTGGAAGAAAATCCTGCCCCGCATTCCCACCCAAAGCATGGGGCTACTTATATGCCAAGTGAGGGACAAATGAGGCTCAAGACGGGGCATGCAATAAACACGAGAGAATTTGCTACTAAGTGGAATGGAGAAAGTCGTGCGGCATAACTAAAAACCCCATTCCGAAGCAAATGGAATTGCAAAAAAATGCAGGACTGTCAATGCAAAATTGAGACTAGCAAAACGATCGATGTTATTTTTACAACGGCCTGGGGTTAATAATAAAAAGCGATGACCCACATGCCACATGGACTGTTTTACTGTTCCGCCCAAAAAAAGCAAGATTATAACTATAGCGAGCGACATCACGTCAAGCCGGAGTAGCTAAACTAGTCCCGGATGCGAACAAAATTCGCCCGACTCCCTTTAATGGTTCAGTATTTGCGTCGTTGAGCTATGGGTACGGCAGGCCCAACTCAACTAACGTTACGAGTCTCCGTGTGAGCTTACGGAATCGTCGGTAGCGTTTATTGTGGATGGGATGGCTCCTACACATAGCTACGCTCTGAAACGACCAATGGGAAAAAATGAACGTGACGACAACACGCTTCACTTTAAAAACCAAATAAAAAGAAAGAAAAACGGGGAAAGTTTCACCGAAAACTCGACTCTTCACTATAGGAAAAAACTGTCCCTTTTCGTCCCCAGTAGCTAAGGTTGATCCGTCAAGCGAAGAAGGTACACAACACAGGTGGAGCGAAAAAGGCAAAAAACTATGCCTGACTCGGGTAGCACAGCCCTTTTTTCACGCCTTTTGATGTCACCTGTGTTTCCAACCCCTTCCGACAAAAGTTGGAAAGTGAGACCCATTCACGCGTTCATTGGCAAACCCCTTTTAAAGAGCGCGAAAAGGTGAGCGAAGCCCAACGGGTTAAGGAAAAAAGGGCCCAGAGAGGAAACCAAGTAACGAGGTGCTAATTCTGAACGAATTGCGTGAAACTTTGGCGGGCGTAGTTAAACAGCCAGCCCAAAATGTTCATCGCTCATAATGAACCCGAAGAAATATGACTACGACCCCCTTGTTATGTCTTTCACCTGGCGCGCCGCAGTGGTTCTGTGCTCAGGGCGTTTCCTCACCTCTTTGTGGGCTTCGCCGAGAATGTGACATTTCTGGGCCTGGTTTCCTTGTTGACTTACACCCTCCCCCCAAAAAAAAGTACGAGGCAGAGAACCTTCTGCTAACTCGTGTCCACTAAACATCCTCACGCATAAGCACAACACTCCTACACACACAGCTATTCATGACGGGCCCCATAAGCCTTTTGTTAGTCATAATGGGAAGGAACTTCCGTTGCTATTTGGTCTCCATAGCCCCCCTTTTGTCTACACTTCTTGGCCCCTCCTTCAAGGTATAAAAGACAGAGAGAGGGAGAGCTTTCGGCTGTTGCTTTTCGAGTCTGCCTTGTGTACAGTGCATTTTTACGTGGCATGGCAGGACAGCTATCAAGGCTAGAGTCATGCATCTTGCTCTTAATGAGACCGCCAGTCCTCCCTGTTTGCCCTTTGCCAAAAAAAGGATGGGAAAAAAAAGTTCGGTAAACACAGAGCATAAGGCGAGATTACTTATAACGTAAACAAAAAGATGCAGTCAGTCGCAAGTTAGCAACAGCACACAAGGAACCCCCAAAAAGCACGGCATCAGTTCTCCTTTAGTAAAATAGGTTGGAACTTTTTTTTGGTGGGCAAAGGGGAAGTTATACCTCATATCCAAGACCTAATTTCCTCTAAGTGTGGGGCCATCACGACTTTCCCTGTGCTCTTCTAGATTGCAGAAGGGCATAAACACATCTACAATACTTACAAAGGTGGGTTACATAGAGGTAGACAAGCGCCAAAAAGTTCCAAGACACCGAGCAAAAGGGCCTTAAGGCTTTACAACCAAGACAAGAAGCTGGCAATTATACTATAGATCAAGCATTTTTTAAACTTGAGTGGATCGTATGTGGCTCTGTGCGTGCAAAAACAGCAACAAAAGACTGCACTGCCGTTTCTTCCCAGGCGTTTCTTGTAACTTGCTGATTGTACCATTATCATTACCCGATATCCCCTGCCAATCCTGTAACATATAGTGTCCTGTAGTAAAGTCCCCTCCCCCTCTTCTTCTCACTGTTTTTTACAGAAATGGTTCTGGATTTAGTCTTAATTATTGTCCTCAATCGTTGCTGTGGATGATTAGCGCTGCCTTTTATAAAAGATATCGAAAAAGCCATCGGAAAGATATCGTCGAAAAAGACACGGCTCTAAGCCGAAATAAAGCCGTGGGGAAATGGGAGCTTTAAGAGTAACTTTGAACGGGGGTTCGAACAACTATAGGGAAGCATAACACACCTCATTTGCATGACAAAGGGGTGAAGGAGGTGGGCTGGCATAAGCGCAAAATAGCCTGAAGAGAACGCGCAAGAGAGGGACGGGGTAGGCCTTTTTTCTTTTTGTTTCTTTTTTGAGTTTTCGGGTTGGAAGAAAACAGGGTGCAAAAGTTGTGCTCTACCTTGTCGAACAGGGTATCTCACACTTGCGGACTAACCGCAGCTGATGCTCGCACTCCCGCTTGGAACATTTGGGGGCTCCATTTGGGCCCCCCGTTTGACCTGCCATTTCTCGTTTCGCTCCCCTGAAAACCGTTCTGGTTTCTTTTACTTGACAAGCATTTCGGGATTTCGGACCTTTCATCCTATGCCAATACTTTAAAACCTTGTAAATACTCATGAAAGCCGCACGACCCAAAAGCCATATAGCCCAGACAAAAGAGGGGTGGTCGTGGTCAACATTTTCGGGAGGGGACCCCTCCATTCACTCTGAGGTATGGGGAGGAGATGCTGGGGGATATTAAAAAGTCGGGAAAAGTCAAAGTGGAGCATGCAACCGTTGACAACATCCTCGAAAGACGGAACTTTTTTGGGCACCGACACAAGCTTTGAAGGGGGGAGCCAAAGAGGCCGGAACCAATTTTCGTTTCAATGTTCGACGCTTAAAGCTTTTTCTTTTCCTCCAAGTCTCAATAACTGGAAAACAAGACTCGCGCCGAATAAAAGAAGGCGATTTGGCTTTATAAACCACTTAGTTTTCATGAACTACACGCTATTGAAAACACAGGCCTCCTCCCTTTGGCTCGGGATTTGGGAGGGAGAAGAAAAGACATTTTCTGCGGCCGACGGAATGTCCAGTTGATGCGACCCCGCTCAGCTGACCTCAACTTCCGTCCATATATACATCCATCCATCCCCATGAGTGACCCTTTCACACTCGCTCGCCAAAAATCCCGAGCTGAAGCACTCCATCATTATAATGGTAGAAAAGCCCTGACAATGACCATAATAAACCCTCCTTTCCATGCACTTCGTCAGCATCCTGTACTGCGCTCACGGCTCTCGAGTTAAAAGTGAGAGAGAAGTCTATCATTGGCATCAAACAGCACCCCTTCTTCTCGGCTCGTTCCACGTGCCTTCATTAAAGAAGATCTGCGAACCTCTTCGATTCTGCACCCCTATAAAAACGCGCTGAAAGTTGGGAATAAGCAGTACTGTCATCATCGCACATAAGATTCCCAAGTACGTACTCTACACAATTTTTGCAAACGAGGGGTTATACACTACGAACTGCTCCCCCCTTTTGCCCTTATAATATGTATACTTCATAGCAAGCTTTTGATCTCAATTCCCCCCTTTTTATCCGCTTTTATGTATTTTTTTCTTGGAGGGGTGAGTTCGTTGGTGGGCCGTGCCCACTCTACAACCCTCTATTGTTTCTTCATCCCTTCCTAGGGAGACATTTTGCATGTGGGAGTTAGTAAAATCGCATGGCTTGTCGACTCGCAGAAGCTTTTGTTAAGATCGTAACAATAGATCCCTTTCGTCGACCCGGGCATTTGCCCGAAGTCCAGCAAACTAAGCTACTCGAGTTGTCCTCTCCTCTTTCCCCCTTTTACACTTGGTTTCTCGCCCCCTTTTGCCTCTCTTCCCTCTTATTACAGGGGTTGTGTTGAAGATTGTATGTACTCCTATTGTCCCGTGGCTGTAATACGTGACTCATTGGTAATGCTTTAGCTCTTAATGAGTCCCCCGCTTCCCCCTTTACCCCTTTCACTTTGCAATTAAGAAATGAGAACTTTTTTGGGGCCCTCCGTAAGGACCTTTTTCACTTTTTGTCATTGAAAACAATACAACTCTCCGCTTTTCATTCCGGTACTACGTCTCATCTTACATACTTAACTAACGCCCCCCGTACAATCTACAAAAACAGAGCATATTCTAAAGTCCCTGACATGCGCCATTCGTGTCACTCGCTTTTCAATAACTCCCTCTATCTTTCGCTTTTTCTCTCGTTCTGTAAGTCGCTTTTCAAACCAATTCAAAATTCAGCGGATGTAAAAATCGTAAACCTAACGCCCGCATGCATGCCTCGGAAGTTGTCTTTAAACGTCTTCCTGCTGAGCTCATACTTCTAGCGACACCAAAATCTTCACATTCACTGTCGTGTCTATATGTGTATACAGTCAGTACATGGGCGATGGAGCACATCCTTTTGGGCATGAGACCTCCACAGCAACACCTTGACAAGGAGGATGTGTACTCGAACCTGTCAACTTCCCTTTACTTCACTTGTATAATAGCACACGGACAGGCCAAAACGTCCCTATCGCCCTCCTCGAAACGAAACGGAACGAAACCCTGCTCAAGTTAAACGCTCGCACTCCACCCCTAATGCAAACATTAGAAACGACGAGGGTGGTGGTGTAAGTTATTGTTGTATTTTGGCTATAACGTCCCCCCGGACAAGAAGTTTCGTGAAGCGCCTGCTGCATTTCTGCATTCGAAGTCTCTCGCTGCGAAGGTCTTCTATATACATTATGCATGGGGAAAAGGGCTGCCTGCTGCGTTTGCATGAAGCTCAGGTGTGAAGAAAGTAACGTCCAAAGCTATATCTGCTGAGTCGCTGGACAAATGATGCACGACTTCTTATGCATAACATTCACCAGTCCGGGATGTATACGTAATCATGCGCGCCCTTTTCTTCTCCCAGTGCGTTTTTTAACTTCGCATCGAACCTGCAGAGATTCAGTCAGAAAAACATTCTTTAACACCTTTACCCGGGTCTTTTTTCCATATATTGCGTGGTCCTGTAAGGTACCAAGTCCCCCTACCCCCCAAAAATAAATACATAAAGAAAAAACTGCGTCATGGCACCATTAGCAAACAGCAGGCCGTAGTAAGCCAACGAGTCTCGGCTTGACCTGATGGGAAGCGTCGGTAGCTTTTATTGTGCTATTTTTGTGGACGGGAGAGTTTCTTGATTTCGAGTTTCACACCCAATTATCCGCCAAGCCAACACATTCCCTCTTTTCCTGCTCGTTCAAAGCCTATGTCCTAAGAGAACCTGCGCTATGGCGGTTCGTTGGGGGGAAAAACATCCAAATGAAAACGAAAACGAAAAAAATGGCTGTTTCATAGGAAAAACCCAGCAGCGCGACGATTTTTTCCTTCCCTTCCCAGGCGCTCGCAACCAACGCAACGAAAACTTAATGAGAAAGACGGACTTTCTCAGACCAGGTTCTATGATGATCACGTCCGTGTAAGTGTATAAGCAACCACCGAAGATCTTGCGAGCCAGAAAAACCTTGGGCATAGAACCATCCATCAGGCGACCGACAACCTCCAAGTTTCTCCTTGCCATCACCAAAAAGCTCCGAGACAGGCCAAAGCTACGGGAGGTCGCCCCAACAACTCCACCGTGTGCATGTGTGTGTGTGCGTCCCCTTCTTACCAAAAACACGCTTTTCAGGCCGGTTTTGGAGGGGCAGACGACCTTTTTTAATCATTAGAGCGGTTTATACATGGATTATTTACATGTATATATCCATCGCGTTCTCAAAAAGCAACAGTCATCCTTCTTAACCACGAAAACTCGGGTAGCACGTAAACGTGTGTGTACATGTAGACAGAGACCGTCAAACGAACCACTTTGCCCGTTCGACGTTCGATGATCCAAGTGTGTGAGCCCCGCCAAGACATTCGAAATTGCTTCACTTGGGGTTTTTAGGTGGGGTAGAGGTGGGTGGGAGGCCCGAAAAGATAGGTCTTGAGAAAAGAGCACATTCACGATGAGAGGCGATGGCTTGAGTGGCTGAACGACTGATTAAAACAGAAATCCTTTTGGCATGGCGCGGCGGTTGCAATAACATAACAAGAAAAACCCGAGACATTACAACAACACCCATTCTGGGAAATCCCCCATGCCGTGCGCTCATCTCAATTCTCCTCTCTGCATCTCTCTATACATATAAATACACACGTATCCGCGCGTTCTATACGGAGCCGAAATATTTTCATGGATACATTACATTCAACTCTTTCACACTGGATTTCTTTCTAACATATATCGGTCTTCTACATGTTATAAAGATAAATCTTTTCTGCGGATAGCTCTGGTCGTAACTATTTAGCACACAAAGCACAAAAAGCTTCCCGTTTCAGACAAGCCTACCCAATTTTGAGGAATGTACAATGTTAACACCACGCCATGAAAAGATGCATGAGATCTTGGCGTTAATGCTTTTCCATGCGAAGACACATGGCTGTGTGCGCCATAAATATTACGTCGAGTGATTGGATTGCATCTTGTTTGAAAGAAAGATCCGCACGGAGCCCAAAAAAATAGGCTCTTTTGCGTGTGAAGACCCATCACAGTATATTCGCGGACATGACATACGATTACTCGGGCTCCTCTGTATGGCCTCCTATTGTTCTCCGGCATTGCCTTGATCAGCATAAGCAAATTAGTATGCCATGATCATGTGACGTTGTCGGCAACCAGATCGTAGTTGCTGACGCTGCTCCCAAGCAGCCGTCTAATGTTGGTTTCGTTTTGGGAAATCAACGCTCTTTATCTCTCTCTCTCTCTCTGTTCGCTTCTATTACTTTTGCAAGTCGCTACTAAACGATGGAACCCCCCTCATCAGCTACACACAAAATAAAAAAAATAAAAATTGGACTTATCTGTCCTTGAACAAGGCATCAACGGAGCCAGGAGCTCTTTATACCACTCATAAAACGTTTTGCCCAAGTGTGAATTTTACGCCAGTGAGCCCAATAACTCGCCTAAGCCATTTAACTAAATACGGCTCCTGACGGGGTTGATTTACTTTTCTAAACCAACATTTTCCTCCAGCTTTATTTTTTATCTGTATGTTTCTATACTAAATAGCCCACCCCCCTGAAACCCCTTTTTTGCCATGAAAGAAGCCTTGGTTTTTTGGCTTGGTGGATCAATTCTCGATTGGGCCAAGTGTGCGAGTGCGTGTCAAGGCGCCATGAGCCCTATCAAGCCAAAGGCCATCAAAAGCGCATGGAAGGGCAAGTCTAAGATAGGCATTGCCACATGCACACACGGCACATATGTATACCCAACACAAAGCTTTCCATCATGCATCATGCATGAGCTTTTTCGGTCCCAGAGTCTTTAAGAAGAATTCTGCCATCGTTCGTACGATGGTTATACAGAACATGGCGTCCCCAGCAATTGTGCAAATCACGTTAACGCCAAAATGGTTTCGTTCCAGAAAACATGGCCTGACACATAACTCTCTCCCTTGCTCTTACTCCGCGTTTTGGTAATCTAGTCAGGCACGGAGAAAAATGCGGGTTTTGTTTTACTTTCTGGAGGTGTTAAAAAATGCTTAACCAATTTCAATCGAAATTGGCTTGGGCTTTGCAAAGGAAAAGGCGATGAAGAGGTCAGCCCGTTCCTGACCCCAACCCTTTTTAAAAAACATAGGGCTGAAGCTCGTAATTCAACCGAAAAGGAGGCTTCCACGACTTCCCCAAGCTCCATTGCAAAACGCTCTTATGATTCAAACATTCCTTTTTCCAACCATAACTGAGCCCGAGCAAGAGCCAAACAGGACTCGTGGCTTTTAGCAGACGCACACAACAAAAAGAAAAAAAAAATAAGAAGAAAGGAAAAGGAATGAAGAAGGCCGAGAAATCTCTGTATACAAATTTTTTAACACAACTCCTCGACAAGGGGCCAGCAGGTGAGACAATGGTTGTAACTAAGAGCTTACAAAAGTTGATTTGCATGCGTCGATGAGGAAAATGGCGCAACCCCTGACTGCCTCGACTTGCCACGGACAAAAATCCTCAACGATAAAAAACCTGAAAGATTCCTTAAAAAGTCCCCTTGAGGATTAAAAAGAACCCCTCGGAATAACAGTTGGGCCATCCACTTCTGTGTTTCTATGTGCTTAATCAAGTGGCAATTTCCCTCGCCCCATCAAAACTAGACACATAGAAAATGGAGAGATTTTCACGATTTTGTGCCTTAGTATTACGAAGTAACCCATTTCCCCGCTTTAAGCTTGGGCGTCTTTCCCCTTCCCACCACCCCCTAACTCTCTTGTGGAAATCTCCCTTCAATTTGCGATAGAATCAAATTTCCTATTCATTGACAGAAGAATGCGCACCCACAACAACCTTGGGAAGTCTCTTGGGACAAATAATGGAACAGCAGCCACCGATCAGCCGATCAGGTTACGCGACAATACAAACTCCCTGTCCCATTCCCCCAACTGTTAGTATAGAGTAATAATAATTTAGGTTCCAAGCCCTATCAAGGACGAGCATGAGAGAGACAGCCTTCTCAAGAGTCCTCCATAGAGTTGTGTTATTTATATATTTTATATGGACCCAATAGAACCTCCTACAGAGCAGTGAAGCTTCGTCTTGTCCAAATCCTCGCCGGATAAGCATCAATGCTTTATAATAGCTTGTAAACAGCCATGTTCGCCCCCCTTTTGCATATTACAACCGAACCAACAACCCTTATGGCTGCGTGTTGTGTTAAGATTGCCCCTGTGCGCATGTTGTGCATATGTGTTGTAAGACAACAGGTATGCCCCCAGACGCACATAAAAGCGGTCTGCAACGCCTCAGCATCCGCATCCATAAAGGAAAAAAATCATCTTCCATCTCACGGGTTGGGGCTCGGGTGTTTAGCTCCCTTCACACACACATACATACATACACGCTTTTTTTTAGCTTTCTCAAAGAGAACCAGCCACCTAACAAAATCAGACTCTGGGCTGTACCCAAACGCGCCAACATTTTGGAGGGTTGCTTTTCACAAAGAATAGTAATAATAAAAAAAGGGTAGAAAAGGGGGTGGGGCTTGGTGTTCGGACATTGATGGCCCTGTGATGGATGGTAGGGCAGAAGGCGGAGCTTCTCACCCCCAAAAAAGCCTCGAATTTTCTCACATATGGTTCTCTCTCTTTCTTTCTCAAGCAACGGTAACCCATCTAAGGCTTTTGCACTCAAATTAACTTTCCCGGCCTTACAAAACGAAAAAAAACGAAGGAAAGTCAATCTCGATTGGTATGCACCATAAAAATTATCCTCGTTGAGGAGCCCCCAAACACTGAGAATGTTTATCTGATGCACGTCCAACATTGCTTCACACCTCCTCGAGATGCCCAAAAGTCAATCGATTCGTTCCCCTTTTTTCCAATATGAGAGATTTTATATGTTAGTTAACACCTTATCGCCTACTCCTCTATATATGAGCTATATTTTCTCTCCTATGTTATTATTATTATTTAAAAAAAAAGAAAAGGACGTAAGTGCTGAGAAGTGGGACGGCGCCTTTTTACACTTATATAACAAGTTGCTGCCTACAGACAAATCTTGTTGGTATTCGAACTGGCTATCCATGAGGGGAAATCTATAGGGTCGAATTTAATGGCAGTTTCCGAAGGTCTTGGGGGATTTTTTTTTAACCCTGTGGGCGCCCACCCCGGGATATCCCATTGCCCTAGTCGTGAGGGGGTCTCCCCAACTTTTACCCCCGTGTTTTTAACCCCTTCTCTGCCCTTGGAACTTTCTTGTCTGTTACTTTCAATCCGATACATTATCGAAAACCAAAAAGGTCTATAACATATTGGAATGCCTCTTGTCTTTCTCCCCTTTGGGTGTTGTTTTCTGTTTCAAGTCTCCCTTGATCGTCTTCCCCCTCTTGCTTACATCCTTTGACCCAAGTCGACCAAGTTTTGAGCAGACGCCGGACACGTGGGGTGCAATTTTAAGTGCTCAACGAGGTGCTCACAGCAACTATTACCAAAGCCAGTCCCGAAGTGGCAGGTTCAGCAATGAAACCTTCCATCTTTCGGATCCAAAGCGGCTATATATCCTGTACGCAAAAGGTCTACAGGAGAAGAGAGACTTTGAACCGACATCAAGTTTATTCTTCGCGAACCATGTGCTTAGTGCTTTGGCTTACATCCATAAAAGCGTATGCAACAATAACCTCGTACATGGCTTTTAACAGGACGTTAGCATTTTGAAAAGAAAAGCAATCAAGAGAAACGAAAAAAACTGACTTGAAAATCTGTACCCTCCAAGAAAAGAAAAGCCTTTAACAATAATCTATATTGCGCTGTGCCAAGGGAATATGGTGATACATTGGGGTGAGTTGAAGTGCGAGAGGTTAGGTTATAGGTTCCCAGCCAGATCGTAAATTGTTCTCTTTCTCTACCTTTTTGCTGGTTGTCGTTTTTAACTCTGAAAAGCTCGAGCTGTGCGTATAAGAGAGAGCCCCGTCCTCTTCTTTTTCCCCAAGTAAGGTTGCCATTCTCACGTCGAGCCACAACAATAGGTTCAAGGAGGGTTAAGGTACATACCACCCCACCCCCCGAAATTTGACCATCAATGGTCAAACCCAAACCTGTAGCTGTAGAGCCACGCTTTTTCTCGCTGGAACTCTGGAAAAACTCTTTGCCCCGCAAGTTATTCCCTGGTCTTTTTCCCTATTGTCACAGCACAAGGGTCAGAGGTCGGACCGAAGCTCTGCAATAATGGTGTATACCTATGGTCCTCCTGGATGGACCCAAAAGTCAAAGCAAATCCGGCTCGAGGCTTATCGCTTGAATGCGGAACTTGACTAGATGCTCTCTTTTAATCTAGCTTGGGCATCTCCATAATGTTCTTTTCTTTTCTTCCTCTCTGTTTGGTTCGGTTGTCTTCTTCTCTTTCTTTTCGCTTTCTTTCCGTTTTCCAAATAGCCAAGCTGTACGGGTTACAATGCAAGGGGGAGGTGGAGCCACACGTTTGGAGGCTTTGGATTTGCATAAAGCCATACACCTAACGCTATAAAAATCCTCTCAACTGTGGGAGGTTATTCTGCTTTTTTACATGACAATTACGTCTCCCAGCATGTCCATTGCCAATTCCTTCACTCGCCCTTCCCCCGTATTGCTTATCTCGAACGCCACAAAGTCGTGCTGATCTACAACCAACTTGATCTTTTGTGACCTTTGCTAAGGCAGTCCATTCGCATTTCGCCAAACATGACAATTTCCAAGTTAAAGCATTGAAGCCTTTTTTTTACAGAAGACAAGTAAAGAAAAAGTCCAACTTGCCTCTTTTTACATCCTCTTTTTTAAAACAAAAAGAGGAACTAAAAATAAAGGTAACGAGCGCTTTATAAAAAAAAAGTTTGAGTGACGGTTCGGTGATTGGTAGGCGTGGCTTGGAGAGCAGAGCCGAACACATCACACACAAATAGATGCACACACATCTCCATACTCATGCTCTGTGGCCCTGGCCAAATAACAATCTCGGTACCATCAACCCCCTCCCGTTTTTGCCCTATGCAAATGCGTTCACCTGAAGCCAGGAGGACACATATCTAACTGTCCCCCGCACCGGGGGGTTATGGCGTCCCGAGCCACCATCCAATACCACAATAAGCAAAAAACCCTCCCCGTCTCCCCCTCCTACCAATACCACTACCACCTCACTTCATCTCGTTTCGATTTCACGTTTTTATATTAATGAGCTTTACAGAGGCTTTGACTAGTTGATGGATGACGTACACCAGCATATTATACACTTCTCGGGGGGCCAAAAAAGTTAGAAAAATAAAACTGAAAAAGGTCAGTTCGTGAACTTCGCGAGATACTTACCAACATACCCCCAAAAATGTTCAAATGACAGACAAGGAGGAGCAAAAAATGCATCTTCATTATTCTCACCCCCCTGTGGGGTTCCACAATCTTGAAAACCACAGTCTCCCTAGCGCAACAACGCCCACCCAGGCAACCCTTATAACATTCTATTGTGTACAATATAGACAACCCCCCACTTAAGACCACTTTCAAGTCACACACACATTCTTTATTTCATTCCATTCCTTAAAGTTCCAATTTGCTTTTAAGGGTGGTCTTGACGGACTTTTTTTGAAAAAAAAATAATAGTTACATCATTTGTCTTTTTGGGACTTGAGGGGTGCGATTGGTGTGATCGACTCACTCTGCAGGTTGAAAACCGCCAAGAATGCCCCCTTGACAAAAAAAAACCTTTCCACTCATCACAAAACATTAGCGTAAAAAACAGGTATAGAGAGCCCCCTGCCCCCAGAAAGCCTCCACATTTTTCTTCTAAGAAGATATTGAGTTTTCAAGTCCTGTTGGATCTTTGGTATTTTTTAAGCATTTTGGGAAGACGCTCAAATTAACAACAGAGATAGATAGTCGTCCATCTCAAATAAATTGCAGCGTTAAATTTTCTAAAAAAAAGGAAGAGGCAAAACATTTTCATACTAAAAATGTGAACTCATTCTAACGACGGGGTAAAGCCCCAGAATTAGAAACAAAATTAAATAATACCGTTCCGTACTCGATACGAGAAGGGTTATCTTTTATGAATAAATCCAAGTCCTACACAACCCGCAACGGGAACATTCATTATTGGGCAACAGTGAAATTTTCCCGTCTGGTAAGCTAACCTCGCTAACCACTCATTCGGCCTCCGTCCTCGACAACCACTAGTCGGTGTTCGATAAGTTCGCAAAATTTCTTTATTGTACGACTCGCACAACGAAAAATAGTCTTTGTTTTATTAAAAAGCATTAGCATTTCCGTTTTCCCCAGCCAGCCCCGAATTCTGGGCTGTTCAAATACTATAGACACAAAAATGAAAAATAAAAAGATGAGACCAACCCCCCCAAACCACAATAAGAAATAAAGCACTTCATTAAACTATAATGAAAAAAGCTCACACTTTTATATCAACTAAAAGCTTTAAAAAAATAATATATTCTGGCAATACGATTAAAAGTAAAGAGTCGACGTTCTGAGGTTAAAGCTTAAAACCCAAATTCCTTGTCCAGGAGTCGTTATTAGCATGAGCCATCAAGTTATAGATATTTTTTGCCTGGGCTGGTTGGTGTGATGGAGAGGCGTGGCCCGTGCTGGGGCCCGAAGTTACGGCCATTGCTATGCATGACTTGGGAGGAGAACTGCGGGACTATAAACGCTGCGAGAAGCGAGACAGGCATCACAGGAAGAAGAGATGAGAATGAAGCGAGCGAGCCCCCAAAAAAAGGAGAAAGAATGGAGTATATAGAATGCTTGCAGGAAGCGCCAAAAGAAACACGTTGGTTGCTTTTGATGCCGGGCTCCGATACAAGGTGTTGTGAGCGTGCAAAATGGGCGGTGTAGGAAGTCGAGGAGGGGTGGGGATGCTGGAACGACGATAGAGCCCACCCCATGCACTACAGTGTTTTCTTTTATATAAAAAAATAACTTTATCAAACCCTCTTAAAAGACGAACATATTTTGATTTTTTCTGTCAAGCTAAACGAAATTCCTCCAAATATCCTTCAAACGGACACTATTTTCGTCAAGGAAAAAGCGTAGGCATTCATAGATATGTTAATAATGCAAGTTCTGAAGTTCTCGCAATTGCGCTATCGTGCTAGGCCATCACATCACCTTTTTGTAACAGACTGTATGCAAATGGGGGTTCTGCCATGGGCCCCCTTGGAGAAGAGCGAGAAGAGAAGAGCGTCCGCCATGCTTATTACGTTAACCATCGCCACGCCTCCTTTCTCTTGCCCTTGCCTTACCTATAAACGTTACATGCATAAGCTCCTCTTAATTCCCTTACCTTACCTGGGCACTTTTTTTTTAATTTCTAGTGATTTTTTTAAGCATCTCCAACCTCTGACCCCTTTACCCGACAAACTGATAAGGATCGTCTATTTCTTCCTTCCATCCCACCATACCTCTCCCCAATCCATAATTATATTAGGAACAAATTATCTGCCATTCAAGCATTGGTTTCGGTTTCGGGGGCTTGTTCCCTTAGCTAAAATTGGTTTCGTCCACTTACAGGCGCGCAAAAGTAAAAAAAAAAAATACCAGATCGTTGAGATTTTGATAAATGCCTGGAGTTTGAATTATTCTAAAAAAGATCCAATTTGTTGATTTTTTTTAGGTAGGCATTCGCAAGTTATTGGCATGTACAGTTTTTGGGCACGACGTCACGAACGTGTAGCGGCCTGGCTTAAGGCACTCTACCATCCTTACTGTTGACTTTCATATTTGAAAAAGAGTTGACTTACATATAGTGAATAAACGCTCCACGGTACCACGGATAAATGACACCGTCTCCGATGAAAGCAAATCACGCGATTGCTTAGTTACTACTTTTTCGCATGATGCAGAGCAAAATATTAGTAGGAATTAGAACTTTGGCTCGACCTTCGGAGACGCTTTTGCTTTTTTCTGGTGGACTTTGCCCTTTAAAATAAATTTAAAAAATCCGCTGGTTTGTTTTTGATATTCTTGCTTCACCTGCACCAACTAGCGAAACGTAAGACCGAACGTACACCTTTTATTTCCCCTTTGGCCAGAGACCCGAAAAGCGCAGGTAAACGCCATCTCGGGAGTAACACGGGACAACAATCGACCCAAAATGGTTTGTTAGGTAGATTCAGTGGATTTCTTTGTACCATTTCTCGACCGGATCCTACGATTATGAAAAGCAAAAGGGATAGAAGAAGAAGAAGCAGACAATCCTACGCCTGGGATTGTAGCACATGCTCGAGTGTTGCCAGGGGCGTCGCGCGCATCCTGGTGAGATCACGCTTTTTGATTGACACGATATCAGGTCACGCCAAAGCACCCTTTTGTGTCCCGAACAGCAGAGCATGCATTGGACATATAACCCAGAGAGAGAGAGATCCACCTTTTTCGCTCGGTTTCTTTAGTTTCCTTTTCGGGGGCCTTAAACTTTGATTTCCCTTGTAACAATGTTACAAGCGCCCTCCTCTCAAGAAAAAACCCCAAACGGTCATATGCAAATGAGTTAACCAAAAAGTCCTTAAAGGTGTCGATGAAGAATGTGCCCTGTAATGGCGCGGGGTCAGGCCGGGGCCAAACTGTCACACCACGAGACTGTTTTTGGGCGATGCAAAGCATTAAGAACCAAAAAACAAAAATGCTCCGTTCGAGGACTCGCTCTTGTAAAACTCCTAATTCAGTCTTTTTTTTTTACCAATCGTAAAAAAATGTATGTGTGTTTGTGTGTGTGCGTCAGTGGCATAGACTCGCAATAAACCAGACACAAAGTGTTTAATTTAGCCTCCAAGATGCTTGTGCCATAAATTACGTCTCCAGTCTCCCAAGATGCTCGAAGAATGCCATTAAAAGCGTTCCTCAATGTATGAGGCTTTCTCATAAGTAAAGCATATTTCCTGACGTTAGCGTTACTCAGGGTTTCCCGGACCAGGAGCGGCCGTCTTTTTCTTTCTTTATGTCGGTTCATTATTTTTTTTATTATTATTTCTTACCCTTATTTCGAAAGCCTTTAGATTTCACACCCTTGGTCTATAGGCCTAGCAACCACTAAAACTGAAAACGTCTTCAAGATGTCGAAAAAGGAAAGAAGGAAAGAAAAATCTAGGAGGCCCACTTCATTCCTCCCCAACAGGAAGATACATTACTGGTGCTCAGCATTTTCGCTGCAGGACTGAAAACCGAATTACTAATATTCCTTCGCAAGAGCACCTCGAGATCTCCTAGATTCTTCGAATCCTTGATCGGGATAGAGAACCTTCACTCCTGCCACTTGCCCCCTTGTCAATGTCACTGTCCAACCCCTATAATGCCGCTGACAGGTGCTCTTTCACGCCTCTATATCTGCAGCTCAGCTTGTACTGTACGTACAACGTACCCAATCCCAGACACTCGCGGAACTCGAAGGAGTGAAGACAAACTTGGATCTGATAAACTAGTGCTTTCCATCAGAAATAGTATTAAGCACAATAGGAACATCTCTATGGCAGGAACTCGGCCCATTTCCCCCTCCCGCCAACCAAAAAAGGAAACAATTCTTCTCCATTTTCACCTCACAAATACGTATGAGATCGATCATTTTTTCCAAGAACTCCATCAACCTGCGATGCCTATCTTACTATACTTGGCACCTATAACCACAGCTTAGGAAATAACTCGGTTCCGAGAAATAAAACTAAAAAAAATACATATCTCTATATAAAAAAAAAGGAAAAGAGGATGTAAAAATGCGTCGTTGCGTACGAATCCTTATCACCGCTGTAAGTTGAAGCCATCTCAAGTACGCCATTTACGCGCAGCAATAAAGCCTCGAAAGATGTGGGAAGCTTTGGCTTGGCTCTAGGAATGCAAATCCCCTCCGAAAACCCCGGTACATTCCCAATGAATGGGAGTGGATCAAGGCGAGGAGGAAAATCGAGTCAGTACAAGACTAACGCAGTTAGACTTTTTTTGTGGTTCCCAGAAGCCAGATTTCATTGGAGCTAAATTGAGATTAGCAGAAGGTGAGATGGTTGCCAAGGTGACCAATCCAATGAACCGTTAATCGCAAAAGTAACTTCCTGAATCCCGAACGCTGGGAAAAAAGAAAAAAAAGAAGGCAAGAAGATGGAAAGAGTTTTAATTCGCCTGGCTGGTTAGGATCCCATTGCCGTCTCGTTGAAGCCATCGATCCAAAGGAGGGTGAGGGGGTGGGGGCCTGTGACGATCTTAACTTAGCCCTCTATTCCCATCCCTTTTTTTCTTCTTCCTGTGTAAGAGAAAAGAAGAGGAAAGGGCACCAGAAAGGCTCAAGTTTCCAACATAGCGCTGCCACTAGGAACACTCGAGCGACGTCAATTCTTCCGCCCAAGAGGTTACCGAAAAATAGCGTAATGAGGGGAACTTGGGTGGAGGGAAAGTATTCCTTCCCGTAATTCTTCCAGGGAATACAGAACAACCCTAGAGTCTTAATGGGAGGAGCTTTGCTATCAAAGAGTTCCTTTTCCTTTTATTTTTTTTTATTTTCCTCCTCAAAGTTTCCTTTGCTGCAAAGTCCCGTCACTCACTCAGCAGCTCAAATCGGCCTTTGAACCATTAGCGCGACGGGTGCGACGCCTGCAACACAATACCTTCCATTCTTCTAAAAAAGCTTCGATTTTATTTCTTTTTTCCCTTTATTGCTGGCTCGTCTCGCGTAGCACGAATCCCTCACCGAAAGCTGACATATTTGCTGGGGAGGGTTCTTCCTCGGGGCGAGATCTTCAAAGAAGACGCCGTAAATAGTAACAAAGTCCATTTTTATTGCCAAAAATTGGAATTCTACTTTTTTCTCTTTTATTTTTGGGTTGAAGCAATCTTGGAAGCAAAAAGGGCGTGGTCAAGGGGGTCGAAACCACTTCAGGGCGCAAAGCGCGCGAAGTTTACTCAATCCGCCCCCCATAAAGGAGGCGGCAGGGTGGGGGTGTGGGCAGAGGGTTGGTCACAGTTGCGCCTTTTACCCCGTTATTGACACACAAACACACTCAAGCTTCGGTCGTCAGTCACCCACACAAACACACACGGAGGAGGGAAAAAGAACCCAAACTCTCCGTCTATGTTGTTCAACATATCTTACTTTACCCAGCAACTCCCCTGATACTCCAAGACAAAAAACCCAGGCAAGCAAGGTGTTCGCTGTTTCCCATTGTTACCCCTGAAATAGCTTGACGGTCTAACATGTGTGTGGGGCCCGTTATGTTAAATGGGAACCCATTGTCTTCATCATCCCCAACGACAGCCACTGCTTTCTTTATAACCCCACAGATAAGCAACACTGACGCGAATACACGTGAAAGGAGAGAGAGGAAAAAAAAGACTAAAAAAAGAAACGCACGTTAAAAGCCTCCCCAAACGACTCTAAATCTCCTGCCTGAAAAGTACGGTCGCAGTATTGCATTTCGCGCCTCGTTGCAACGCTAATGTGTGTACACATGTCGCTCTGCGCCTTGACCGATGCCAACATGGCAAACAGAGCCGCTAAATAATGCAGACCCCCCTAAAAAAGAAAAAGAAAAAGTTTGCTTGTTCCTTTTCTTGCGGGACCGTCTCGACTGATGGAAATTCTATTTTTACTCGGTGACTCCCCAACAAGAAACTTATGGAAAGCCATTAGTCGCGAACCGGATTCCTATTTTTTACCATTATGCCACAAAAAACACACCATAAAGTTAAGAAAATAAAAATACATACAAAAGGAAGGCAGAGGTCACGTATTTAATTTTGCTATCAATTTCCACACAAGGTAAAAAAAATCGCATAGTTTCATTATTTTCCTTTTTACGTCGAGATAGTGTAAACTATACAGTCAAATAAGGTGATTAGCAGAAATGGGTGGGTAAGTATAGTCTACCTAATTACCACATATGGCTCTCCAAAAGTTGCGTGCTCGACACAATCAGTGATATATGGACGGTCTCGGGCTCATCGTTTCCTCTTACTACAGCGCTAAAAAAACGCTTCAATTTTATCGACTTCCCTCCAGAAACCATTTTCCTTGACTAATCTTAATGGCCATTCCTAAGTGCCAGTCCCAGCTAAAGCCATGCAGCCTTTTTACCAAAATACAAAATACGCAGACTACACGACCACCCCATTCTTTTGTGTGTGTTTCTTTAAAAGACGTGTGATGTTAGTCCCGTCCATTTGGCGGAAGAGGCCAGCAAACCAGAAAACACACACACAAATAAAATAAAACGAGAAAGGGCTTAACCTCCCACCACTATAGAGAGAGAAGCTGGTGGATGGATAATTTGTTCGCTTAGTGCAACTTCTCCTGCAACACAACACACTTGCAGCAACTGGTACCGACTTTCGTAAGTAATGGAGCTTGGGGGGTAGAGAACGCAAAGTTGAACAGGATTTATAGGTTTGTTTGGCTCAATTTACAGATGCTGAGGCCATATAACGCCATGCTCCATGCTCCAGGGGTGAGTAGAAACGACAGCTCAAACAAAATTCCATCCATCATCTCAGGGGCTTTTGCTTTTACCCAAGAACGCTGGATCCAGAGCGCCTCACACACTTTTAACTTGAGCGCTAAAAAAGTCGTCCCAAGTTTGGGTCAAATTTGGTCGTGGTTCTTCCAAAAACGGATCTAAACCGTCAACTCAAGTTAAGAGATGCTAAGCACGCCAGATGCTCACACAATATGTGCCAAACTGCTTAAACTGGCACGCGGTTGACTCCAAATTAGACTCCTTTCCCTACCCTCCCAATCTATGTACCCCCTCCCCCCTCCCAATTCCGCTAGAAGGTGTGCTTTTTAAAGCCGACTCCCTCCATTCCCCTCCATTCCATCAAATGTTGCTCGTCACCGCCATCAACGTTGGAATATATACTTACTCATTTCCTCCCCCTGCAACTCTCCGAGACTCCTTTCTCTGCAGCAAGCTCAATTCAAGCCCCAAACTCCCAAGCTGCTAATTAACCCTTCCCCATTCCATGCAAGCTTGGCAAAGTGAAACGAGAGAAGCGCGCACGTCAACTCGAGTAAGAAAACTAACGGAAAAGCGCTCTTTCTTTATTGGTGCCATTTTGGAAAATGTTGGGGATTGCGACAGAAGGGACAAATCTTGAAGGGAGAAGCGGGGGAAAAGCTTCTCCATTGCACTAACGCTCCGTGATAACTTCACACACAATGCTATATATCTATAATAATAATTATATATATATATATATATATATATATATATAAATTATTATAATATATATGCACATGCACACAAGAGATACGAAAAAGAACCGAGTAAGAAGCGTCACTCTCGAGGGTGTTCGTAATTAAAAAAGTGCATTAGGGTGGAAAACGTCCCTGAGCGGAAGTCAAGGCAAAAAGGGAGAGAAATGGACCTGTCAGTCAGACCCGTGAAAGTCGTTCGCCGTACATAAAAACCCCTTAGACGTTGCATGTGCAATAGAAGACATCCAAGGATGCTGTGATACTCAAGGAACGAGAATTCCGGGGGGGTTTTCTCGGTAAGGGGAATATAAAAGAAAAAAGGTGAAAGTAAGGAGTGTGTCGATCGATCCAGACAAACACACACACGTATATACACATACACCATCGTTACAGTCGCCATCAAAAAGCGTAACTGGACACGTGACCCAAACTGTCACTCTCTGAAGCGTGACTTGGGAACGTTTTTAGTCATATAGGCCTGAGATTGACAGCCCCCCATGGCATATCAAATCCCTTATCCCGCCCACCCAGCCTCGCCAAAGGAGTTAAAAGGGGTTAACAGGGGGTGTCAGTAAAAACGCAAGGAGAGAAAAGAAAAGGAAAAGTACTGGGAGGAAACGTTGCACGATGCAGAAAGCTCGCTGATCCCGTTTACCCCCCGTTACCACATCACCAAGTTTATTAGTCTAGTCCCTCCTAACAATAACAATATGGAGATCATGCTTGGGTTGCTTCTGGGAGCCTCGCGGGGCTCTCAGGCTAAAAGTTGTAAAGCCTGCACACGAGCCAGAGGCCAGAGCAAAGCCACCCCCCTTCTTAACAGAAAAAAGTCAGACTTAATTTCCGCCAACATCACCCAAGCCATAAGACGATGAATTTCTGCTCAGCTTCCACCAATCTTCCGAGTTGGGGAGAAGGGGGGACCGGAAGTGCCTCGAGATGAGGCAAACAAGCCGGATACTGATATGAAAGTCTGCAAAACGGGGAAAAGTTGCTCCGCGCCCCGCAAACTATAAATATTTTCCTTTTCCCCTATCCAATTCATTCCTACAGCATTTCCGATTTCTTCCGGAAAAATTCTCGGACTTTCTTAAAAGGGTAAATTGCCACTAGAACCATGTGAACGAGATTTCTTATGGATTCTTGTAGTTTCCATTACGCTAAAAAAAGCTTAATTTGTTTCCAGCTTTTCGTTATGAACCGTTCAGGAGTTATTGGCATGGCAAGAATGTGGACCATGACGTCACGGACGTGGCTTTACGGCGCTTGTTTACGCTCGCTACTGTGTTAATTCCTCGCTTAAAAGAGCTAACAAAGAGCTGGGCTACCTGAGATACCGGCACGTCTCTGACGTCAGAAAGCTACGCAATCCTATAGTTTAAATTTAACTCTTTGACAGTTTAATTTCTACTTTGCGCACGACTGAAAGGAACATCACAAGATGCTAGATATCGGGTTTCTTTTTTAAAGGTACTCTTTCGTCTGGCGCTTGCTATTTAAGATAATCCAAGTCCTATACAGTAAATCGATAATCGATACAATAATCATACGATATAATAACCAATAAGCCATGCAATAGTGCTTCTGCAAGACACGGAAGAATGAAGTTGTTGTGAAACACTCGAATTTCACTCTTCCAAGTTATTACTCCTTGCCAAAAAAGGAAAAATCGACCTAACCAAGTATGGACACGCCGGACATGTGCTAAGAAACCCAGGGTAGGTGCGCCTTGCGATCGGTTAACGCTCATTATTCATTATTGGGTCGCTTGTGCATTGCCAAAGTATGTCGGAGTAACGTTTCGAGTGCCTGCAAGACCTCAGGGGAAAGGTCGGTAGCTTTTTATTGGGATGGTAAGAGTACTGTAAAACGTGGCGTAATGTTCTTCGTTTGCAGCATGCGAAAGAGGCACTAAATATGGGCATTCCAATTTGGGGAATTGTCCTAACTTTTCTCCTGGTTAGAAAACCTGGTTTTAAATTACAATGTCCCCTTTACATCAAGACGTGAACCTAAGTTTGCTCCATCTATTTGGGAATTTATAATGTCTCCTTTCCATGACTTTCATTAATCTAAAAAACACTACGCTTTCAAGTTCGTCTGTACAAGAGCTTGCCGTTTTAAGTTTTTAATTCTTGAAACGAAACAAAAAGAAATGCTAACTTGGAAAATAATGAGATGCAGCAACGGTTTCGTGATCTGAAAGGGTTTGTGTGGCCCCCAGCACGCAGTTGAAAGGTATTTCTTTTGCAAGTTGGCCATCTGAACTTGCATTACATCATTACAATTTTAAAATTCTTTTTAAAAATTCTACGAGAAGACGAGGGGACCTTTCGTTCGACAACCACTCCCATCATCTTGTTAAAACTTTGACTATAACGTGAAGCTTTCTTACAATGCAGAGTCAGAACGTATACAACATACTGTATGTATGTACATTCCCAAGTTTACCTCAAAAAGTCATTTTGAGGGGCTTTCTACCATACAACGCTAAGCAGGTATAGTAACAAATATTTACGTGACCTCTCGAATCAAGGCTCCCGTATAGATTAGCTTTTTACGATACGAAAGCACGCGGAACGGAGAAACACTCTTACATAAATATTACACGGGATTTTTATAAAAAAAATTTATAGTAATGATACTACTACGATGGAAAGAAAATTTTTCTTTTTAATTTTTGCTTTCAATAATGTGAAAAAAGCAAAAGTAATTTTCCACCTACGCAAAAAAAAGCAAAATCCCCAATTTGGTAAGAACCATGATTTTGTTGCATTTTGTAGGCAAAATTTCATGCAAATGGAGTAGATTGTTTTACGCGCAGAAGTAATGCGCGTTCATATACACCCCATGCGAAGCACTGCGCGCCCCTCGCGGTAGTTTGGGTCAAACAAGCTAAGCTATACGGGAGGCGTAATGGAATACGTTATATTTACTTCCCTAGAACAAAAGCTAATCGCTTCAACTCGTTGCCCCTTAATAAACCAAAACGTGATGAGTTTCGTGTCGTAAGGCACAGTTTCCCTATTCAAAGTTAAATAGAATCTTCCAGTCCACTTTTTCCTCCCAGTCAATCGTCAATCCCCACGTAATTTATGTGAACTAATTTCGCGCAAACAAAAGCTCTTTCGCCAAAATCTGAACAAAACTTCAAAACGAGTTCCATAATCTTTTACACAAAAGCTTTCATTTCACGTCTCGGGGAAGCAAACAAACGGATTGCCTAAATATTTTCCAAAGGGCAATACCCATCTCAACGCAATAAAATACTTGGAGTCTAAATAATTCCAAACGAGATAAACTTTCTTCCACACTTATTTCTGAAAAGCTGTTGACGAGTTATGCAAACTTTCGCTCATGACGTTGAATTTTTTTCTTGATACGCTTAATTGCTACTTCACGTTGTGATAAAAAAATACGCCACTAGAAACTTGAAATGTCAGTAGAAATTACCATTTTTTAGATGTGTCGCAAAGATAATTTTTTGTAGCTATTGCCCTTTGAAATAGGAAGGGAAATTCCTTTTTTACTTCAATTTCTTTTCGTTTAAAGCTGTCACCCAAAAAATCACCCTAAAATTGGCTCGGAAACTGAAAAGAATGGAAGCTTTTGCTCGTCCCTAGACAATAGTCGCAGTATTTCCAAATTCCCTCTGTCTCTATTTTTTCTTCCTTCCACTTCTCTGTTTCCTTGTTGCCGCTCTTGCTCGCGTGTCGCGTGAGTTCGCCGCACGTCCAAAAAAAAAACTCTCTCCGGAGCTGAAAAGGAGACAAGACAACGCGGCATGCGCCTAAGCTATGCAAGAGAAAACAACCCATTAATTAAGTCAACAAGGAAGGGAGGCCTCGACGTGACACACACAATGCCCCAATCCCAGGCGCAATACGGACCAAGATCACTCTTCCCCGCCCCAAAACCTCCCTCATATCAGACTAAAAACTCATCCTAATGAACAAGAAAAACACACGAGCCACGCCCTCTCGCCAACCCCACCACGCCTTGAATCTAACACCCAAGCGTCAGTTTAATTAAAAACTAAGTATAGTCGTCTTCCTAGCCTGATTATCTATCAATCCTTCCAGTGCTTTTTTCTTCTTTTTAAAAAATAAATAATAATTAAAAAATCCAGTAAAAATAGCTCCGTCAGCCCCTGACTTCGCGGCAAAAATTGTTTCCAGATGGTTTTAATTCCACTTAGGGTCCCCAGAGGGCCGTTGCTGTGCTGCTTTAGCCACCAAACTTTTAAAAACCGTGATTTGCATAAAAAGGAAAATACCTTGGACCATCTCTTACACACATTTCTCGTGGGCCCCCTGTAGCCATAAATACCTGATTCAGGGTCTTCGTGTAAGAACTCGACGTTGGTCATGCAGGTAGGTACCAGAGAAGTTCCAAGACCCGCAGTTGCTTAGCAACCCAACCTCTAATCTTCTTTTTCTGTTGCATTTTTCTCTCTTTCTCTCTCTCTCCGCTCACTTTTTCTCTATCCCAAGTCCTTTTGTTCGGCAAAGCTGTACGTTACCAAGACGCCACTACAGCATATATCTCTTATATCAATAATAATAGACTCCAAGAAAAAAATCCCACCTGAACGCTATAGGAAGAACCGCAACCTCAAAGTATGTAACCTATAAGACAAAGGACGAAAAGCGGGAGGAAAAACACTCCTATAGTAACAAGAGTCTTTTATAAGGCCTTTCGGATGCCCAAACTAGGAACATGACGCGTTGAGTATAAACACATACAATTTTTCTCCTTCTAATGATCGTTCCAATCACTGTATATGCTCCCATTTCTTTTCCTCGCGCAATGAGGACCAGAAAGATGAACTCGAGACTTGAGAGAGACAGAGAGACGGATCTACAGCAAGTCAAAAGTTTTCCGAAAGAACAGATAATTCCAGCTACAACACTCATTTTGTCTTTTTTTGGCCTCCCCCTTAACCCCCCTTTGCTGACCGTTCCACTGTCCCCCCATTGTGTAAGACGATCTCTCACGACTCAAGCTCCTGCTAATGATTTACGCTGTCCTTTATAAGCTGGATAACTAGCAGAGAAGAGTAGACTAGGAGAACCTCCCCATCACGACGACGAGGGGTTGAAGCAAAGTTATGACTGTCTTGCACGCCAAGTCCAACCCTGGGCTGACGTACTTTCAGGTGAGCTCTTAGACCCCGTATCGCATGCTAGTTCCTGCTTTCGCCCCCTTAACCCCCTCCATTACGACGACCGACGACGACAAGAAATAAAATAAAGAAAAAAAAATAACCTAGAAACCATTAAAATGCTTTTGTGCACCATAAAAGACCATCCTAATCAATACGAGCTATATAGCCATCCAGGCAAAGTATGTTCAAAACTCTCACACCAGCAACGAGGAATTCCTTCCCAGCCTCTAAAAACACTTGAAAACCGCACGGTTCAGAACTGCCCGAATTCTTTTTTTAAAAAAAGAGGCGGGAAAAGAAGGCTAGTAGGAGCCTACCATCGTGAAGCACCGCACTGACCTAGCCTTAATAGCAAACATTCGGAAAAGCTCGCCAAAAGTTGAGCAGGGCTGGACGTAAATGCTTGGTGAGTAGAGAGTAGGGCTTGAGTAAAAAGGGATAATGGTGGTCTGGGGTCATATCTATGAGCTATAACCCCCAACATACTCCCCCAGAAAAAAAGAATAGCACAGAACGTCAAAGGGGAAAAAAGACTGGGTCCGGTATAGTGTAGATCAATACAGCGAAGCAATATATGACTGGCCGCTGATCTTTGCCCTAGTATTGCATATACATCATCTAAAAAAAGGTTGTCCCGCGGTCCTGATTATGTCTCTTTGGTCGGTTCGCAGGGATTTTCTGCCTGTAGTCCCCTCTCTCTCTCTCTCTTCTCTTTCTTACGCTCTCTCCTAACTTTACACTGAGCGCAACAATAGTGCCTCGTTAAAGTAATAACTCTTGTTTTGGGCTGTAATGATGTCATGACGTTGGCAAACTTATCGACAAACTTTAGCTGTCCTTCAATTAAAGAGGCGTGTCGCGGACCCCCCCCCCCCCTTAACCTCGTCCTCAGCTCCACAGGCAAAACTATTAGTCTAACTTTTTCCGAACTACTTTTGCGGGGTAAAAGTTTATCCCCCCAGAAAAATGGGAGGCGCTGTTTGGACAAAGTTTTAGGCTGGCAAAAATGCTCTAATTTATGATCCTTCGCTCGCAGACGAAGCAGACGGCAAATTAATCTTCGCCTTTTCAACGCTAATGATGCTTTGGCGGGGTGATAGCGGGGGAAAGTGTGTGTGTATGGGTGGAAAAAGTTAAGCAAGGGAGGTGGGGGTTATATACTACCTCCCACCCCCCACTGCTAAGGTTTTAACCCCGCTTTTCCAATCTCCCAGGAAAACGGGCGAAAAGAGGATGAAAAAAGCTCGAGACTCGCTAGGTCGTGTGCGATGCATCTTCGCAAACAGCGTTTTCTTGCGGGCTTCCTTAACAGTGTGAAGAGATAGGGGTGTGTAGAAATCTTCTCAAGGGTGTAATGCAACCCAGCCAAAACCACGCCTATCTTCTCCCGCCAAGGACGCTTCTTTGTCAACGTCGCTCCTGTTAACATCATTCATCACCTTAATGCATATTGCCAAACTGGGGGTTCCCCCCTTCCCTATTACCCCCCAAATATCTTAGAATACATTCTAACACATCTCTTTCTCTCTCTTTGAACCTCCATCCAAACCTCAACTTCAAATCCCCAAACAAGTTTTCGGTTTACATTTATGACGAAGCGAATCACGTTTTCCTTCTCGACTATTATATAAAAAAAAGGAATGGCTGCTGCGATGAACCGATAGCGTATATTATTGCACTCATCGGCCGGAACCTATAATAAACCGGGAGGAAAGTCCCGCTCCCTACTGTATACAAATATAACCCAACGCAGCATTATCTGAGCTACAAGCCCGATTAAACACATTTTAAAAATTGAATAAAATAATAAATAAAAATAAATAGAAAAAAGAACCCAAAAAGTTACATAGATTTACAGGTCCCGGGTTTTTGATCACGTTAGGCAAATGACGTCCGCAGTTTTATTGATTCGGAGTTTTCGACACTCCAACGCTATAATGGCATGACAGCATGACCCAGTCCCCCCAATGCTCTTCCTTTTTTATTCCGTCCCTGATTTCCGTGCTTCCTTTACGCCTTACAGCTCATACTACACCCCAATCAAGTTCATTACCGCCAGTGAATGCACACACCTCACACCAGTATAGCTGTATATAACGCATATGGGAATCCCTTTGTTGAGACGTTGTGCATTCACACTGTTTTCCCTAGCAAATCTCTTCGAGAGTGCCTAGCAACTTTCGGAAACATGGAGCACTACAAGTCTATATCTACGTATATATTATATAGATATATGTACACGTATACTATGCCCGGACTAGTCCTTTACGCTTCAAGTCGCCGAAAACAGCCCCAGAAACTTGCTTTCGTCAAACTTTCGGGCCTAATCGGGTCTCAAAACTCGCTCAACTGTAAGCCACACCCCTTAACGGGCTAAAGGCGTGCTTCTTGCTTCGCAAGTCCAGTAGCGACTTTTTTGGGATCCCCAACTTCAAATAAAAAGAGTAAAATCTGACGTCTTTTCTATACCGTTTCCATGCTCAAACAAAAAAAGGAATTTTTCCCTACTTCTTTTCGCTGTGCAGTCATTTAAGCAGCCATGCAAAAGTACGTCTGCTGGAGTTATGCATGAACAAATCCTTTCCTTTTTTTTCCCGTGGGCTGCTCTCCCGAAAGAACAGACACTATAATTCACTTCTTTGACTAGCTTTTTGCTTTACCGCGGGGTGGAGTTTGTGAGTCAGATCGTCGAATCCATCCCCAAAGAAAATCTTTCCTATTCCGAGCTTTCAATTCGCCTTGATCCCTTCTTCTCCCTTAATGCCCTGCGTTTTTTACGGCTTCATTTAGGACTGTGACCCACAACTCACTCTGTCGATTCCCTCCTTTAGCTTCCCATGGGCCAAGGATTTTCCATGGCAAAAGGATAAAAAAGCGAAAGCAAGGGAGTGAGATAGAGAAAGCGAGCGAGAGAAAGAGAGAGGAAATATTCAATCTCGCATCTTGTCCCATCTTGTTTTTTCAGCGTTTCACTATAGAAAACCAGGTGGTGCCTGTCTTGTGTGTATATAGACCGTCGTCCATTTCACATGGGTTATTATTTGCACCCTCTTTTTACCCTCTTCAAACCTCCTTGAAACCTCGACGTACAACATTAGGGAGGGTTGAGAAGTTTCAGACTGGTGGCATATGCAAAAGAACTTTTCCATTCACAACCCCTAGTAACTCCCCCATACAGACACGCTTTAACAGACGTCCTGCTGAGGTAGCAATATCCATATAGAGCACAGCCTAGCTTTGCAACTATTGACTTGCTTGTGACGGTGCATATAAAGTCTCTAAATATTGCATTATGACGTCACTTTCAACCCCCCTGTTTCTGTTCTGGAAGGAGGGGAAGTTCACTCCCAAAATTAAAGGTCCTGCAGCAGCACGCACAATAGTTGGGTTTGATATCCAAGTTCTATTTCTGTCCTTCAATACTAAACGGTAGAGGCTCCACCCCTTTCTCTTCAAAAGCTGCGAAAGTCTCTTTTCTCGGTGATGAATAAATGCATTACACTAGGTGAAGCATAGTAGGAGAGATTGTGGGTCTTTAAAAAATGTAAGCCGAAAGTGGTTCAAGGCCACTCAAGATAGCCCCGAAAGACGCTAAAACTTATCAGTACGAGCTTTTTACCGTTCGTCTATTTTATGCAAAATTACAAAGTGTGGGCCGTTTTAAGGCTTTCTAGCCGTAACCGGTGCTTTCAAGCATCGTTTAGGCTTGAGATTGGGGCTTGATAAAGGCCAAGCCGTGGCGCAGGACTGGACGTCACTGCGCGTGGATCGAGTTCGTTGAACAAATTACCTCTTTGTTTCCACACAGAAAGGGAATGGAGACAGTCAAATATTAAGGTTAGCATTACAAAGTGATGGTCCAAATTAACGTTACTTGGGCGGGCTAGTACCTCAAATCGGCTTTCTGTACCCCCATACAATTTGTTTAAATAACGGACCATTTTAATTCAGTGAAAAAGTACCATTAGATTTCCGATTCCGCGCGTCCTGAACACAAATTGTCAACAAAAACTTTCATATTAATTTAAATCATTGCGATACAACCAGTTTAATTAATTGACAGTATAAGTAAAAAAATAAAATAGGTAAAGTATTTATTTTGAATTGTTTTGGAAAATTACTTGGAAAATCCTTAACAATATAACTAAATAGCAATCATTGTTGTGTACAATGAAAACTGAGGGCTGAACAGTCTGGAAAAAAGTTGTCCCAACAATGAATTATTATATATCGGACTCGCAAGGCATCTGAACTAAAGAGGCAGAGCCGCACAGAGAATTCATTTTTATAAATCAATAAAATTCGTCTTTAATTAGTATAGTATTTTTACAGCAAAGGCTGAAATCGAAACTTTGATTGATAGCCACCCATTACTATTTTGGGGCTGCTCTTAAGGTATTTTTTTTTTACTTTTTTTTTTCCTGGAGTTAACTACCTCCATTTTCAGACAGTTATGCATTCCTCAATTTGCATGCACGGCACAGGTAAAAATGTATAAACTACTCGAAACCTCCACAAAGGTAGTAAAGAAACAGACGTTCGTGATGCTTTTGGGTTGCTGCTCGCTTAAACTCAGCCCAAGTTATTGATTGGCACACACCCATAGACACACACATAGAGATATTTCGCCCCAGGAACACCGAAAGCAAAGCTTATATACATGTCTCTATCCCCCAAATCCCTGCCAAACTTGATTGTCCCCTCTACACAAGTCTTTTACGTTTTCTCACACCGAGAGCTCTATGCAACATGGAAACCCCTATACATTTCTATAGCACCCGCAGCATCTTCGACATGCTTTTCATTCTCTTCCCTCTACTTCCAAGCCAGATTCCTTATCTCTAAGCTACTGTCTAATTAAAACCCTAAAAAAAAGAGGGGACTTTTGGCCCCCGGTACTTCGGGAGCTTTCAATCTCAAGACAATAAGCTATGGCGACTTGAATAATGAAAGAAAGAAAAAAGAAAGACAAAAAAAGGAAGAATGACATCGCCCAGCGAAGCGTGGAACTCCGTACACAAAAGCTTAAAGTACGCGACTCGACAGATCGATTCACTTCACTTAGACTCGCCCCTATTCAACTAACCCTAGAATCACCCTTCATACCTGGAGAGCTGCAGATAACATGTAAGAAAATCCGAAAGTCTCCCAGACGTAAGGTTTCTCTCGACATAAGAAGCCCCTTGACGCTTTTTCTCTTTTCTCGATGAGGAAGATGTACGAAAATGGAAAAAAGAAAAGAAAAACGAGAGAACCCCGGGAAAACCGTATACTCCTTCACAGCATCCGTCCAAAGCCCAACAGCTTCGTCACATCTCATTAAAAAAAGGAACCGGACAGGGTTAGGAAAAGAAGACAAAAAAGACAAATCACCCCCACTATGCAAATTGCACCCTGTCATCTGCTCCCTGGCCTTTGCTCTCGCTTATTCATCATCTTCTCGTCGTCATGGTAACGGTGTTTGTCATTATCTTCTTGGCCTGCACCTTATTCGGCCCCCTCTTTTCACCCACCCACCCAAACGAAAAGAAAAAAAGAGATATTCATAATATTGATCAAAAGAATTCTTTCACGAAGAGATTCAAATCAAGTGCCGGTTGTGCCTGAATGTAAAATCAACGCCTAATATTCTGGAACGTATCTACCTGTGCAAACTAGAGCACGGAGGTATCCACATTACACATGAATGATTCACGTTTCCATTACTCGCCAGATAAGCAGAATGGGTTGCTCAACCGACAGCTCTCCTTGCCCCTCGCTCTGAATTTCTTTTTCCTTTTTTTAATTTACTCAGTAAGCATACATGTTCTGTCTTTAATTTCGAAACGGTGGGGATTAAATCAAAACATAAAAGGTAAGAAGTTAAGCTACACGCCCACACCACTTCCAGGAAAGATTTCTCGCTTTGCTCCCCCAGATCAATACATTTTTGGTTTCAAAAAATATATGTGTGGTGGACTTTTCAAAAGAAAACGAAAAAGGGGAACCAATTTTGGGATCTTTCTAGCAAGCCTAACGAGTTTAAAAGATGAACTCGGAAGAATCTATTCAACCCACATCTTTGTTGTGTGTGTGCCCCCCTCCCCCCACCACCACCTCCCTACAACATTCAGTTCATCAATCTCGCTAGGAGTCTGAAAACTCTTGGGTTCTGCCCCCTAGACATGTTTAGCCGATACCCCTCGAGGCATATGGGTTTCTCACTGCCCTGGCTCTCGCCTATTTCATTTCCCTCGTCATTTTTTGTTCTTTTCTTTTTCGAAATTTTTGGTTTTCCGGAGGGGGCAGGGCCCGCTTAGAAATCTTCGTCAAAAGCTCTGTAATTTTCTAAAGGTAAAAGGCCTCTCCCCTTTTGGGCCTTCTCTTCGCATGTCGTTAGATTTCCTTCCTGCCCAAATACTGTACTTACAAGGAAAAGTGGCATATAAAAAGGCCTGCTCTCCAGGATGTCTCAAACGAAGACGATCCCCCAAAAAAAGAAAACGCAGGGAAAACATGGATGCCCACATTCTTTGAGTCTTTTTAAACCCCAGCTGTGTGAAACACCCTCATCTCCTATCCAACAGCCCCTACGCAAAAACTAATGTTATTTTTCACTTTCCCAAGAACCTTGGGGGGAAGAAAAACACGGGGGGCTTTTGGACATTGCTTGAATGGGTTACGGGGCCTCAATTCAACCTGAAACCAATCGCGGGTGACAGAAACGCTCAGACCACCATTCGATCTCCATTTTCCCCTTTTTCTCAATTTTTTTTGGCTGCTTAGCTCGAAATGGCTTGTTAAATACTTCTCATGGGTACCCCCAAGAACTCAATCTTATGGCTCCGAAACAAGAAAAGAGAGGTTCACCTATCAACAAAGGGGGAGAAAACTAGACAAAATGCAAATCGGTTATAAGTAGTAGACGAAGAAGGAATCCTGAACGGACCGCGGCCACAACAAGAAAGAGGCGGAGCATTTTTTTGCTCTCCCTCTCTCTCTTAGAGCTCCCTGGATTTATAGTGCAATTCTTTGCCCACTACTGGTGCGGTGCGGTGGCGGCGTTGGGTGGCGAGGAGGGGATTTTTTCAGCCCATTGCACGTTAGCTGAAGGTGAAGCTGGAAGTGGCTAATGGCGCAGGTGAGAAAAAGACAGCCCCAGGTAATCGTGACCTATACGAGCACAGGGAGTTTGCTTCGTTTTGCTTTATTTTTTATTTTGTTTGGGACTTTTTGCCTTATTAAATCTTCCCATATATGCGAATCTCGCAAGAAGGGGCTGCTGCCTTCAGAACGAAAGGCAAAAAGGCGCATATAAAAAACCTGCAGGCGACTTGTCTAACAGACAGGCACAGGAGAACCAAAGCTAAAAGGAAGCGCCGGCGAGAGGATACGGCCAGCTATACTGGAAAAACATGGCGGCCGGCGAACAAGTAACAGAGTGGATAACCCTCTAGCCTCATTCTCCGCCACACACCTGGGCTCTTTTTTCCATCCTCTTCATTTTGTGCTCAAGCCTAAACCAGCAACCCCCCCCCCTTCCTCCCGAACTCACTAGGTACGGAAGAAGGTGCGTTGTGATGCTTTCCCAATGCAATCAAGAACAATTAATCGCTCCGCCGATGAAAAAGTCAATCTTTGGTCCCCTACTGAGAGGGAAGCTTCGTCCCGCTCTTTTACGCTTTTATTTTTCCTTTATTGTATTATTTACGAGCATTCATTGTGTTTGTATTTCTACCCCAATATTCATGTTTTTGTTTATTTATTTTTCATTCAGTGTTTATATTTCTACCGGAATGTGCACGATTTTCTCCACGCTAGCGAAAAAAAAACCTTCTGGAGGTTTGGCCGAATCGGTTCCAAGTTCAATTAGAAGTTCACCTGCATTGCACACTGCACGAATTTTCCTCAGGTTGCCAAGCAACCCTTTGCTGCTCATTTCCCAGCCAATAATAGTTCGGTGGACTATCTCCCGCCGATTGCCATGAACGTTGCGTGCTCCTAAATCCCCCTGCGAGAGAATCTAGCTTGAATGTGCAGCAATGTAATTGACTTGGGGTGTCGATATCATTATCCAAGTTGACTTTTTAACCCCTTTTCTTTTTCCTCTGACGGGGTGTGTCAAGCGTTTATTTATTTTTATTTATTTAAATTGCATTAATTGCGCGTCCCGTGCTTGGCAAAAAAGGGTCTCCGTGCAACTGCGGAGCAATTTAGGCTCTAAAGGTGGTAATGTTACGTTGTTTTAATGTACGGCTGTCTATAGCTTGTGTATAGCCAACACAGCTAAAAAGGGCGCCATGCGGAACAAGTTCACCGTGGCCTCATTAACGCCCCGAGTACAAAGAAAAACGGATGAAGAAGAAATAGCCCCAAAACCAACAACATGCAAAGGAGGACAAAGACGCACCTGACGGGGCTTTAAACAGAGTGCTTTCTGAGTTACCTCTTTACGGTTATCTTAAAGACCTTTTTTCCATTTTGTTTTTTTTTTCAGCCCAAAAAAAGAGGAAATAAAGGAAGGGAAAGGAAAATATTCCCCAAATACCTTCCCTTATGCCCGTTTTCCCCCTCAATCCTTGAGACACCGGGTGGTCAATTTGAGCCGTTCAGGGGTAATACACATTTACGGTATAGTATATAACCAACATTCAAAAAAATCCCCAGAAACCATCAAGAACCTCCCAAAAACTTAACCGAAAACGACTCAACATCCGGACACGGAACGTCCGGATCCAAAGTAAAGAACCCAACACTCGCAATTTCTCAACGTCTTCTAACGTCAAGCAAGGAGAACCTATGTACTAAGCACACTCCATTTTTTTCGATTTTCCCCTTTCTTCCCACCCGAGACAAGCAGAGCTAACCTAAAAATGTCTGCCGTCCTAATCTAACAAAGACTTGAATCACTTTTTTTTTTACATTTCGGAGCTATCTGTCCCTCAGACTTGACCTTTTGCAGGCGTAATTTGTTTGCAAGTCAAGCTTGCTCGCTTTCCTTTCCTTACTTTTTGACCAGTAAAAAAGAAGCCAAATCGTTGAAACGATTTTTTTGTAACATTAAGCAGCGGGTACTTACATAGGGTTGGTTGCATTCCAGTAAATGTCCTCGAGACGAAGGGCAGCAATGGCGCGGGGCACGACCTCCAACAATGCCAGCACCCAATAAAGCCAAATCGATGACGGACGCATCCTCACGGCTTAATGGGTTCCGCCCACCATCCTAATATCATCCACTCATTAAGAAAAAAAGAAAACCATCGCTTCACAAAAAACACATCTCATCACGAAAGTAGAAGGAAAAGGAACTAATCCACCAAAAAATCAAAAGGAAAACAGGCACGTCACAAAAAAATATGAGGGCAAAAAACAGAACCGCTTGTCAACAATTCATCTCATTAGTTCGGACAAAGGCACCGGGAGAATCCTCGCATTCCAAAAGCGGCCAAGTCAACAGAAAAAAGGGGTTTGGGAAAAAGAGAGTCTGACGGGGGAAATGTGTCTCTGATGACGGTGACGACGACGACGGCGACGACGAAGGTGGACCCTTGTTCCATGCATCAATTAGCATACAAGCTTGCAGACGCTCTCCGGCTCTGCAAGTACAGCGAGTGTATCCCTAAGGGGAAAGCAAACTCCAAAAACTTCCAAGCTCAGCCCCCCTCGTCTGATGGCATTCTTAGCGGTTTTGCTGGGGTTCTAAAACTTTTCCGTTTGACTTGGGAGAACGGCGAGCCTCTTGTCTCGTGGACATGGAATTATAACAGAGCCAAAGCTATTAGCTTGTTTTTCTTCCACGACTCAACCTTGGTGTATATTAGTGTCTAAGGGAAACAGCACAGGATCCTCTCAAGCATCTCTCCGCGATTCTATAATATGCAAAGTAATCATCCTTTTTTATTTTAGTTTGCCACCGTGTGAAATTATTGTATGCACGCTTCAAAATAAGAAAACCAAAATAAATACAAATAAGAAAGAAGACCCATCAAGTCTTGAAAATCTTAAAAAGGCCCAGCTGGGAAGGTCATTAACATTTTCTGTGAAGTTGAGCAGAGCAAAAATGGCTTCCGAGGCGCTAATTTCTTCTAAAGTGAAGCAATGTCTGGAGCACAGTTTTTTAGGGCGTCCACACAAGCAAAAGCCCCAAAAAAGGAGGCTGGGGGAGGCTTATTACCATATTAGATTCTTCGTTTTCGTTTTCCTTTCTCTCTTTTACAGCTCCCTAGCTTCTTTTCCTTAATAGAATAAGTAGCAGGTCCCTTAACACCAAAAAAAACAGGCCTGGAAGTGAAAAGAGACGAGAAAGATGTTACAATAAAGCATGTGTGGATTGCTTAAGAGCCCTAGTTTTTTGCTTACTTCCTTTGCCTCATCTCATATATGTCTCCCAATTCTTCTCAGCCTCTTTTCTGGAGCACTTTTCAAGAATTTCTCAAGAATTTACCAAAGTAGGCATGGAGACCCACAAAGCCTTTCTTGTCTCCGCCTACCCATTTAGCTCTACAATAACCAGATGGTTAAAGCGCTCCAGTGCTGGACACGGCCCACACTTTCCGCTTTTTTTAAAAAAAAGACACATGCCTTTCTTTTCCCTTACTGGTGCCAGAAGTACTGGGAAAATGTAAATTTCTTTCCCTAAAAAAATAAAAAATTGAAACCTGTGTTTCTGTTCCGTCTGGAGGATCCTTCCAGTTCTATGCTTAAGCAGGAGCCTACGTGTGTGGCACGTCCCTTGCATTTTTGTTACGTGTCCACATACCATCTCCCATATGTCCCATATGTGTACTCTGTAAACAGAGCCCCTGAAATAGGGATTTAAGGTGGGGGGGGGGGGGACAAGCCTGGCTCTGATGTTGTCCACGCGAGCAAGAGCAAAAGCTGGTTCCCTTGACCAAATGCTTTTTGAAGGTCCCCCTTTTAGCTTTTTCGATGGAGGAATCCACAGCCCCCTAAAAGCAGCCTCAGGTGGCTTGGAAACTTTCGGTTTGGGAAGGTTGAGAGGAAACTGAAAGACGAAAACCGGCCTCCGTTGAGTTCCTTTTTTTTTGGCTGAGCATTTAAGTTAGACTTGCCCCTTTCTACTACGTGGTTAGAAGGTTATATGCTACGGGTTCCTAACTGCAAATGGGCTCCTGGTGAACAACAGGGCGAACAAACCAAAATTGCCGAGCTGAGGAGCATGGGTTAGCGGCCGTTTAAACCGCGGTAGCGTCTATGCTATACACAAGGGCGGGGGGAAAATAAGGTTTGGGATGCACATTACTTGTTACCCAGAGCCAAGAATGAAAAAGCAGGTCAAAATAAAGAGACGTTTAAAGAAAAAGAGGGGAAAAAGGGGAGTAAGACTATAGTCGGGGAATGGGGTAAAAAAAAAATGTCTACCAAAGGGATAATAGTGCTCATAAAGTCAAGGCATTCTTACCGTGTCCAGATGCTTCAATCTAGCGCTGGAGCCGCGTTTCGGCTTCGCACATGTTATCCAATCAATGGTATATCCGATTAGCCCCGGCTTCCCAGCTGAGTTCAGGGGGGTAAAGATATGCGGTAAGGAAAGAAAAAAAGCTAAGGACCCGGGGAAAAGGAGAATAAAGGGACCTGTTTGACGGCGAAAAATCACCAAAGGCGGCACTTTCTTTTTTTCCAAGTTCAAACTGACACTTAACCAGATCACCACTTGAACAATAAAGCTTCGCACATGGACGAAGCCTCAAACAATCAATACGCGAACGTTTGTCTGGGCTAAGGCGTAATCTCTCCGTTACAAACGCTTTACGCACTGCACTTCGGGGCTTTGGAATAGAAAATGCCCCCTAAAATATAAAAGTATGGTTCAATGTAAGGCAAGCCTGGGAGCGCAAGTGAAGCAGAAAGATCAAACTTTTTATACAATATGGCGTCAGACTCGCCGGAATCGAGCGTTTCTAAGCTGCCCCGCTTTTGTCGAGCGCGCCAACAAAGTAGTGAGAACCCGGGCTTGACAAGCGACTGACGCCGAAGCAAAAGTTTCGCTCAATTTTCAAGAGCTGCTATAACCACACGAGCCTTTTTGAAAAAGATACACTGTATCCATGGGAAGGCAAATTATGCAAAATAAGACTCCAGTGCCACGATAATCCTTTTCTTTTTGTTTTCAAGCAAGATCTTTTGCTCACAGCACCATTTCCATCTGCACTCGCTGAATGAGCGACCCTTCCACTGTGATGGTTTCCTCACAACTGAAACCGAATACAAACCAAAGGCCACCAATGGGGCCGCCCTAGAACCAGCGAAACCGCAGCGCGTGAGACCCGTACAGCTGCGCGGATAACTGTTATGCCTCCCGTCTGCGAATCTCTTTCTGTTGCGCTACAGCGGTTTAAGCCCGAGTTAACGACATTTTGGAATTCTTTTTCCTTCCTGTTTTTATTTTTTTATTATATAGCTTAAGACATCCTGGGCGAAATCGAAAGAATACTGATCGCCATTGATGACGACCTCAATGCCAACTAAAGTTATGACTGCAGTATAAAAAGGGAATAATGGAGCAAAGAGAGTTGTTACCGGATTTCAACGTTCGCTTTGATTGTATGCAAAACAGACATTAAAAGGTTCGGAGCTGACTCCTCTACCAGAAGCTTGGCTTGGTAATAAATTAGCCAAAATCAATCCGTAAAATGTTGAACAGCGTCGTTAATTCCTGAAAACCTGCACGTCTTACTTCAACTCGCATCATAAGAGTTGCATCCAAAGAAGGAAGATTGACATCCCTGTCTAATGCTGTCTGCCTGGAACAAACCTTTTCAACAATGCTCCAAAGTAAGGGTGAGGTCGTCGAGTTTGACTTGAAGTCTTGGAGACGGGTCCGACAGCGGGGGGGCGGAACAATAGATATGGAGAAAGAGTCACGAGAGACGGGGAGAGAAGGGAGAGAGAGAGAGAACAGCGACATATATCCGAAGACGAGCGAAATCCTTCAAGCCCAATAGTTTCCTCTAAAGCTAGGGTCTTATCGCCTGTCAATCATTACGGCTGCACATAAAGCCATAAAAGCCGCAGCAGCTGCACATCCGTAAAGAGTGTAAGGTGCGTTATGGGGAGCCGTAAGTAGCGCAGTGCAGACTTTTTTTTTGGGGGGGGCTAAGATTCCCAGGAAAGAAAATACAAAATAATAATATATAGAATAAAAAGAACACCCTTTGATCACGAAACCTTTTTGCCTTTTTCATGGGTATTTTTCAGCATAAACCACACAAACAGCCTCGGCCCAAGCACCCAAAAGAGATGGAAAAATTAGATCGGATATACTTTATATCCTAGCAACCCCCATATAGCTTCCAGCTTGAATAACCTCCTCTTGTAATGTCCGCATCATATAGAACCATATTGTAATAATAAACATGGTCTCAGCGGGAACCCAACTGGCCTAGCCCAATTAATAGTGTATCCCAGCAATATGCATCCCGCTGCTTTTGTCAGGAACTACGATAAGATATGGCGTAAAAAGCATCTTTTCCAACGTGTTTTTTCCCTTTGAAAAAAGCTAACAGGGAAGAATGTGGATATTAAAAACGTCCCGAGAAAAAAACGCGCCAAAATTGCGTTATATTTATCGAGATCGTCCGTTTGCGCCGCCCGAGTTCCCTTGTGCATGTAAAATGATGCATGATGGATAATGCATGAAGTAGTGGAGGAGGGCTTATTATATTTTCAAACTAGCGTGTTGCCAGTTGGCCCAAAGTCGAGAACGAGTGAAAGCTGGGAGCGAACAGAGACACACAGAGAGAGAGCACACGTCAATAAATGAGTCCTGGGTTCTCTAAGCACGCCGCTTTTCCTCTTTTCCGTTCATGCACATGGATTTAAAGGGTCTCGTTTTTCCACATCTTATGCAAAACAAGTTTCGGAAAATCGCTCAACTTGAGCCTTGCCGAACGAAGGCTATTACGACTTGAAAACCCCCAAACAAAAGCTTTAAAAATCTTATGGGGAGAGATTCGATGTATAGCATATGCAGTGGGGATGCTAATCTGCAAGCTATGTAGCGTGTGTGCTTGACGACCAAGGAGGATTAGTCAAGGGAAAAATGGGAGAAAAAGAGATCGAATGTCGTCTAAGAAGTTCCGCCGACTCGCGACGGTCCTCGTTTTTCAATCAAACGAGGGTTGATGTCCTTTTGCTTCGAGGCCCCTCCGCTGTCGTAAATCAGAAAAGAAAGGGGGCGGCTTGTTCTTTAAGCCACGCCCTTTCCCGGGAAACAATAAATTCTCCACCATGTGGTCAATAGCCACCATGCTGCGGTGGCCATAACGCGGAGGGGTTTCGCAAGAAAATGAGAAGCGTGATGCGTGAGAGAAAGGCATTCACCGTAATTCGAAGGTTCCCCCCAAAACACTTGATTATGATAAGCAGCGGTGTTCCAGGATAACATCGAATCAATAAGGCACTTGAGTTTTTAAAAAATGATAAAAAAAGTGAAACAAAAAGTCACAAGGAATACACCGGTTCCGAGTCACAAATTCCATAGTCAACCGTGTGTACTCAAATAAAAAATCTTTTCTTTTGTTAAGTTTCTCGCACGCAACATATCAAAAGCCGCAAAGACATCACTGCCTATGGAAACTCGAACGTTCGCAACATGAGACGGTACTCAGGCGCCAGAGCGACACCCCTGGGGGAAAAAAGCTACACTTGTAAAACATTCTTATGAAAAACGGGAAGAATAGGGATCTTACATTAACGTCTCCTTGAAGGTGACAGTAATATGAAACAGCGCAGATTTAACAGCCGCTTTGCAAGCCACGCCAAGCTGAAGCTCTGGAGGTACAATAGCTTTGCCGGTCCGTCTGGGTACTACAGATAATTTACCACTCTGCTCTAGAGCCTTAGACGAGAATTTCATAAAACTAATTAGTACTCTACCCGTAAAAAATAAGAAACAAAAAATTTAACGCCGACTTATTACTTTGTGCAAGTCAAGGAGTAAGACCAAAAGTGCAGAAAGGTCTTTCTGCACTACACCGTAGGTGTCTTCCGTGAAAGAGGCAGAAATCAGCGCCGCCAATCCTACAGTCAGTTACGGTAAGGAGATTAGAGAGGGCTCGAGCAAAAGTTCTCAGCACAAAAAGGGCAGGACAGTGCCAAAGATGGTTATCGCTTTTTTGTATTTTTTTCCTGCTATACCTTCGACAAGGTGCATCGCCAAAAGACTGCGAGCCCATGCTAAGCGCTTCCCATGATCCGGACTCTCTCCCCATAGCCACTTGACAGCCGGTCTCTGGAGCCAGTATTCACGGAACTAATCTCATGTCGGTTTATTAGTCACGCAACATGGTTTCAAAACCGCAATCCCTCTTACCTCTTGACTCTTTTGTTGGAGTTTCATCGCCACGGCTTCGAAGATGTTGGGCTTTGAGGGCGGATGAGATATAGACGCTTGGTGAAACGATTGGAATGACCCGTGCAGCGCGCGCAAACGCGATGTGCCAGGACTCTGTTCGTTTGTTAGAACATAAATTCTCATTTAACGCACACTCTGTCATGCTTTTATAGTGTAGCACATACCTGGACGAGTTCGATAGGTTTCGGCGCCTCTTTCACAAACTTTTCGCCCGACAAATCCTGCAGATACAGCTCCAATATGGACATAATGGAGTGAATCGCGTTATTCCAGTTCCGCGGGTGCCCGCCTAATAAACAACGTTAGGCTTGCCCTGACAAAATAGGCGTCATCTTACCCGGTATACTTAAGCTGAAGAGCTGCTGACGTCTGGCGGGGCTGAACTTGGCAATACGAGCCAAGTCCCGAGCTGTCTGAAGCATCAGCACTGGACTTGAAGGGGATAAAGCTGCTGCAAGCGTAGGTGTGGAATCCAAGTCGCTCTTTTCAATAGGAAATGTAAGAGGCTGCGAAAAAAAAGTCAACGCAAGATTACATAAATAATAATAACAAAAATAGATCGCGCTCGAGGTCAGCCATTACCTGTGTCAATTGCAAGTTTAGAAATAGCAACCCCAGCCGACTGATCCAGACCACAATGAACAAGGGTACTAAACCTCGCAGCATGGGGCGAAATACAGACGAGTTATCTTCCCGACCGATGCTCATCAAGTGACATACTCTAAGTTCCCATGGCGTTCCTAAGTATTCCAAGCTTGTAACAGTTTACTAAAAACGGCGCATTTTGACCTACCGAAGAGCCAATAAAGGACGCACACAGCAGGGAGGACCATGATAAGAATACGCCAAGCTTGTTTGGCAAGCGCACCTAAACGAGACCTCGTCGCTTGATAAAAAGGTTCCTGGATCGAAGGAAAGGCCAAAATTCCATCGCTGCCCAGTTGACTCAAGATGCCAAGGTATAAACCCAAAGCTATCCCCGCGAGGGTCCATAAGATTGAGCCCCGGTTGAGACAGTATTCTTGGGAATCGGGACAAGGGGTTGCGATCTGGGTGTAACTGGGTCCAAGCATCGATAAATAGCATCTCAGAAGGGTGACAGTCAGGAGAGCATGCAAGCAAGCCTTGGACCAAACTTTCGGCGCAAAGGCATGGCACAAAAATTCCCATCTGCTCTTAAACACTCGTGGGAACGCTAGAAATATATGAAGATGATGAATAAGGAAAGGGTTTAAGTTGAACGGTAATATACGTGTCAGTGTCCTATAATGCAGAGCTAACGCTCCTGCAGATACTGCGGCTATGATGACGAAACAAAACCAGGATGACGGTTGCAAAAATATGTACACGGCTGACAATAGCCCTTCGTTGCTGGCATTATAAACCCAGGTCAAAGCAGTGACAATGGTCAACTGTACAAGAACTAAGTAGCTCCATGCTACTACAACTCTCTTCAAAGCCTAAAACACGAAGTAAGAGTAAAAGTTTAGATTCGTCATTCGAACCTAGAAAAACTGAAGTAGAAAATTAGAAGAACGGAGTTTGGTAATCTCTTCACTGGCAATTTAAATAATAAAACGAAACTGGCTTACCTCAGCATCCCACCAGCTTTCTGCAGAAACTACAGGCAAAACTGAAGTTTGTGTAGTTGTCTGCATGTTTTCGCTGGGTTTCTGTCACGTTGTTTTACCGCCAACCGCCATGGAACGATTTTTCTCATTGAGAGCTTCACAAAAACTCTTCCTACAAGGCTTGTCTTGTATGCCGAAAAAGCTTTAAACAAATAAATGAATTCCTTTGAATTTGCAGTTAATAATAATATGGAACTATATTACGCAAACAAACAAAAATCTACATGGCCAGATTGCAATATTATAAATCTATAAAAACGGGAAAAGGAATAACAATATTCGTTTCAGCAAATGCAGCGATGTCTATCTTTCTTTCTCAATGATCCGAGGCTCTTCTGCCTTTGCTTTGTGTCGTTAAATGATTCGGGGCATCTTCAAACATATATTTCAGTTTAAAAGCTTCTGCGAGTAACAGGCTGATTTCTGCCTCTCCCCAATTATGAGTTGGAAGGTTTTGCAATAGCAGCATGAGGCTCTGGAAATCGTATTGGCGGAGAACCTCTGTTCTCCAGCGTAGCAAAAAGGCCGCACACACGTATAAATGAAACTTGGCAAAACCATGAGGCTCGGACAAGCAAGTATCCCACAGTCTGATTGTGCAAGGCAGAGGCAGTTCCCTCATTAGTAAATTATTCATCCAACGAAAAGAAAATTGGAGGTAATCTACTTCGTGGGAAATCAGATGGCGATGTAACTCGGCTAAAAGAAAGGAATTTTTTTTTAATTATAGCTAGCCAGCCATTTCAATTTTGGAACTTACAATCCACTCTTTCTATGAGCTCCTGCAACTGCTTTACTTTAGTCTGAATACCGGGCTGCGCGAATGTATACTGGTCTTGAATACCGTCCAGAAGCTTGGACAAACACCAAAAGGCATCAGCTTCCATGTGTTTTCGTAAAACTTCCTCTATCTCTCCAACGGGATAAATTTCTGCACTACTACCTGTAAATGTAAGTTGGCATGTAATAATCAGTTAGGCGTGTAACGACAAAATTACCTTCAGGCAACTTTTCTTGCAAAAATACCAGGAAAAACGGAGTAACCAAATCGTTAATGCCTTGGACATAACCTGAAGCTGGATGGCGAATGGCCCAGATGAATAGAAGTCTTTCAAAGATTTGCTGCACTAAGGGTTGTTGTAATAAGGGCACCAGTGGAGACATGCGAGGAATGTCGATGTGAATCTAAGAAAATAAGCTTGGAAAATTGTGCAATAAAGCTTGTAGTAACGAACTTGTCTAAAAGTATCTTGATGAATGTCATCATGTCGGGTTTCGTAATATTGCTGCACAAAACCCCAATATTCCTCCCGTTTTCTTTCCAGTGTAGTCGCTCTACGTTCGATATTAGCTGGTAAGTAACCCTAAGGAAGTATAATTATGTAGTAGCTAATATCCTTGGCATTTCAAGCAATATTTACGGAAAGTAATCTCCAAGTATCAGGTCTAACGGCTGCAGGGATTCCTGACCAACTTAAAGATCTTAGCTCTTCCAAACTCGTATGTGATCCACTGAGAAGGGTTATAAACTTGTCCACTCGCCCAATTTGTCGTTCTAGAGAAAATAAATACATTGAAAATATGCTAGAACGACTATACCTTGGGGCTGCACCTTCAAACGCCTTCCTCGCCGTTGCACTTAACGTTGTGTCGCTTAAAAGCTGGGGATGTCCGGGATAGGATTTCGGATGAGGAACAGGCTTTTCAGGACCAGGTTTGTTCGCTTGATTCTGACTCTCTTGCAAATCTCCAAATTGCGCACCGAGTCTTTGTAAACCTTGGGAACTACGACCTGTCAGGCCGTGAGGGTAGTTGTTACCTTCTTGCTGTGAAGTTTGATGTTTCTGTAGAACACTCCGTGCTGTGCTTTGTACTACGCGCTTGGAAATCTTCACGTCGGAGATAATGAAAAATTCGTCGTCTCCGACGTCCCATGCATCCTCAGTACTATCCTGGAAAAGCTGGAAGGAGGCTGTAGGACTGGACAGGACTTGCGTGGGTGGTGAAGACTTGGTTGAAGAATTATCTGGTCCTTTATGTGGACTCCCAATTGTGTTGCTTGCACTTGCCCTATACCAAAAAGAATAGAGTTGTGACCATGCCGCCGAACCGTAATCTACTCCAAACAAGTCCGAGACGTTTGCATTGGATTCCACGTCTTCGAACCACAATTCCCAATCGTTAACTAGATCCATTTTTGTTCAAGGAATTATACTTCTAAACGTCTTAAGCTAAACTTACACCTCACACTTACGCTATGTATCTGCTCTGGAGACAAGAGCATATTTCTCATTTGATGAGCCTCACGTTATCTCGGATTTAAACCGAACGAAGGTCACGCAGAGATAAGTTAAGGCTAGAACGATAACGCCTAGTTCGACAAGCTAGCAAGTGATACATAGATACAAAGAACTAATACCTTCCGGGTAATGGTTTGCCTGATGACTTTCTCCAAAAAGTTTTCGTGTCCATAGCGAGGGGCATTCTTGGAATGCTTTCTCCGTGATACGGCCTATCAATCAAGCCAAAGCGCGCAGCCACAGGTGTTATCCTAATTATACACACAATTTTACTCCTTTAGTCAGTCACACTAGTGTACGTACAATAACAAACTGTAGGCTTGCTCTTTCGCACACGTTGGTTTTAGAAAGCTTACTAGTCTAACAAGTAGCACGCGGAAAACAAGCTTGACGCTTTAGAGTGTGTCGTGTTTAGTATAACAAGACAAATGCTTAAAACTAACGTTAAGAAAAAAAAGATTACTGTCTTAAAAGTGGATTGGCTTTATTAAACTTTATCAAATTAACAAATCTACTTACAACCTTTGTAAACCCGTTATGACCCTGCCATATCACCAACAAAAACAAACGCCAAGGCCATCTATGGAATTATTCGTGTATTCCTGATTTTCCTCAAATCTAAACTGTACGACATTGAGGAGTGTCTAGCACAGTCACTGACCCTGTGTGCAAAACCACATACCCGCCCCCTTCCCACAGCAAAAGAAAACTTTCGCTTATTCGTTAAAATGTTAAGGAAAGGAAGTAAAAACAATTTCCACTCGTGCTGTATTGAAACTTAATCTTGCAATCCCTCTTCCAAACTTGCACGCATTCTTGAAATATTTTCAAACTTCTCAGACATCTATTTCTTCTGGCTCTGAGCCGCCATGTGAGCCAGCATGCGATTTCCTGTGATAAAGGTGATTACACCTAACGCCAATAGGTACTTCAATGTGGTGAACATATTGAGCTGAAGCCAGAAACAAAGCAGCAGCGCGAAAATTCCTAACAAAACAACATTAAAATTTAGCCAATGGACTAGTTTACTGAGCCTACCTCCTAAACTAACGTGGAATGCAAGAGCACTGGCCGAAAGGGGGAAATTCGATACGTTAACTCCCAGTTTCAACCACTTGTAAAAGAAAGATCAAATTAGTTTCAGAATACTAAAAGCTCCAAATTACCATTCCCAGTAGAATAACCAATGGCAAAGCAGTCAAAAGCGTGAAACTGTTGGAAACAATGGAAGGTGGGCGAACTTCAGGTTCCCGGAACATATGCTATAAAACGAAATTGTGATTATTACAAAAATTACATCTTGACTTTCATTACTTTAATTTCCGGTTTGGGCTGGTACATGACGTGAGAGTCTTTAGGCTTGACTCCGGTTTGCGCAAAGGTCAACTTGACGTCCGCCATGGACCAAACGAAAGGGTTGCTGATGACAGCATCTCCGATAATGACGTCGATGGTGTACAGACCAGACAAGGATCCAAACTCCTTAGCTTTAGCATTAACCTCCTAAAATGAGGCGTTAATTCTTTACAAACTTAATTTTGCTACTTTACGTTACCAAATCAAATTTATAGACGTCATTCGTATCAGGTTCAGCAACAAAAACAATTTCTTGCTTGGTTTCGGAATTGGTCAACTTCATGAAGGCTTGATGAACGGTCATCAAGTCTCCACTCCTTTGATCCCTCAACACAAATCGGAGCAAAACCTTTTGTTGGAAATCGGCTTCCAAAGCACCGCTTAGCTTCGACGGATAAGTCACCCTAGGTCAAAATCGTAGCTAGAAAGGCAGGATCATGTAGATATGACGTCATTACTTTTTGGCTCTAGGTGCAGTGGATTGATCAGCATCAGCCACGGAAATTTCAGCTTCTTCCAATTTCACTTGGGTCAAGACAACGACTTCAACAGCAGCTCCAGTAAGTCCAACCAATTTTGCTCCTGAATCGCCCGAAGCTGAAGCAGAAAGAGCGATCTTGTATCTACCACGGCTTGGATTGGCTGACAAGAAGTTGAGTTCAAACAGGGACCTAAAACAAAATATTTTTTTTTCATTTCTTGCAAGACAATGATTTCATTATAGCGTACTTATCAGAAGAAGAAGGAATAAGAGCATGATTGGTCAAGACAACAGCATCATCCTGAATCCTGCTTGCTGATGTGACACTCAGGGTGAGAGGTCCAATAGAATTGCCTAGCATGTCTGTGACGCGAACCTTAACCCAAGGTTGTTCGGAAGAAACCATCACTGGACTGGCAAGGCTGAGGGCTACTGGGACATGGAACTATAACATAATACCTTATTATAGGAAACAAATAAAGAGACAAAATTGACTTTCCGTACCTTGTTACTGGACAAGATGTTCACGACGTCTAAAAGGTAATGAATACCTTTGACAGTTTGAACAGATCGTCGGCTAACCAGGTATTCGGCAAACTTGAGCGCTTGGTCGGCAGTAAGAGGAGGAGACTTGCTCAGGACTTCGGAGAGACGGTAAGCCCCGCTCAATACCAGTGCTTAATAAGAAAACCATGTACATCTGGAGCCGTAACATTGGTTTTCGTTTTACCTGTGACACTAAGGCCGCCTTCAAATTGCATCATTTTATTGTCCACGGTATCAGCTTGGACGAGAGCATCTTCAATGCGCTTATGCAAAGAAGCAGCCTGCTCTTTGTTCAGGACAGTTCCAACATGGAAAGCCATACCCAAAGCGTTGATGCTATCGTCTTTCTTCAAAGCTGCAGTCAAAGCTTTCAGCGTTTTTGCGCTATCAACCGCATGGCCCAATGCAGCTAAACTAAGGGAGGCATGGTAAATATCGGCCACGGAAGATGTTCCCAAAATCGCATCACTTAAAGTCTATTAGAGCCAAATATTAGATACAATAGTTTTACATTTTCGTCATCTTGCGGCCTTACTTGCTGCAAGTTGGCTGGATGATTCAGCTGGCAATCTTTCAATGCTTGGCTAGTTTGGCTAACATAAAATGCTGACTCGGGAGTACTGCTTTTGTCCAGGTTTGCTTGGAGTTTTTTGCAAAGTATCTAAAATAATAAAAAAAATACGGAAACATTTAGACTTAAAGCAGGAGAAAACGTGCAGACGTGGTATGAGGTACGTTACCTGAACATGGGGAATGTCTGCATTCAAAGCCTTCAAGCCAGCCACGCTGTGGTGTAAAACAGCCAGGTCATCGCTCGTAAGAGATGCTTCTAATATATGTTGAAGTTTGGATACATCGGTTGTCGTTAAATATGAAGAGAGTCCATAGCTGTGCGCTAAAAACAGGGAAACCAGCACACCACACACTAAACTATTCCCTGAATAAAATAAAATTAGGAAAGGAAAAGGGAGGATTAGAAAAGGAAATAAAATGACCCAAAACAGTATTACTCAATTTACTAAGCTTTAATGTAATAAAACAAGACATAATTGCTGTAAAATCTGGAGTTTTACTTGTGTTTCTCATTGTATCTCTGACCGGCTTCTTCACGACACGAAACTACACAGCAAAAGCCCTGCCCCTTTAGTTCCACGCCTCCGACGACCAATGAGAGAAACCCACGTTGCTGACGTCACCGGCACATCGACTTGAATGTTTCTTTAGCCGCTTCTTAATTACGCAAAGAAAAATATCTTTCTGATTGTATCTCAAGCATGTATGAGTTTGGGAAATCGTCACTTACATAAGACAAATAAAAATGCAGATGTGTAAGCTAACAGCTATGCTTTCATATTACCGAAAACCTACAAAAAGTAATGCGTGCAACATGCCAAGTGTCGAATAGGGTGGTGTCTTTATATATCAGTATTGTTGTTGAGGATAATAACCCTGCCAATTCTGCTGGTAACCTTGCCCACCATACCCCCACTGTCCATACTGCTGATAATATTGGCCATATTGTGACTGATCGTAAGGAACTGCGGCTGCGGAAGTTGCAGCATCTCCTGCTACAGCACCTGCTCCGGTTGCAAGGGTTTTGTCCTCAATCTTGGCTTTTTTGGTCTCAGGTCTAACGAAAAGTTACAGAAACATAAACAATTAATATAACAATTTAACAGAAACAATTAATATAAATCCCAATCAACAGAAACACTTGTAAGACAGGTGCTAATAGCAATCGACATAATATAAAATGCTTCGAGAAACACCTGCTCTCTTCAATCTAGGCATTATAACCGCGACTATTCCCACGATGGTACAGCCGCTTCTCAAAATGCCAATTTCTTTTTAAGTGTAAAAAATATAAACGCTGTACCCTTCTTCAGTCTTTCCATCGGCTGCCAATTTGGAGGCTCGAGCTTCATCGGCGCTTTTCTTCAACTGCGCCAATTCTTCTTGGGCCGTCCAGACGACATCCAAACTTGTGCCAAATTCTTCGAGAAATTCCACCTTTCTCTGGGCAAATCTGTACCGTTCTTCTGCGTCTAAAGGTGCCAAGATTCCTCGGTCGAGAGCTTCCACTACCGCGTCGAGGTCCATTGGCTGTTTCTGGTATTCCAGATCCAGCAATTGCATATGTAAACGAGCACTGGAGGGATCTTTTTCCAAACCTTTAAACAAAAACTGCGACGCCATGCTCATGTCCCCTAACACCTGCCATAACCAAAATGCTTATTAACTTTTTGCGAAAACGGAAAAAAAGAACAACGAATGTTTCGATTTACCTTTGCAGCGTAACGCGAAGCACGAACGGCAATATCAGCTCTGACATCACCAGGTAATTCTTCTTTGTCCTTATCCAGGTAAGAACTGAACAAGGCTAACACCGCTGGGTGACCAAAATGTCCTCGTCTAAGTACATGGATCCGTCGAACGGGAACAATTCCCAGATCAGGATGTTTCTTTTCTAATTGTTCTAAGATCTCCGATGCCACCGACACATTGCCTAAGCATAAGACATTTCGTTATTTAAAAGCTTAACAGGTATCTTTCAGCATTTATACCGGTTTTTTCCTCATACGCTGCCCAATGCAAATGAATGTTGGGTTTATCCTGCAAATGTATCGTGCATGCCCTACGGAATACATCACGAATACGGTTTTGGGTTTCTTCACTTTTGGGTAAAGTTTCCAAGTAGTTCACGTACTAAAAATAGTTGTCAAAATATAGTTTAAATGGTCAATTCATAAGTTTAGTACTTACTTTTAACCAAAATTCCTCATAGAGGGCACATGCTATCAAACATCGCTCGAAAAGAATGACTATTCTTTCTTTGTTGCCTTTAGATATCTCAAAATCGGTGTACGTTCTCCAATTCTTTAACTGTCCTCTTTCCAAGGCTTTCACGTGGAAATATGGTCTTTTAATCGCTTCTTCAAACGTCCAGCGCTCCGTGATGGCCGCTTCCGTTTTCCGGTGTGTGGCTCGTCTCATGGTTTTAATGATTTCTTTCATCTTGTTCACCTCTTCGTCACTCAGCTTCCCGTCCTCGTCTCCATCCTTATCCTTCTTGGCATCACTGTCTTCGTCTTTTTCCTGGCGTCGACGCAGAACCTCCTGCTTAATTGTCTCGTACTCTTCAGTAGTTAACAGCTCTTTTGGATCATTTTGCGTCACCAGATCTTCGAAACTAAACACAAATTGTTTACTCAAGGTTTAAAGTAGCGCAAATCTTTAAATTACTTGTCGAAATGTGTCGAATGAAACTGAGTCGGAATTTTGAGAAGACGGTCGTAAATGCGGAATACTCGACCCAAATCATCTCGCTCAACTTCCCAATTAATGTACAATTCCCAAATTCGATCAGACCTGTAAATCAAACCAGAATTACTTTAATTAAACATTACAAAAAAGTTTTTCACTTAGACATAATCTTTTCAAGAAAACTTGACAAAAAAAGGAACAAGCGAGCCAAACTGACCTGAATTCAAGACCACAAGTATCAACAGCTCTCTCAAACTGTTGTCTGACGTAATCCTCGCGCGCTGCATGATGAACGCGACAGTAATTCAGGTAATGAAGCCAAAGGTCAACGGAGAGGGGAATGGCCGCTAGACCACGTTCAAAAACCTACAAATCATAAAGCGTTAGGCATCAAAATTTCATTTTTTTCAATCGCTTTTTAAATAAATTTTAATAAACTTGGTCGAGAAAATACCTAAAAGCAATTTAGCAATTAGTGATCATATTGAAATAATTATGAATGCCCTTATGATGCTACCTGGGCGTGGTTGCCCCTCCGCCATTCCACATTGAAGGCCTCTTCATTCGGCCCCAAACCCCAGGCTGGTAAAAAGGGGTATACATACATGGGTCAAAAAGGAAAAGCGAACTATTTCTGATACTTTTTTCTTATAAAATATTAGTTAAATATAAAGTTGTGACGATGACCAAGGCGGAACGCTACGCCTCGGGAGCTTTTTTTGGGGTTTCTCCCAGAGAATCTCTACAAATTGTTCCCACTAGAGCTGCTTGTCGCACGAGTGATTTTGTTTAATACAGATTTTGAAATAAATTAAATTATTCATCCTACGATGGGTCTCGCGTTAGGCTTCTGCAGGTATAACTTCACTTTCTGTGTGCCTCATCATACGTACCTGAGCCGGCTTGAAACATTTTTGTTTGTGCCCCATCAGACAATACAAAGTGAACCCAAAATCAAACTCGCGAGGATTAAGACATATTCGAGATAAGGGAATAATTTAAATACGTTAAGTCCAAACCCTTGGACTTGACCAATAACCTGTCTTGGCAAACTTGGAAGCTTGTAATTAAGAGTAAAGTTTTCTTTCATTTTCTAAGGCCAAAATAATGAGGTTGTATAATTGGGATTGCATAATTAGAGTTAAATTTTATGGAAGTTTGCCAAGATAATTGGTTACTGTTCATGATATAACCTGTTTTGCGATGCTTAAACGCATTTACCTGTTCACAATCCTTCTTGTGTGCTTTCTTCTTTTCGTAGTCAGCATATTTCTTCCAGTAACCGTAACAGTAGGGATAGCGAGCCAAGAACGAGTCGTATGCCTCACGCGCCACTTCGAGATCATTCTAGATCGGAAATCTTACAGAACCGAAACGAATACATTGTAATATTTTACTTCTTGGTCTACGCATTGAAGTAAGGTAGTCCAAGCGTTAAAATCGCGCGGGTTTTCATCGACTGTTTTCCAATGCTTCTCCAAGTCCGGTAAAAGTTTGGACTGCTTATGGACTGGCCCCTCTTTTTCCTTTTTTTTTTTTCGTCCTTCTTTTCTTCCTCCTTCTTCACACCGTTACCCATTTTCAAGCGCTTAGCTTCTTCGACAGCCGCTTTAAGATCAAAACCGAAAGATTTTACGCTATCGGGTGGAATGTCAAAGCGAGAACGTTTTCTGGATTCCGCCACACTTTTTTAACCAAAGAAAAAAATAAACGTATTACAAATACATAACTTAAACCCCAATAAATTGCTTACTGTTCTTCCTTAACCTCAGCTGGTTGTGAAGGATTACTGCCTTCATCTGGAGCAGGTTTCCAAGGACTATTAGCTGAAGCTGAATTTTCTTCATTTATAGCAATGGCACTAAGCTCTTCTCCGTTTGCCGGCACCGAATTGCCTTCATTACCTACGGAAGTACCATACATATTCAAATGATTAAAATATCATTCTCAAACGATGTCAACAAATAGCAAAAATAACGTCTACTTGAAAACTTCAAGCGTAGAAGGATTAATACGATGCTTACTGTTGTCGGTATCCATTTTGACAGGTTTCAAGCCAGGGATTGAGTTACTATCTCCTTCCCCATCGAAATTTGAGTTACCAAACTGGCTCCAAGAGTCTCCGGCATTCGCACTAGCGAACGGTACAGAATCTTCTGAATCGGCCACTATAAAATAATAATCCTGGAGTTACACTTCGTCACCACAGCATCTTCTTTTTCTAATCAACAACAATATCTCAAATAACTCTGCTAGGGGAAAATCATACTAGACATGATGGAAAGACCTTGTAGAATAGATTTAATAAAATGACCTTACTTTGCGTTACTTCTTGTGCTTTCCAGCAAAGATGATTAGGATATTTGGCGCTTAGTTTTAACGTCAGGAAATATTCTTAGGCTTCGCCATGTAATTCGCGACGTTGCCACCCTATGTTTATAGCTACAAAAGAGAGAACGATGAAATAATCTTTTAAGTTATACGCGTGATTCAGAAATTAAGCTAGATATTTTTTTACAAACTAACGTTATTATTACTTAGAAAATGATATCAAGCTTTTCATGTTAAATATAATTTCTATGTATCACAGAAAAACAGGCAAGACCACAGTCCAGTACAAAGGTATACTTCAAGTAGTTGATCTTTTTGTCATAAGATGGCAATACTGTCATACCCCTATATCATGCAACAGGTTCTCCAGTTTCGGAACTCGGAGATAAACATGACACTTGTGTGTATTATGGCTTCAAATGTTCTCTGAAAACAAACGACAAACAGGTGTCACTCACGTTCAAAATTGGTAGTTGGATTGGAAATGCATTAGTTTAGGTTAGGTTAGGCGGTGGTGCTCATGGGGGGGGGTCGTGAGGAGTAACTCCTCTTGGCCATGTTCTTGGGGGGGGGGAATTGAAGGGAATCCCCCCTCGAAATGTTGGAGGGGGGGAATTTGTAGGAGTTGGAGGGGGGAACTCCTCTTAAACCTGGGGGGATGAGCACCTCTGAGGTTAGGTTAGTTATACCTAGGCTAGACGGGACAAGTTAATGATAATCAACTCCGACTACCTGAGTTAAATATGTTTAAGTGAGTCGTCTAGAAACAACAACATTAACGCCACAGTATAGAGGTTTACACAGTATGGTAACAGGGCTATCTTCCAATGTTAAGGTTTTCTGACGACCTTCTCGGTCCCCAGAGTAATATTCAGGTAAAAGGCCAGAAAATCAAAGGGTACATTCGCAAACCTCCCAGTGCAGTTCAAAAAGGGTCAAGACGATTTACAAAGCGCGCGTTGCCGGTATGACCCTACGTCAGCCCAAAACTCCCTAGAGTGCCTGAGAGAAAGGTCACCAGTCCCCCGTTTTGTGAATGTTTTGTTCTCTTCTCGAACCCTTTTTCTATTAGATTAGGAATGCCTACATTGGGGTACATGGGCACAGTCTGGGAATCCATCCCCCATATAAGCTTTCGTACCCCCACATCCTCTTGGGACCGAGAGTTTTGTCAGAAAACCTTAACATTGGAAGGATACCCCTGTTACCATACTGTGTAAACCTCTATACTGTGATTAACGCTAATGACAATCAACTGTTAACGAAGTTTCCGATTTAATGAAGTTGGTACAACTTCATTAACTGTGACCAACATTAGCTAATGCCTAATTAAAGTCCCGTCTAGACAATTTACCTGATTAAGTTAGGACTAGGATGACAAAATAGCATTTCGTCGCTTCATAAAACGTTTTTCTCATATAAATATAAAAATAACCAATACGAATAAAAACCGGAATCAGTCTCTTTTCTAGTGTAGGCCTTAACTGATCGCAAATGCACGCAAATAGTGCTGTTAAAAAAAATCATCGGCCATACGTGAAAACGTCATTTTTGTCGTTCGAATGGACTTTCTGTCGAGAATGTGTTTAATTATGTGAAGGTTAACACTAATAAAGCATTGGAAAGGTTTAAGCTTGGTAAAGCACATTTATTCGCTTCANGGACTTTCTGTCGAGAATGTGTTTAATTATGTGAAGGTTAACACTAATAAAGCATTGGAAAGGTTTAAGCTTGGTAAAGCACATTTATTCGCTTCAGAAAAAGTCTACTTCACGCTCCAGAAGAAACGAGAGATTGTGGCCTAGGTACTAAGAAAGATATTTATAACAAACTATTTTTCTGAATGTACTTCTTATCTCTATACCTTTACAAATCAGGAGACTGCTTATTAATGAAAGTATAGCTTTTAATAGATATTCTCTCCTATTTATCGCTAATCTTTTGTGCAAGATGAGCAGCTGGACGAGAATTAAAGTTTCTCCAAGAAAACTTCGAAAAACAACTTCACTTGTCAAAGGTGTAAGCGGAAACACGTCCATCGTTTGCGGTTCAAAATACTTTCTGATAGAAAAGCGACAAGAAAAATACTTTTTGACAGAAAAGTGTTTAAATATGTGAAGGTGTAGCCTTAAGCATAGGCTTAAGCTTAATGAAAGTGAACTTTCAGTTTGTCGTCTGGACACTCATCAACTATTCCCCGTTCTGGGACGAGTTGAGCAACATTAAAAGTTAATGATATTTAGCGTCCCGTCCAGTGGTGCTGATGGGGGGGGGGGGGTCGTGAGGAGTAACTCCTCTTGGCCATGTTCTTGGGGGGGGGATTGAAGGGAATCCCCCCCCCCTCAAAATGTTGGAGGGGGGGAANCCTGGGGGGGATGAGCACCTCTGGTCCCGTCTAGCCTAGGTATTAGATTAGGTTAGGTTAGCTTAGTTAGGTTAGGTTAGCTTAGGTTTGATTAGGTTAGGTTAGCTTAGGTTAGGTTATAGGTTAGGTAAGCTTAACGATTCTCATCAATTTTCGTTGATGAGAGTCGCTAAATCTTGCACTTCCTTTATTCACTCCACTAGCTGAAAAAGAAAAATTCATTGTTGGCCAGTGACGCGTAATGTGTCATGTTTGACTCCGGGATACATTATGTACATATGTAACTAAATCCGGAGAACGTGTTGATATCATGAATATTATGCAAGTCGAAACAAAACTTGAAACAGAATTTTAAAAGAAATTTAACGATATAATTGAAAAATTAGTTTTCTAAACATATCTTTAAACGCTGCGTCAAAGATTTAGATATACGTTTTATTTAAAATTATTCAATTTATGAAAAATTTAAATAAATCATGTATCTAAATCTTTTGACACAGCTTTGTAATATATTTTTATTAGAAAATTGTCAATGCTCCAAAATCCACTACGGTAAAGTCCTTAAAAATGCATTTATGGAAATGCGAACTTCATATGGGCACAGAGGTGAAAATAAAATGTATAAATATTTTTCACTATATTTCCGTTCCCTGTTTTTCTAAAATAATAACTAGATTATTAAACCAGATAAATGTGTGATAACTGCCTCTATTCTAACAGCTAACGGCAGATGCACCTCTTTTCCCGAAATCTTTCGGCTTGTCTAGTCTTTACCAAATTCGCTCCCTAGTGGCAAGAATGGGCGAAATCCACTATTTAACGTACAGTAATCAAACTATTGATCGTCTTATGGACTTCGCGTATTGACCAATGACAGTGCTTATCCGTCATTTTGACCAATCCTGTCGTTTCTAGACCACTACTACGCTTACGCAGGGTTTTCAACACAATAACCCTTCTAAACTCCCCAGTCAATTAAAGGAACAGGTCATTCAATTAAGTGGCATTTAGTAGCGAAGCTGATCCCTCTACCTGGCAAAAAGGAGAAAACAAGAAAGCGCATAGCGAAAATGAAGCAAGAAATTTATTTGTCAAAAATATTCATTTTCAAAATGAAGCAAGAAATTTATTTTTGAAAAATAAGAAAAGTATTTAAGAAAAGAAGAAAAGTAATAAGAAAACAAGAAAAATATTTTTTGACAAATACATTTCTTGCTTCATTTTTCGCCATGCGCTTTCTTGTTTTGTCCTTTTTCCGCGTCTTTACACATCTCCGCGTCTGAAGGAAAGAAATTCTGGGCTCTTGGCTACCTTTATCTAACTTTACCAGCCGGAATTTACACAAAGGAACATAGCAAGATGGCATTTGCGAGAATTAAAGCTACCAAGAAGGAAAAAAAACAGTGAAACAATAACAACACAGCCTTATGGCAAGTGCCAGAGGTTGCCTGATAATGGCGGATTCGACACCTCTCCGGATAGATTGCGTTAATTTGGAAACAAGTCTATTAGAATCTCAGCCGCGAGGCCCCCGAGCGAAACCACGTTGGAACTACGTTTGCCGAACCGCTTCGGTATTAGAAACAGAATCTTAGATCATATACACTATAGATAGGGCATGGCTATGCTGCGATGCGTACAGAGTAAAGGGGGGCGCCAGTAGTAGATTTCCCCACAACAAAAGCGGTTTTTGTTTACGTTCGTTATTGTTTCCATGGTTTGGCTTCTATAGCACTTGATTCAAAACAAAGCAAGGTTTAGAATTCCATTGGAAAGAATGGTACAACATTGCTCCTTCCCAGGTTGTAAGAAACATTCCGAAAAAGAAAAGAATATTACCTTTCATAGGTACGTCATTTTTTATATTTCCATGGAAATATAAAAAATGACGTACCTATGTTTAATTGTAATTTTGCAAAATTACAATTAAGCTTCGTGATGTGTTATGTTATTTCGAACAGGTATCAATGGACTAACGCAGAAATGCTTGAGCAATGGAAAAAGGTTGTTGGGAATCCGAATCCCAAACCAAGTCAAAGGATTTGTTCAGCCCATTTTTTTCCATCTGAACTTATTCGTGGTAATGTAGTAAAGCTACATTTCTCAGCTGTGCCAAAACCTTCAAGTGGTGTGTGAAAAACTTGTGTTTGGTATTGCGATTTTGCTATATGTCTCATTTCTAGATCCTTTATTGGTACGGGTTGAAGCACATGAAAGAAATCCTTCCACTTGCGACGTAGTTCTGCAAGAAGTAAAGACCTCTTTCTTGTGTCTTAGTGGTTTATCTAAATCCGTGCCGAATATAGGATTTGGATTTCACCGAGCAAAAATTGTGAGGGCGTTATAGTGGGAGCAGAAATAAATTTGAAGCGTTCAATCGAAGCTTCTCGCGAAGCTTCATGCTTCGAAGCGACCATGAAAGCTTTAAAAAACGCGCCAAATTCCCCACAACAATGGCGGCTGAGTTTGAGTTATGTCGACGAGTCGACCACAGCCGTCCATACATGCATGCCCTATCTATAGTGTATATGATCTAAGAACAGAAAATACAAATTTCGAACAGTGGCCACTAGATGTCTGATTTTAAATCGGTAAATTTCCTAAAAAATCGATCAGATCCCTGCCAATTTAGGTCAACGCCGATCAGATAAAAATAAATAAATGGCGTATATCAAATTACTCACTATTCAGGATCACTACATGCAGAACTCCACTGATACGAAGTACTTGACGATAAGCAAATCACGTACGGCTGTGTTTAAGTAGTTATTTAATTGTATATATTCTTAACTGAGAATTCATATTTTTAAAAAGTGCAAATTCATAGTTTTATTCCTTCAGCGGTATTCCAAATCATATACGTGTCTGTGGGAACTTCAAGAAATAGAAGATTGATACACCGAAAAGGACGGCGGCGAGCCAAGAAATCAAGCAATCCAGGTTAGATAAATATCTAGAGGAACATAGCTGTATACTAACTTTTTAAACGTTTGGTCTCTATCTCAGAAGCGCAATTTTGATTTACATAACTTCCCGGTGTACTATACAAACAAGTTATTAGATTGCGCCCTGCTCTATTTTCCCATCACCCTGAAGACAACTTCAGATCCCAGACTGAGAACTTTGGAGTCAGCGTACTCAGCAACCTTCCCAATTTACATCGATCGCCAAAAATACATTCGAACAACCAAACTTACCGAAATCACTGAAGTTAGCTAAGGGAATATAAATTTCCAAGGGAACAGACAAGAGAGCTTTTGCCCTCTCTACCTCTGCTTTTATCTTGTGCTAAGTGCTATCCCTGTCCTTTTCCTATGATTCGATCATGATACCATAGGGTTTGAGCTCATGAAAGCTCTAAAGTCTATTAATGGGCACTAGCTTGGCCTTCCAAACCCCGTTTCTAACCTGATTATACACCAAGTGTGCTCCTTACCATCCAGTCATAGGTCATGTGCACCTATACATTATGTCGACAGCCCTTCATGGTCTTTCGAGGCCCAGGCAGTCTAAACATAATCCCAGTAAAGCGTACTTACAAGCCGTAAATCCATTTTATAAGCTATACATATACTACTTCTCTGTATCGCACTGTGCCTACGTTATACCTGGGGAGCATAACTGAAGGCTCCTTTTAAAAGGATATTCCGGTAACAATTTGTGCTCCACGCATAAAATGAAATTGCAAGAGAAAATGTGCACCAATTTGTGCTCTTTATAACGTCTCGTAGTGTATTGTCCGATAGCCGTAAACTCGCCGTGTCAACCTGCAACCTCCTTACGTTCTCATACAATTTATAGCATATAACCCATATACACTCGTCGTGGTTTAAGTCTACATTAGATTTAGGGAAGTATTGAGGCTCACTGGACGTTTTCATAACTTCTTGGGGGCAGAATTTTAGGGATCGGTATAGACAAGAGTAAGTGTAATTCGCTGCGTTCAAAGTGGGTTCCTTCTCGATGGAAGAATTGTAGGGATCTGGTACTTTTTAAAATCTAATTCTGAGACACTTAAATGCAAAGTCCTCTGGACTTCACTTTCTCACGCATTCCATTTAAATGTTGTAAATTATGTACATTTTTTCTTTTTCAGTTCGAGAGTCGCTAACACTAAAAGGACTTAACAAATTCGCATCATAATTGTTCCGTTGGGGGAGTTATATAATATTAGAGAACAGTTAGGTGCTCCCTCAAGTCATGTGTAGGTCTCCTTTGAGGATGCGTGTGAACGTCTTTTTGAATTGCTGGTTAGCGAGCGCATAACAGAAAGGGTTGAGAGGGGAATTAGCGTAGCAAAGAAAGTACGAGAACATGTACACGTGTACGTTTATACAGGGCGGCTCGGAGCAGAAGCCTTCTACCAACGCGAAGATGTGGTATGGGGTCCAGCAAGCGACGAATGCGCCCAAGATAAAGGAAATGGTGCGTAAGGCCTTCCGCGCCCTATTCTCGGACTTGGACTTTTGTCGCTCCTCGCCGTCTGCCTTCTTTTTTCTTCGACCTTTGATCCGCTTCCCAAGCGATTTGACTAGGTCGCGTTTGGTCTTGGTAGTGAGCGTAGCGCCCTCTGTTGGTCCGGTACCGTCCTTGCTGGAACCGTCGAGGGCTGTACTGGTACCCGTGGCCGTCGCTGCGTCGGCAGTGATGGCAGGAGGAGATTTGAGGGGTCCGTTGTTACTGAAAATTGTTGGGCCATTGGTCGCGGGGCCGTTGGCCGCTACAGCCTGTTTATCGAGTACTGGCGTTGGGGCGAAGGTTACTGTGGGTTGTTGAGAGGGTGGGACAGGGGTCGGAGGCAAAATTTGCGCGGGGATGATGTTAGACTGAGGTTCGGCTGGAGTAGGACCCTGTATAACCGTTGTGAGAGAGGCAGCAGAGGTATCTGCTGTGGGGATTGCGATGGAGGAAGCGGAGTGCTCCAGCTTTTGGGGTGATAAGGGTGGTGAAGGCTGGTTCATGGACGTTGGCATTGAAGACGGTGGTGTCTCAACTGCCGGAGACGGAACGATAACGGAACTTTCATCCATGTAGCGGAGGTCAGCTCCGTCTAATGCAACCACTACGTCATAAGTCAGAATGGAAGCTGGGTTTACTATTAGGGTGTTGGGAGGGGGCGGACGGGTGTACGGATGGCCAAAGCCTGCTTTCATGGGCGGACTCACAGGTGTAGAAGTGGCTATGGGTGGAGGAATATGTTCAGGAGGGGGCGGGAATTCGGATGCCAACAGGTTGGGTTCGGGATTGGCGAAATCCGGTGGAGGGGGCGGCAAAGGCAGCGTTGGTGAAGGTAACGCTGCCGGATTTGGAAGAGGGGTTGGTGCCACTACGGTGACTTCGACGACCAACTTTTCAGTTGGGACTTGAGCAGGTGGTGAAGCGATAATAGCCGCTGCTGAGGACGCGGGTTGTGGCGTGAGTTTCACTGGTGCCACAGCCGGAATCTCCGTGTCAAGAAGAGACGCTTCAGGAATTCGGGGCAGAGTTTCGGCTGTAGGGGTTTTTCGGGAATTGGGAGGCGGTTGCAGGCGGGGTACAACAATCGATGTCGTATTTGCTGGCACTGGAACCTTTTTCTTGGGTATGTTAGTAGATTCATCATCGGAATCGAATGCCGGGGAAGACGATCTCTCGACGTCGCCCTTCTTATCTGAAAAACTTGTAGTTTCCGTGGTTCCTCTGGAGGACGTCTTGTGAGAAGAGGATGAATCGCCCGGAGGAGGGTGGACAGCTAACGCTAATGCTGTAGTAAATGCACTATTGCCGCTGCCTGCAGCAGCATTACCCGCGACACCACTTGGAGCAGTGGTAGTTCCTGAAGTAGCTGCCGCCATTCCAGGTTTATCTTGACTCAACAAGGTGCTTTGTGTCTTGGAGACTCCTATGTTAGCTGTCCGACCAGCGACGCCCGCCATTCCACCGACAGACATTGCCACCATGGATTTCATCTTTTTGTGCTTGGCCGCTGATTTTTGTTGCATGTCATATGCCGTCTTATAAATGCCCCCATAGAGGATGAAGAGTACTACCAAAGTGATCCAATAATAGCCGATAATGAGGGCCGTGTTGAATACTGGATTTTTCAAAAACTGGACGGTACACTCTCCTTCAGACAAGTCTCGGTAGCCAATGAAGTGTTCCCATCCGAATATGGAAATGAAGAAGAGCAAGGCAGGGATGATCCACGTAATGGCGACCATCCAAAGCAGCTTGTTTTTCGTTCGCCAAGCCCGGTATTGGGCGGCTATCTTGACTGAGCAGAATCGATCCACCGTGATGAGCAGAACCGTGTACTGCGACACCAAACAGACGGTGTAGTCCACTGAAAGCCACAAATCGCACAGGATCGGGCCCAGGTCCCAGTACCCCGTCACCACATAGATGGTGTAGAAGGGCATGGACACTGTCCCGATCAGCACGTCAGTCGCGGCAAGCGAAGCGATGAAATAATTGCTAGGCTGCCTAATGGCTCGCTCCACGATGAACGCCAGCAAGACCAAAATGTTGCCCCCGACAGTGAGCACAATACAAATCCCTAAGCAAATGACGATACAGATACTCTGCCATAGTTCAAAAGGCATTTGCGGCTCGGAAGCGGTAGCCGTTGTCGACGCGTTCTCGAAGCACAGACTTGTCCCGTTGGTGGAGTTGGTACCGTTGAAGGAGCACCACGGAGGGATTGCCTCGGTGCTGTTGTCCCACCCAAAGAGAGTCTCATTATACAAATCGTACACAGTCTCTGCGTATTCGCTCCAGCTGCTGTTGCCGTTTCGAGACGGGGCCAAGGGACCGGAAGTAGTTGCATCCAGACCCAACAGCTCCCGGCATTCCGAGTCACTGGCTGGCGAGTCCAACTCTTTGCAAAACCGGAGTTTCTGCTTCCGCTGTTTCCTGTGAAGGAAAAATGGTAAGAATTATTGAAGGAAGTACTGCCTTTGGAAACTTCTTCTCGCGTAACCTTTTGTCTCTTATTTGCTAAGAGGGTTATACACTTCCCTCCTTTGATACAGGAAGTAGGGGGTGTGGAGGGGATATCGCCAGACCCACTGACCCTTTCGAATATAAGCAAAGATTGTTACTAAATATCATTAATGCTACCATTAACTATTCTCCTTTCCCTAAGACTGCCATGAATTTTTGCTTAGCTTCCCGTCGTCGATGCCTGCTCCCCTCATGGATCGTTAATACTATACCCCAAAGATCTGGGTATCATCCATCTTCATTGAACGCGGTCCAGTTGGCTGCCAGACTAAGGTTTTTCGTTTTTCTATAGCATAACCTTTAAGGGAAATCTTAGTGGGTATCAGAGGCAGAGGGACGAGGAGGAGACAGAACGATTGAAAAGGTCATACACCAAACCAGCGAACGATCCAGCAAGGATCGCATACAAGATAGGCGTTGAAAAGCTAAGAACGGAAATTTTCTTCTTTGTTCAAGTTTCGGGTTTGCAGAAAGGAGACTCGGAATGCCTTTTCAGAGGGTAAAAAACGAGTGTGAGGAGGGCTGTGGCTGTATGGCGGCGAGGAGTCGTTGGAGGCTTAGGAGGAAGAGGCATCATCATCATTAGACGATGATAACGCTGGGAAGTGGAGCTATATTGCCCGATGCCGAGGATGGTCTTTTCCTTTACAGTTCTCGTTTTCTAGTCTCTGCAGCGGGGACTTTTCACAGCCTAATTTCTACGGAAAATCTGGAAACCGTGAAAGCTTGCACCGTGATGTCACCAGTTGATTAAATTCCCCGCGTTAAGACACCGGGTTCAACGAATTGAACAAGACATTTCTTTAATCACGAGAGGCTTGTAAAAAATAGAAAAGGGAATAATATGACACTTTTTATTCACCCCTATTAACTTTATTATCCATGTGGCAGGTATACAGTCACGCAAGCAGCTCACCCGCAGCCCCTCTATACGCGAAAAGAGCCTTAGTATGGCTCATGAACATCTAAGACCACGTTAAAAGACTAATTAGGGCTATGATTGATTTTTTAGCAGTGTCCCTTTCATTAATGCATCCAAGACGGCTAGAAATCAGCCGATCTGCCGCAATTACTAGCTCACAATTTATCCCTTATATCTTCATACAGAGAAAATTAAAAGTGTTCGCTTGGACTGGATCTACAGAAAATTTCGAACGAAGTTATAAATAAATAGAGCATACATATGAAGTAATATACTGTCGGCATCTTTTTTGTCCTTTTAAAACATGTAGAACACAGTTTATTCGAAAAACTTTTTTCTGACAATTATAATGAGCTTTTGTCATTAATTAATTAATGTTTTAATTATTTATGATTGGTTTTCCCCATCAGTTTCCCATTTCTGGGTTAGTTTATGTTCTTATAGCGTCGTTTAGGAAGGACGTTGGGGCGGAGCTGGTCAATGTTGGGTCGCGGAAGTTTCTGTTGGCAGAATTTCTGCTGTTGTTTTGGTATATATAGATAGAAGATTCCGTGTGCCTTTTCCCTACTGATTTTCCATGACATTAGAAAACTACGGTCTTGTTAGGCGATTGAATTACGCGACATAGGGAGCGAAACTGCCCTTTACCTATTGATTTTCTGCGTTAACTTTGCCAAGAGTTCGTCCATCCAGGGGGCCGAGTTGCGTAAATATGGCAATTTTGGCAGAGCATTAACGAGGGATAACACATAACTTTCAACATGAGTTTATATCGATCCAAGCAAACAACTTTTGACATGTATGCAAAAACTCGGATGTAACCATTACTCCCCTCTCTTCGGAAGCTTTGGAGTTTGAGAATAACGAGCAGAAGTCCTAGAAGAATGAGAAACTTGCTTTAAGCTCTCAATTAAGGGAACGCAGCAATTTACTGTTGAGCAACTTGTGTTTGTCATTCAGGTCCATGGGTCATCCACCCTCGTGTACTTTCTTAGCGTGCGAAGTGCGTGACTGCACAAAATCTGCGGATACGGTACACTTTCTTCTCTATGGCAGTTCCTTACTCAGCAATAATTTCGCAGCTTGGTTTTTTGTTCTGCGTCATGCTGGCCCGTGTACCCGGAACGCCCTCCGGAATTTGGAGGAGCCGGAGGGGACACCCATCCCAACTTGGATCCTTAGGTATAGTACCCTGAGATGAGAGTTTGTACATAAGCAACGTGGTAATGGAACGTCAAACGCGAGCAAGAGAAACAACTTTGAAATTAGAGGTATACAGGAGATACGAACATTAAGAAATGTTGATGGATTTGAAAACGTGTCCCATAGTGGGTCCCAACATTTGATCCGAAACCCTCTTGAAAGGTATTTTGTTTATTTTTCTGAAGACCTAGGAATGTATAAAAATCTTTACTTGGCAAACTTTTCTGAAATGGTTTGGGTCATAAACCCGGGTTTGCAAACTTGGGCCAAGTATAAGAATATTAATGTCAGAGTGTTTGTCTTTTGTTTAAAAAAAAGAAAGAAAAGGAAAAGGGGTTCCCGGGCTAGAGGCCGCAGTCGCGACGCTCCGGACATACGCCTGGGGCATTTGCGTTCTCGGCGGAATGACGGGAAGAAAACTGGAGCCCGGAAGAAGGTAGGGAAGCCTTCCGGCTTCTTTTACGTAAAAGGGGTGTGTCTATTGCCCCTTGGGCAATGGTTTTTGTGAGAAGCATAGTCGTAACTCAGCATGAAGCAAGTCTTAAAAAGGTCGAAAGCAAATGTAACGTAAATTGAGCGTGAGAGTCCGGAGATATCAATCGAAAGCTTTTATAGAAGATGCGTTTCATTATCTCGGCCAGAGTGAAAGTACTTGACTGTCCATCTTTGGCCCTTCATTCAAGCTTATCCATGTCATGGATACTTGCTTTTGGAAAGGTTCTGTGACGTCCCTTGTCAAGTACAATTGAATCCTTAAGGAAAAGTGTGAATTAAGAAGGAATGGTTTTCAAATATAATTGTAATCAATTTACACTGTAAATTCTGCTCCTTAATATTCGATTAACTTTAACAATTTATCTCCGTAGTATGAATATCTGTCCGTATTCGTTATCTTTAACCGAAGTGTAACCCTTGGAAGTATATCCTAATACTTAGGACGAGAAATTAATTAGATTCACACAATTTCTTTTTCTTTCAACTTTTCTTAAGGCTAGTTGGGTTTTAGTTTGATAAGTTGATTATGGGAAAGAAGATGCAAGGAAATTTTGTTAGTTGTCGCACTCTGTTCGTTGCTTAGTTGCCAGCAACTAAAAGTTCCAATTATCGATTGGGACTCATTTAAGGCTCTTCCCGCTCCCGTTGGTAATAGCGTCCCCTTTTTCGGTGTGAGAGGGGAAGAATAAAGGACTTGAGAAAATGAACATCAGGCGCGAAGGCATACAAAGGGCACTTTGTCACCAATTGAGCATCCTATGTTTTCGTCACTTTTTCGTCTTGGAGTGAAATCCTTGAGGAGAGAGCAATTGGCGTGATCATCAGAGCGCCTTTCGAGAGGTTATGTTTACTTAAAGAGTCCTAGCGAGCTGTTCTTGGGACTGATTTCTGATAATCGTCCATCTAGAACTGCACTTGAACGCTAGAAGAAACGAAATCTTCACATGTCAATGACAAAAGGCTGTGATGGCCCATGCTATACAATATCTCGAAGCAACGTACCTAAAAGCAGAGAAACGGTGCCAAGAACCAGCTATCTATGATCAAGAGATACTCAGGCTTACTGCTTCCCATTCTCCGCTACCTCATATGTCAAACGTCTGCACCAGAAAACATTATTGCATACTTGACTAGTTTTAGTTCCTGGCGCTGGTTAAAGAAGCTTTTTTATACTTTTTTGTTCGACCCAAGCCAATAGCAAAAAAACGTGGATGATAGATACCGGACTCCTGCAGCGATCGGCCGATATACGCCAGCGACTTTTTCCACTAACATATAGTTTCTTTTGTAACACTTATGTACTACTAGACGGAAGCTGAAGACTTCTTATCACAACTTTTTTACAGTGCAGGATACTCTGTAAAGTAATCTGGATGTCATGACACCTAACTTGTAATATTCCTCCGCCATCTCCACAGATTTTTTTATTGGTTTCTGATCTATCCACTTTCCATCTTCTAGAGGCCTTCTTCGATTGAAAACAATTGTGGAGATCTTTAAAAGGTCGTAGGGTAGTAAAGTTGGCCTTCGTACGGGGAACGTGACCCTATAGGAAATAGGGGACAGTTTTCGTAGAACTGATTACCGAAAGTAATGTTATCTGGATAAATGATCTGTTTTTGTATTTGTTCAGGCATGGGGCCTAACTGTTTCTTTATACCCGGGGGAAGAAGGAGGCACCGGAGGCACGTGCGATATTCATGGCTAGTCTGAGGGACAGCCAAAAGTAGTCGAGCCAACTTCGACTCTATAGGCACAATACCCTTAAGCAACGGCGGGAATACAAACAAACGGTAAAAGGTAAATACTGAACTACAAACTGAAGAATTGAAATGCGACCTTTTTTTCAAGTCCTACCTAGTTTTATCGATAAAGCCATTACTGCCCCCTTTTGTAATGGTTCACAGCCATAAAACAGCCCTTTATTCACACTTGGCTGTGTCAATATCCTCAAGCTTTTTGTTGTAATTTACCGTTCTTGGATGAATCCAAAGGAGCTTGTATTGGTCTTAACAAGAGGCCTTACGAAGGTGCCATATAGAAAACAGATTCGTAGGGGAAGGGATTGTGAGTGTCAAAGCATTCCCCCTCTCCTTACACCCTAAAGGGTTCAGGTGTTGGCTTACCCGTGTCGCAGGTGGTGAGGCTTGGAGCCCCAGGCGCTTTCCATGCCTGCAGAGGGGTTGAGAAGATTCCAGAACCGGGGACACAAAACGAAAAGAGGGGAGACCGAGACCACATTGGGTCAAACTTCGTCAAAGCAAAGTGCTGAGGCGGGTTTATGTTCGTAACTCTCGGTGCAGGATTTTGTGAGCTAGTTAGCACTATCGATTCCGATGATAGATGACAGGAAATCAGGTGGAGACTGGGTTAGTGCCAGGGGCTGTGTCGTGTTCTATACCTGCCGCGCTTCTTGATAGTACCTGCGAAGCGTGCGACTCGGGACGAGTCCGCGTGTGTGAGATTGTGCTAATGTTGCCCCTCGTGCTGTCGACTCCTCCTCTCAGTCCTTGGCTCGTTGCTAGAGCTTGTACCCCTGTATGTTCGCTTTTCCTTCCCTTCTACTCTCTCTCGCTGTCACCTACACCTTCCGCCCCAACCCCCACCCCCAGTTGTTGTTTGAAAAATAAGAAAAGACGCGCGTGTGACATCTGCAACTCACTTCTCCTTCTCAAGAGGTTGGTTGAAAGCTTTCTGACTCAATTCTGGATGCGCATAAAGGCAAAAATGGGCTCTTGTTGATAAAACTCACAAGTTCAATTATGGAAAGAAGTAGAGTGAAAGGCAAGGATCGGGAACCCAATTTTTTTTTCGGGATCCTATGTCAGAAAAACTCAAAAATCTGCCAAATAGGCTCAAAGTTCATGAGGATATGCAAACCATGGCAACGGGACTACATACTCTAAAGCTCCAAATTTTCTGCACTTATTTTTGATGTAACATCCGAAGAAAAAAGTTTATAAGCTTCCACCGATACCTGTCAAGACAATTCGGTAGTACTGCACGTACAGAAGCTCACGACAGTTCCCGGTCTTGTTCACACAGCATCTTCGTGACCGAGAAACCTTCAGACAATACAAAAGCAGCATTTCACCTCGAAACCGGCATCTTTAAAACGAGTCAAGAGACTCCTAATTTCGACACTATTATTAGAATTTGAAGTTATTTACCCGGGGCTATTAGACCGCAGATAGAATGGCTGCCTGACAGAGACTATATACCATTTGAAAGTACTGGTTCCACTCGATCCTTTTAGGTCTATGGACCACAGCAAATGCAAAAACCTTGGTGTATGCAAAGTGCGAAGCTTATAGAAGTGTCTAGCGTTTAGGGCAACTAAAGAAGATTGTTCGAATTTACGGTGCAGAAAGTTTTGAATTGTTGGAAATCACTTTGTTTCCCGGTGCCAGTCCTTTGCATCCGCTCACTTTGTATTTCGCAGTCAATCGCACAAGATGCTGCACTCGATCTCACTAAGGATTCATCGACAGCTGCGTGGGCCGACAAAGTCTCCCAGGCACCGCCAAAGCTTCCATTCGCCATTGATATTTCGTGGCTTAAATTTACGTGCATCTCATTCTTCTTCCTTTCCCGAATTGAAAACACCAGACAGCGCTCTTTCTTCTTTTCCGTCTGTCAAAGGTTAATATCGCCACTTACAAACGAACGTAAAGCATTGTCAGTCTGCTTTGACATAGCCTTTTCCTGATATTACTGGGGTGTCAGCCACAGCAACACCTCATCAAAGCTCTGCTGAATAATTTTGAAGACTCCCAAATTCGCATTTAAGACAAATCGACTTTCAAGTTGCGTGTTGAGTATTCAGATGGGCTACTGCTACTGACAGCACCTCACCCTCGACTTTTGCATCCCATCTAGCGACCACCCCCAGACCTAGGTTCTTTATCTGCCATTGCAACATTACTGCCGTATTGGGATATTACTGCTATCTACTGATGTAATGTATAATAAAGAAGGAGAATGATAACTAGGAGTGCATAGAAAGATGCATTCATGGTTTAGTGACACATTTCTTAGAGATGTAAAGCTCGCTGTATAGAGCCGTGGCAAAAATGACAGTTGACTAGTGGGTTGTGAAAACGTAAAAAGCAAAGGGGGATGGGTTTCGATCCCTGGTACGTAGTAAATTCGGCAGGCTTCGGAAAGACCTAGCAACACTAGAAGTGTATGTCACGGTTTCCACCCCTCTTAGCAGGAGTAGAAGTGCATGGTAATGGTGGGTTGTCCTAGAATTGCTGAAGTTTTACGACTATTGAAGGTCCGGAGGGAGGTGGGTCTTACAGTATCATTGGCATTTTGGCTGCCAAAGAACCAAACCGATACTACACTAGAATCGTTGTCTTTGGCGGCTACAGTGCTTGTGCTAAACTTCGATCCGTACGCAATCGTTAACTGTGTGGTTAACTGCAGGGTCACAGCAACGGTTTGCAGAAGTTTTAGGTCGGTACGAAAAGGTTTTGAATAGCAAAGTTCCTATTAAGACACGCAATTCAAGTCTAAGCAACTTATACCTACGCTTCACGAATAGAAAATAATATGGAAAGGGTTTCGCTTCATGGTACGACGAACAGATCGCGTTCTTCAGGTCGCATCTCGTAGATCATTACAAGACAAACGCCACTCTTATTTAAGGGGAATTTATTTCCATACGTAACAGTGAACGAGTTTTCGGCTCGGCGTCCGGTATCGTGAGCTGATAGACATCTAGCGACATTAGCATCAGTCGCGTTGTTATAGTGCCTATTTCAAGTAACTAAGGTGGTTATTGCTGACGACAGCGTAAAAGATTCCTTTAACTCATAGGCTAATTTACACTAAATAGGACGGAGCCTTCGGCGTCAATTCTGCCGACATTTTACGTCTCTTTTACGAAAATTGTAACGTCTGAAATATTAGGGGTTACAAATATACAATGAAAATAAAAATTACAATATAAATGCGTAACTATTAGATAATATTCTTCCATTGTCAAAACAGCAAGACACGAAATTAAACATAGTAGGTTTTGTTACAATAAAAAATTCTAAAAAGATCGGATATATTAATATTGATATTAATATTAGTGAGATCTAATTTTGTAATTTTATTATTAGATTTTTGTATGCAGTGGAGTAAACCTAACCATCAGATAGAAGGTATTTCCAGATCATCTAAGCCTCTTGATCTTTTTCTAAATCAAAATGTACTTTAGGAAGTTATTCAACAACAGTCATTTTCTTTTAAATAACAAAAAGACTCTTCTAGCAGAAATATAGAAATAAAGGGTATCAAGTTTTCCTCCAGCAGAACCTTAAACGTACCCGAAGTACTCAGCAGAAGTACAATACCCAAAATACTCTGCACAAACTTAAACCCCTTAGTTGCTATCTAGAATATGTTAGAAACATTTAAGACCGTCGAAATAGGATTAAAATGTTAATGAAGCATTCAAGCGTGGTTACAAGTGTCACTGTCCTGAGAAACGAGGCAATACTTAACGCCCTTTGCAGTAATTCACTCAACCAATATAACCCTATAAGTTAAACGCTTCCAACGGTAATGAACATCCCATGGAAGCCTTGTTATACAATTTAAATTGCTCGTCCCTTTTTACCTAATGTTGCTTCCTGTTACTAATTTAGACATTGACATCTAACTCGGTTTATGGCTCTCCTATATTCTTGCGTCGCCAGATATAAGCCAACGCCAAGTGCGGCGCGTTGGGTGAAAAGCATCGAGATAAAAGTCTAATAGTCCCCGAGGAATGATGGTAACGTGTTAGCCTTCTGACCTACTGAAAATTGCTTTTGCACGGCATTAGCACTATTAAAGGACAAACTCCCCTGCTCCCTTGCTTGTCCCAAGCTTTTTCCAGCGACTATCATAACCCAATGGGAGATAAAATCTTTTCGCTTTCAAGATTTAGCCGAAGGCTCTTGGTCCTTGTAGTTTACATGCGTGATCAGGGGGGAAATAAAGAAAAATTGTAGGACTATTGAAGGAACTACGGTAGCAATGTTAGCCACCAAGGGGAGGGTCCTTGAGGGTGTGTGTACGCGATGAGTTCGCGGGCTATTTGGAGAATATGGTTAAGGGTAATGCCATTAGACGCCGTTGGACCTGGCGCCATGTTGGTGACGTCACGAGTGCTTTCCGGTCGGAAATCCAAGAAAAGCGGCGTTGCCAGCGCACTGATCCGATTCGGAGCATTCGATTGTGCTGATTTGAAGGGGGGAAACAGAAAACTGTTTGACTTTTTCCTGCTCAAGCTTCTCCGATTTCGGTTCTCGGGAGAAAGTTCTAGATAGACACTTTCCCCCTCCAACACGCCACGTGTCTGCAGAAATAGTGTTTCCTTTTCACACATCAACTTCTTTCCCGATTCGAATGTTTTGCGAAGTTCCGGAATCAGCAAAGAAAAAAAGGTCAAGGATAAAAGTGATGAGGATAATGTCAATGAAAAGTGTTTTTGGCGAAGTTATACTGGCCTTTAATTGCTTTAAGTTATTTCAACGAAATCCTAGGAATAAAAAGCTTTGCCCCAAGTCCCCATATCCCCCAGTTCCGATAGATTATGACGTGGTGTCTGTAGACTTGGGGGGATGTGAATGTGTACCAGTTTTTTAGTAGCGTAATCGCTGAAAGCAAACTGCATCGTAAAAGCGGAAGTATGCGGAGGTTACGCTTTCAAGCGATGCTCACTGCCAACCCCCCAACCCCTTTCCCTCCCCCACCCCCTCCTTTTGCGCCGGGTTCATATGAAAGCTTCCGTAACACATGCTCGCTCTATCTTTATAAGCCGTCATCTTGTGCGTTTTATGACACCCATTCAGCCATTACCTTCATCCGTTTATCTTACGATGGAGATCCGAAGCTTATCGCCAAGAAATTGACAAACTGCAGTCGAACGGAACGAAACGTACGGCGAGTTAGCTTTTTTTCTTGGATCATCTTTTAGAATTTGCGTCAGAGTTTTGTTTTCATATATTCTTTTGCGTCTCCGACTCCCCTCTTAAATGTTTATAACTGAAGAAGATAGATTATTACTTACCATCTCGAAATGAAGTCCTCTTTAATAGAGTAGATGGAGACGGTGTTGTTGGCTTTGTCTGTTCCGTTGCCGGAGTCGATATCGGTAGTATCCTCCACTTCCATGACGCACCCCGAGGAGGCAAGAGTTGTTCCCAAATTCCCAATCCAAAGTTTTAGTCGATTTGCCGGTATTTTGAAAGCATATTCATTTCCAAGATATCGAGACGATCAAGCGTCCCAAGGAAAAAGCGACCTGTCAAAAGGAAAGGGGGTAAAAAAATGAGAGAGAGAAAAAAGCAAAGAAAAGTGAGTTAGTACAAATATTTCCCAGGGTTCCAGAACCCATATGCCCTTGGGCAATTTCTGAAAATAGGGCACGTTCTTTTGAATTTGGAAGTAGATCAATCTGCTATGCTTCTCTCCTTTTGCTTGGTTTTCGATCACCGTTTGGACTCTGGATTTCTTTGTGGCAGATCCATCCAATTTTCTTTCCCCCTTTTGGCGCTCGACTTGGCCTCCCCCCCCAAAAAAAAATGGACGACCAGCCAATCGCTGTTTAGATTTCTATGAAAGTAATGAACCGTCGCCATTTTTTGCGAGTGTTCCCCGATTTGCGGCTGTTGTTCCATGTCCCGTGGTGGCAGAGCTACACATGAGCCAGTAAGGCTTTTTGTGTCTGTTTTCCAAGATGTCAACGCTGTGGCTACCCATGGGTAGGAGAGTGATTGCCCCGTCAGTCATGACAACCAACACATTGATCCTTCCGGCCTAATCGTCCACAGAAAACAACAACAATAAAGGCCAACTGGGCTAAAAGAAAGTGACTCGGGAAGTAGCATCATAACCTCGTGTGTCCAACTCGTAAATGCTAGCACGTTTCTTTTTGTGTGGGAAAAAATTTACGAATGTGGGGACGACGGAGGCCAAAAGAAACTTTATTTAATATCGCCAAAGTTTGTCAACAAACAATTTAAACACAATCCATAAGCTCGGACGAGCTCAAATATGTCCCTTATTGCGTGTGTGCAATTATGGTTCTTGAAGTTTTGATTTCCATAATTTTTCTAAACTATCTTCTGGGAAGGTAACATAAACATAACCGCGGAACGGGAGACTTTAAGAGATCGTGTATCTAAACCACGAGCATGTACCGGATGGCGTTTTCCAGAAAGTGTAAGTAGAGAGAAGGGGGAAAAAGAGACACGTTTTCTCGGGTGTTTATACCGACGTAACCGGTTGACGCCAGGGGGGCCTTTCTAGGTGGGAAATATACCTAGATCGTTTTACTTTAAGGGTGAGAAGGCGGGCTGGAGCTTGAAAACGGCTGGTAGGGTAGCGATTGAGCGGCCTACTGTAACCCCCGCATAGTCGATATCTCTGTCATTAGCATGGAGCATTAGTGATAATGGTCTTGCATGTGTAGCGTGTGCTCAATGAATTAGAAGAAAAGGTTTAGAACTACTGATTTGGTGGCCTGTCTATTGTTTTTTTTAGATGCGCCATGATTAGGGGTTTCTGAGGAGAAAAAAACTGGCTGACATTTACAAATATGCCAGCGTGCTGCGTGGTTCTTAAACCCTTGACTAAATTATCCCTAGTGGGGAAAAAAAATCTCGCTTGTCTTGGTGTGCGGTACGTGTTGTGTACGTTAATGCTCATTGCCTTGGGCCGTGTCAGATAGTAGTTGTTTTGGTCAATACGACATGCAGGGACTTAGTGTCGCATGAAGGGTAAGGGTGTGAGTGTGTCGATGTGCTTATGCCAACCCCTTCCCCAAGTGCTGGGTAGTATTAAAGGTGGGGGGAAGAGGGGAGAGGGAGAGCTTTTTAGAGAAGCACTGGGGTCACATGTGGTGGATTCCGCAACGCTGGGTAAAGAGGGATCATCTCGAACAGTACCCCAATTTTGTATAATTAGTCCTAATTGTGTGTAGCTTCCCCCTAGGGCACTTTTTTTTATCTCGTAAATTAAGTGGAAGGTTGTGTGGGTGTTTTGCTCTGATTATGTTTGGCTGAGCAGTATACATTTCCGTTTACCAAATCTTGAGTCCTTCAAACGTAATTTTTTTTTGTCCTTATTTAGATTCTTAGCAGCTCAACAAAGAGGAAAAGAGAAGTTCAAATTTGGTAGTATTCTATACGAGTTCTCCTGGCCCAATTCCAATCACACTGACGTTAGAATCAATGCTATCACCACAGAGCGGAGAACGAATAATAAAAAAAGGTATTGGTTTTTGAGAGTGATGTTGTTGTGGAGGTGCTCACTGAGGCTTTTCATTCTATGAATTGCAAAGGTATCTTTATCTGCGGGACTGAAGCTGCGGCGGCCATCTTCAACACTAACGATTTTGAGTGTTTGAAGCTAATGCTTGCAGTATCCTAGGGTATGAGGCTTGAAAAGGATGACGAGCAACGCATGAAAAAGGCTCGGAAGCATTTTGGGCTGGGTTGATTGCTCGGATTGAAATAGGGGTGAGAATACGTTGCCTTTGCCTTAGAAAGGACATGAAAAGAACCCCTCAGGGGTCACCCTGTGGCCTTAGGGATGAACCCAACGGTCAAAGGAGGGAGCAACTTTGAAATCTCGAAACATTTCCCCCTTTCAACCATAGAAAAGCCACGCATGTAGTGTTTTCGTAAACGATCCCACATGTTCGAATCAAAGATTCAGCACTTGTTTTCCAGGTTTATAGAATGTATGAAACCACTTAACAACAAACTTTAGGCTTTGAAGCATACTTCACGACTTCTTGTCCTCTCTCCAGACTGCCTTGGCAAAATGGAAGGACGCAACTATTAATAATAAACATCTGCCGATCCATTGACTTCATTACCCGACACTCGCTTCGCAATTCCGGCGACATCTTAATTTCGGTCGGTAGCTTTTCTTTGGGGACGGGATAGTAAGATCTCAAAAGCGACTTTAGATCCGAATCGCTCAGGATACGATTGTTGCTGTTTTTCTTTACTGTAATATTTTCCTTATGCATTTAATTCGGAATGTCTAAACTGGGTGGATTGCTTCTCTGCAGAATTTTCTCCACGAAGTTTTGCAATGCTGGCGGTAAACGTCAATTAGGTTTAAACCTCTCGCGACACCATCAGGTGGTAAGTGGATATCTTTTAGGTCCTGAGTCATTTGAAACTCATTCCGTGACCCATGACAGGAAGGAACATGCCCCGCGGTTACCAACACGGCAGAACTTCCAACTTGTGTCAAGTCTCTTTATGGCCCCGAGCGTTTTTCTTGCCTCACATGAACTTCCTTTCACCCTTTACAGGTCAGGATCAATTACTGTTCAAGAAAGGACTCGCCGCAAAAGGCTAAAGCTGAGTAAACTACCCTCATCTTGTCGTAATGATGAGTCTTTTCAAACTTTCCTCTCCAAAACGAGTTGTCATGCCAACACTCAAACTCACCTGTTTTGGGAGGGGGGATAGGGGAAGGTGGGCTTCTGAAAAGCTTTTCCCTGCGTTTATAATTATACTGGGGCTTAAAGCACTAACAAGGAAGCCAAGCTGGAGTACGAAGTGAATCGTTTGCTTCGAGTGTGTAACATGGTATTGCCCTTGGGCCGCATCAAGGCGCACTCACTTGACAATACTGGCAGACGTCAGCGTTGTGTCTGCTTGTGTATTCCGCCTTTCAGGAACTTTGAAGCAAAAGTCCAACGTAAAGGTTCAGTTATTAGGCTCTCTTGAACAGGGGTCCTCCCCCGACACAAATGAAAAGGGTTCCTTTGAACGAGCTTTTGATTCAGCTCCCCTTTTTGTCGACTCTTAAGAAAGTCTTTGTTCGGGATGAAAACTTTGGTGTCTCTTCCCTCTTATAGACGTCCAAAAATTTCTTTGGCTTTACCCAGGAGCTATGCATAGCAAAAGTCACTAGCAAAGCAGGAATTCTCTTCTCTTGTTATCTACGCCTCGTGTCGTATATCCTTATGAACTCCAGCTCAACTCCAACTAATCTACCAAGAGATAAATTTCCTAGCAAGGAAGAAAAAAAGAGTTATACCAAGACAGCGTAGGTGTCCGTCGTTCGTCCCATCGCAGGAAGGAAATTTTGAGGGAGCCCGAGGCACCTTGCTTCAGGGCAACCGGCCGGAGGGACCATGTTTTTCTCTCATTTGGCTTAATAGCCGGTACTTGAAATGGCTCAAGTGAATGCTATGCTGAAAATGTTTGAGCCGCAGCAGCTGGAACTTCATCATTGCTGTTGTACGAAGTTGAAAGTCAGACCATTAACGTAATTTCCAATCCATAAACTTGTCGACAATTAATTTCAAATGCCGGATGAATTATTGCAGGACATTGCTCTCATTGCTTCTCAGTGCTCTTCACTGATGCCACTCTGGCTGTATACTTATGGTACTGTTATGGATTTCTCAATCTATCCCAGTTAGTGCGTACACGAACTCGTTTTATAAGGCGCCAAAACAAGTAACGCTTGAACCTGACTTTTTTCATTGTTGAACAACTACAAAGCTGGCCGGAGTAACCCTACAAGTCCTGCCTGACCCAACTTGGTTTCCCACGTCACATTTTTTTCGCGCCTTCTAGTACTATTTCAGCTAGATCGTAGTTCAGATTAAAACAGTCTATTTGCATTCCCGAGAATATCTTATTTTACTGGATAGAATTATTATTTTTCTAATCTTGAAATATGGAATGTATTAGCTAGTATTGTAAGGCGTAATATGCACTTGGCCAAAGTTGAAGTAGTTACGCGGTTAGTGGTAAACCATTAGCAACTGTTGGTTCTGCACTTTTCTTGCCGCTGCTAACTTGGCAAGCAAACGGACAAGTACTCGGAAGCAGCAACATGTGACAAAAAAATTATGTCTTGTCCCTTCAGTGCCACGGAGCAATCTTTTTACCCCAAATTGCTGCAGCAATCAAAGGACATAAATCTCCGTGGGTTCGGTGGTCAACCTGAAGGAGAATATGGTTTGTCTCACGCGCACCCAAGTCCCCCTCCCAACTCATCAGGACTGTGAAGCGATTATATGAGGTCATGCCCCATGATCCAATGTATCGGCTTTTCGCGCACCCAATCTCGTTATCGCAATGACTGTCCAAAAACGAGCTTGAGGAAATGAGTTTTCGGAAAGCTGTTTGGCGCTGTTAGCGCCGTAATCTCGCCCTTTTTACATGCGGGTTTTAAGAGGTGCTCTGTTATTGGACGCAAATGGTAGCAATGGAAAGTTAAAGACCTTCCCTCCTCGGAGAAATTTGTCCGTTGTAGCTATCTGCAAGGCCTTCTATGCACACACTCACACACAGGCAGACATTGCGCTTGGGAAGTCATGTGCGGGTAACTTCTAGCATTTGCATGGACAATAGGAAAGCCTTTTAGAATAAAGCCAGTTTTCCAGAAAAGTCCAAGGGAGGAAAAAATAAACGGAAGAAGAGACTTCCTCTGATTTTTACTGCTGACGTTTCTTAATGGAAAATCCATACCCCACTATCAATTTGGAGAGGGGGGAGAGGGAGGGGGCAGGTTTGAAAGTTGTTCGGAAAAGACATGCGGGGCTCGGGCTGATAGTCTCAAGACGATGTTGTTGTTAAGAGAGCATGCGAAAACTCACTTAAAACTAAAGAAGGGCTTAGGAACATCGTCGAGGCTACTTTTTGGAGTGTACGCGTTCATTAGACCGCGTTATACGCTCTCGTCACGTCCGTTCCATTAGGTAACTCAGGTTGAGGAAAGTGCGGTTTACGTGGAGTTGAAAAGATGGAGAAGCGGAAGGTAGTTGAGGGTAAAAAAATAAAAAAAATAAGACATCAAGAAAGAAGGAAATAGAGAAAATGGACAAAAAGGGGAAAAAACGTTTAAATTAAGTTTGGTTGATTTCATCCTAGCCAATGGAGCTAAAATACGTTCTCGTGAAGGGGCAAGTGAAGCTGATGAGGAGGATGGCTTCAGATGCCATTCAAGGCTTTGGCACGCTTACATCGTTATCATTTTCTATCAACTCACATTGCTTTTTTGTGCGAGGGGAAAAAATAAACTGGCAAACTGGCGTTGCGCCTCAAGTATTAATGTTGGCTGCATAGGATGGGTGTCGTGAAACGATCTCGCGGCTGCCACACTAATTGTTTACACGTGGCCCTGTACCATTAAATTTCGAGACCTTTTTCTTGTCAAATTTTCTTGCACCTTAACTGCATTACGAAAATTACCAATTTAGTTTCCAACAACAAAACGACAGGCGCTTCCTCGTACAATTTACTTACTGACAACCTCATGAGGATGTTCTAGCAGGCAGAAATGTTCAGAAAGGGAGGGAAGGAGAGAGATAGAGCTGACATAAAGCAAATGATAGCCCGAAAGTCGGTCCGATGGGAGGTCTACGGCTATCATACTACGTATTTCTAAATGATCGGGAACTGATTTACTTCTAGAAGGCCGGCATAGTTTTCTTTTTGTTTCTGGCTTAGGGTCGGTTATTTTTCAGTGCGTTTCTCCCGAGGCACAAGTTACGATACTGACTTACCGCGGCGTACCAAACTCATCGAGATCAAGCAGGAATGTTCACACACAAAATAACAATAGGGAGCGGCTCTTTGAGGAAGTTTATAAGTTATCTGTCTTAGTGGCCAGAGCAGTAGATATTTAGAAAGGGGCAAAAGTAGTTTTGGGTTTTGGGGTTGGTTCGTCGAGATATTTCCTACTAAAAAATATCAAGTGGAAGGGTACTTTATTATTCCAATCTGCTATTCTATTTTGCTTGTTTAAAAAATTGATATTCCAGGCACATTCGCATAGAAAGTCAAGCTAGCGAAGGACAGCACCAACCACTCTCCCATTCACCGAAAGAAAAAATAGGAAAGGGGAGATTCCCGATGGATTTTTTTTTAAAGACTCTAGCTACCCGAAAGACATATTTCTATATAATCGGAACCGCGTTATACGTTTTGGAGAAGCTAGAAATACCATTATTTCTGTCTCTGGGGTTCTGCAGGGGAGGACTTGTAGGGTTACTTTTTGGAGCTGTTTTCTTCCAAAACATTAAGTTTGTGATGGTAAACTTACCCTTTTGGTTTTCTTCGAGGAGGGGTAGCGAGCGGAACCCCGAAGGGGGCTACTGGCAGGCCCAACAAGGAAAAATGGGGGTTGCCTATTGATTAGTCCTGCAGGCTTGGCTCATTTCTTGTCTTGGCACTCGACAACACTTGGCAAATGGCGTTGATGAGCCAAAGTTGCAAATTTGGGTATGCCCAACCCCTAAGGCGATGATAAACGAGCGGTGATCCGCGACCGATTGCGGGAAGCCACCGTTAAAATGCTCATTTACATACGTTTCAGTCCAGCTCCCATCATTCTCGCCCAGAGCGTGTAATGAAAGCGACGTGAGCTGCTCGAAGGGGATCCAAAAGGCATCAGGACCGACCAAAAGAAAAAAATAAGCTTTTTAACGCTCTCCAAGGACCAATAGACGACTTAATCCGCCAGCAAATCATTAAGCACAGGTTTTTCCTAGGTTCAATCTCACAAAGATATGACTACCCTGGCGCCATAAAGACGGTATGGGACATTGCGATGGTAGAAATGTAGAAGCTTTCTTTTTTATTGCAGTAATGTGTGCCACACTCGGGAGTGTACAGTTAATTCAATAAGTACTGGCCAGTTATTGCTGATATTGTTCTCTAAGGTCTAAAGGAACTTGATGGAGGAATCCTTTGGCACACTGACAGCAGTACGACTCGGGAAAAAGAGACTTGGTGATCGGCCCAACTCCTCGGGGCAACTGAAAGTCCACGACAAAACTCGCGGACGATTGCAGTACTCGTCATGTAGAGCAGCGAGGTCCGTCCCGCTTTCCGATTCAACGCTCCGCGCCTAAAAACTATAGTTAGCGCACGCGTTATCATCTCTCCCTTTCTAGGCGGCGTGCATGTATACATATCTCATAGACCACCGAGCAGACTCTGGCTATGCGTACGTGTCTTCGTTTTTTCTTTTCCATGAGCTTTGACTTTGAGTAAATTTTTACTTGGGGGGAAGGAGACATTGTTTGTAATTTCTGAAAAGTGAATTATAGCTACATTTGGGAAGTATTTTGGGTTGAATGGTCACAAAGAGGGCAAAAAATCCTTTACGATGGTGTCACTCGTGTACTTGAATCGGTTTCTTACGAGGTGCCCCGGGTTCGCGTGAGCTAACTCCGTCGATTTTTTTCGAAAGTTCCCTGCGGGCTTCTGAGGGTTTGGGGTCCCTCCGGAGAGTATAACATTCACGGTAGGAGGTTAAGTGTCTAGACAGCTTATTGTTGGATGACGTGTCCAAAGGGCTTCCCCTCAAATACATTTTGACTAAAGTGTTTTTAAGCGTTGTACCGGCGTGCTAAACAGTAATCCTCAAGACTGGGAGTTAAATTGGCCTCCGCAGCAATCTTTTGGAACGCCAGTGTTACACTTAAAAACTTCGCCGCCAAAGAGATACTGTTTAAACTGATTGGTCTTTATCTTCTCTGATTTCTTTCTGCTTTACTCTGGGGTGGAGTGGGTGGGGAATGAAGGAGTTGCATAGTTTTCTTCGTTTATTGAAGACTCAGCAAGCAAGTAGATTTTGCAGTTAGGCTTTTCGTTGACGAAGCCTAGCCATTAAGATAAAAGAAAGACAACAGAACGAACTAGCTTTTCTGACTTATACCACACGCGAGTTTTCTTTTGTAGGGAAAGATCGTGTCAAAGTTAGAAGGCTAGAGCTGCTACAAGATTTTTTTTTATTATTTTTTTTTGCCCCTCAGAAGGTCCTCGCAGCATCCTTTAACGATAAAAACTAAATAAGCTCTATACGGAGCCCGCGGCAGACGCTCGCCACGGAAGAGAGAAGCCAACAGAGGCCAAGCAAGGTCAGACAGAAAGCATCTTCCGTATGATGAGCCCCATTAGACATGCATTTGCCTTCCCGGTCTCTCGTATGGAAAGGAAATGCTATAAAAAAGGATATGCCAAGAGCTCGGTGCTCTGTTAATACTGTGCTCTGTGCTCGACGGGAAAGGACAGGGATTTTGGGGGAAATATTCTCCGTGATTCCAAGATTTTGATGCGCAGACGAAGTTGAAGTACGTGCCACAAAGTGGAACAGCTTGGCTGTCCAAGTTTGTTTAGGGCTGTCTGTCAAACACGGTGTTTGTTGCCAAGTCTGGTCTAGGCACCTCTCTAACGTACACTTTTCTTCGGGGGTCAGTTAAAAGGCAAAGCCACCGCGGAATTCCTTGCCCTTGGGGCATTTCAATTCGAGTTTCCTTTCCGAAGGCGTCGTCCTTTACGGCGAAATCCGGCTAGTGATGGGAAAAGAGGGTCTCGTTGAGTCAACAAACTGCTTTTGCATTGGGTGGAGCGGTGAATGTTTCCTTCCTCGAGAAAATCGACACTTCACGGTCCCTCCTTTTTGCCTGTGTAGAGTGCATACGGATTGGGCTGAAAAAAGGAAATCTGTAAGTTCTTGTTGACGTAAGGCTCTTCGCCGCTATCGTACAGCGGGCTCTTTCTGGTTAGACAAAAGAAAGCTGTATAACACTTCTGACTTCTTTATCGTGCCAACGAACTCGTGTCTTGAAATAATTATCAGGAAAAGAACGCGAGCAAAAAAAGGATAGAAGTCTACAAACTGACTCGCCAGCAACTCTCTTTCATATCATATTGCACGCCAAAGTCTTTCTGCTCCCACTTTATGTCGATCATGCCATTTGCTCATTGATTGCACGAGAGCTACTCCTCAGCAACTGTGTCTTACGGTACCGGCACAACAACCCTATTCCAAGATCGCCTTTCCTCGAGACATTTTCTGGGACTACATGAATTCACCTCGAGGCATAAAGAAAACCCCGCCACACCCTTCACCCCGCAAAAATTGTAATTATACCCTTGTCCTATAGTTGTCCCTTGTTTTCCCCCGCGAGACAGAATGTACGTATATCGGTCAAACAACTCTCCCTTTGCATTATCCTCCCGGCTTTTTGGAACGCTGCCAATGATGTTGGGCCTATATCATCATGTGGGCGCCGAAATGCGTAGGAACAACATGCGAGCCAATCGTTAGATTTGCCGGCTAGGAGACCCCAGTTATTAAGGGACAAAATTTCTCCGAGTTAAGTCAGTTTGTCCCTGTGGTATACTTATTTAGTGACACAAACACGACGGCAAAGTAGGCTTGTAACAATTTACCGAAGTTTTTGTTTGTATTCCCTACGGTAACAGGACTACCAAAAGCCATACTGTTCGCCACCAGTTTTTGCCCCAGGCGCTTCTGCTGCAGTTATGGTCAGGGGCTGCTGGCGGCGGCCTCGGCCCTGCATTTTCTTTTCCATTTTTTCCTTATTTCGCTTGGCAAGAGTGGTAACAGGTTTTAAAAAAGGAATTGAAGGATTCCATCGTTGCACACTCATGCTGAGGAGGCAACTTGCATGGATGGTAACCCTTGCTTATTCCAAGACTGGGGCGTGAAAAAGCTTCAATGGTTGATTCGCGGATTTTCTGCCCTGGTGTCCTGGAAAGCTTTTGCATCAGGCTTTTCCCTGAATTTATGAGCGATAAGCTAGGGACTTTTTTTATAAAAGCTTTCTGTGGATACATACCGTGTGTTGGTTTGTAATCAACTCTCGCATGATGTTGGCTTTTTTCCCAATAGCCGCCACCAACCCGGCAACCTTCTTCGGGGGGGATCAGGGTACATTAAAGGCGGGTGGATAGAAAGAGAAAACGGAAGCCAGGGCTGCGAATATGAGAGAAAAAAGGGATATGATAGAGGTGTGTATAACGTGTACATATGGAGAGAAAGAGTTCACATATCTAACACCATACACTAACTAACCCTATATGGTTTGGGCATATGCCATCCTTTTCGCCTCGTCAGGCACGGGTGATGGATTATTGTCAAGTAGCAAAAGCCAGTGTTGTCCTAGTGGGGGTTTTGGGCTGCTGAAAAGCCAGACCTTGCTGACGTCATAATGCCTGTTAAGTTCCCGGGAGTTTTTATTTTCTCGTCATTTAACTGGGGAAAGGATGGCGCGGAAGTCGGGGTATTGATAGATCGTTAACTAAGGACATTGGTGGTTCATTATAACCAGTGGCTGCATAAACTTGGTGTATAATAGGTTTCAAAAATAGCATGTCTCAGCGTCATACCCTCTCCTTTAGCACCATCCATCTCGGTTTGCTCTTCACAGCTAATTGCATTGCTACCAAAACAAAGGCTGGCTAATGAATGTGCATTTTGTTGGGTTATGAGCCACAGAAATGCAAAGAAGAACGTTGGGTTTACTTCTATACTTATCCTTCTATTGTATTTTTTATTATTTCTTTTATATAAAAAAGGTATTTCTTTCCAACAAGAGAGTAAAGTGATAAAGGTGTTTGTGGAGTATGAAATTTCACGGAGCGTTAATTGGGATTTTCCCTCGGGTTAAACATGGGGTTTGGATCATGTTGCCTATAGTCGGGTGTCGGCATCCTATAACAAGGGTCCGTTTACTGGTACACTAAAAGGGCCCGAGGGGGGGGGGGGCAAGGTGTAGCAGCAATTTGCGCTAGAATTAGTTAGCGAGGTAACCTGATACGAGGTGTAAATATGTCTCTGCAGCGTTTTGTTTGAAACTACAGACTTGCAATGGGCGTTTTAATTGGTACTTAGCTCTAATCATTGGTGAAATCATGGCACGGAACGTCATTGTATTGACTTAGGACTGTTGAGAGGATCGTATATACTGAGAAGTTGTTGGAAAGCCTTTTGAAGCCATTTTTTTCAGTAATGAAGTATCGAACATTCGATCCGATTCGATCCTTTTGATCTAGCCTTTTTATTTGCTGTGTATATCTCACAAAACAGGGTAATACTTAGGAGCCAGTACGTTTGTTAAAACTTTTTGATTTAGGTAGAAAATGGATCATCTTTTTATACTTTTAAAAGTTGGAAGCAATTTTGCACAGGGGCCTGTCAACCCACGTCTCCCTGAGGGTTAAAAGGTGAATCTCATCTCATCCTCATTTGCCGCCCATTTCGGCTCTGTCAATCCAATTGGATCCTATCCCCTTGGCGTTCAATCGATAGCTGCGACATTATAAAAAGAAAGGGTATAGAAGAAAGTATGAAGTCTGTATTCCTTTTAGAAGAGCTTATACTAAAAGCCTTTGATCATCATACGTCTTAATCTAAATAAAGGAGGAGTCGAGCTTCTTTTCCACAACATGAATTCTTTGTTGTGGGTTAAATAGAAGCGTCCAGAAAGGAACTACAAAGAAAAAGTAAAAAGAAACTGGTCCTGGAGTCCCAAGGATTTTGATTATGAGTAACTTCGCCATCGTCATTGTTACTTGACGACCGAACGTTGGACAGTCATGTGAGAAAGAACAACAAAAAAGTAAAAAAAAACTCGTAAGATAAAGTTGGTAGCGCATAATCGTTACTCATTGCTGGGCTGACGATGAGAGTGGTATTTCTGCAATCTCCAGAAGTTCGGTTATAAGCCGCGAGTACTCACTCGTTTTAGCTTTTGGTCAGGATAATACGATCTTTGATTATACTGTTTGCTTAAAGTTTGCGATTCTTGAAGCTGGGTACTTGGAGAAATGGTAACTTCCTGTTTGGATTTGCATGGTATTAACAACCGAAGGCGATAAACAAACAAAAGCCACACTGATCGCCTGCCTGCTCTTGGCGTGCGGTGCAAAATTGTTCTCTCTCTGCCGTCCGGGGCATTTCTCAGGACCACGCCTTTCTCTTGTCTGTCACAATGAAACTGGCGATAAACACAGACACCAAGAGGTTCGAATTCTCAGCTTTTGGGGAAGTCGGGTGCAAACCAGGGGTTGGCCTAGTTTCCAAGTAAACAGAATATCCAGCATTGGGGAAAACTTCTTCTTATCCATATACTTAACGCCGAGAGCCACCCCCCTCCCCCACATCAAAGTTGTGGGATGCTACAGGAGTTTGAAATACTGGCCAAGCGAAACAGACCATGACCTTGACCGAAACCCATTTGACCTTCACTGGAGTACTCTCTTTCTTGGAATAGCGCTTGCTCTTGGATGTCGTCCTTAACGATCACCGATCATGTATACTTTTTTTTTGGGCGTAAATCTTGGTTATATTCAATCACGTGGGTAAACGTAAGAATGTCCTCCGGAAGTTAGCTGATGACACGGTTGACTCCATCCATCACCGGACGCCAACAAAAGAGGGACTCTCCTCCATTAAACGGTACATTAGCCACAGTGAAAAATTTTCAAGTGACGAAAAGTCTCGGATCGCCTCCAGTTTAGGTAAACTCTTTGTGTATTCGGTTATACCCAGACCACGTTTGCGGTGTTTGTCCTGAAGTATTAACAGAAAGCTATATCCCACCAAAGACTGGGACCCATTTTACGATAGTCGTTTCTACAGAAGTTAGAATCGAAGTCGCCCGCGTCTGACCCAGGAAAAACTTCGTCTTTCCTATTTTTTTCTGACTTTAATTTTTTTAATTCTTTTTTTCTTTTCTACTGATGCCTATGGTCTTTTAGTTCGATTTTCTATAGAGTCTGTCACGTGGAAAGGGCTCAGAATTCTGTGAAACAATGGTCAGCTTTATTCGCTGTCTCGAACCTGAGAGAGAGAAAAAACCTCGTGTGCTTGACTAGCATACCCTACGTTGTTCTCGATAATCTCCCTCCGTTTGGAATTGACGTGTAGCACGCAAAGAACCCGCACATTTGTTCCCTTTTTCTGAGATTATGTGTAGGAAAATATCAGAACTTAATTAATTCTCCTGTACACCGCGTTATCGCGGTTAAAAGCATTTAGGGGTTTGCAGCTTCCAAAATTGTTAGTCCAGGGATGTAGAGACCAATTACCTTGATCAATTGGCCTTCTGTCATGGCTCTCTGTAACTAGGTTTATTCCCCGTGATTGTGTCCCGTCGTGATTGGCACCTCTGACTTGCACGTACTGGAGACCTCCCTGAGATGTCGTCAAGCAACTCTTGGCGGCACATCTTCAATTTTGACCAGAATATTGATTAGGAAATAGCTCTTCACCTCTTTCTTCCTTGGGTTATAGCTTTTCACTATTTTAACCTATACTGAGACAAGACAAGTCTCGACAAAAAAGGAGAAATTCAGGGGTTTTAATGCGGAGAATTCTCTTTTGGAACCGCAAGGGTCGTCAAGCGTCGCGTGGACATAAAAGTATCCGCGTTCCTTTGGCCCCTTTAAACGGCAAACGACTGTTTAGCGCAAGTTTTTATGTTTTATATCCTCCCCATAATTGACGCCATGGGCAATATTTCTTATTCTTAATTTTTTGCTACGTTGTGCTCAGTTTTTGGGACCGTACTACTTTGGCGGTATCTACAATAAGGAGGACGTAATGTGTAAAGACGCTGGAGGCAGTCGTTGGCAGTGTTAATAAAATGCAAGCTTCTTTCTCATGTTGCTCTTCTCTCTTGTAGTCATGTAGTCTTTGGCTGACAGTTTGGTGGCCATATAGTGGTCAGATGTATCCCTAGGGAACTTCCACGAGGGATGATGGTGGGTTTCTTAGGGACCTGTTTGCCGTGATCGCGAAGCTAGGAGAAAATAACTTTTAGTTGGCCCCCATCAAAAGCCTAAGGGGTTAGCGGGGTTCGCGCGCTAAAAGAAAGTAAAAAGAAAACTGCTTTAGGGATTTCTCTGTGGAGAAACTTGACGTCAACCCATTGTCTGTTGATCTTGGCATGGAAAGAACTTGGTTAGAGTTTGGAGTTTGGCGAGCGGGAAGCGTAACGAAAGCTTTTGTCAACCTCGGGTGATTTTCGCACTCCATTGGCCTCATCTTCCTACTGGTTTGCTGCTTTACGAGTGTGTGTATGTGTGTGTGGTGTGTGTGCGCATCTAGTTTTGGGTGCCCCCACCGCCGTACGTAAGGACGTTGTTTTCCGAAGCAACTTTCCTGACCCAGTAACATTCACCACAAAGTTTTACTACAGTTAAGGGTTAGGGTCTACTGAACTCCTCCGAGAACTATCTTCAGTTGAAGAGCTTGAACCGAACTCTTGTGTATAGGAAAAGTTCGTCAGCTGGAAGAGTATTGGAGGAGAGAGAAACTTTGAATGCCAAGAGTTTTTCTCTCCTCTGACAGAGCCAGCGTTTTTATGCTATCATCTTCTCTTGGCCTCGGACCGGAAGTTGATGGAGCACAATGACTTGTCTATAGCTGGAAGAGGATGGGTGCAGCTTTGGGGCTGCTTTTGGGAAGAAATCTTTCGACCTTATATCTCCTCTTTCCCCGTGTTTTTCTCCAACTTCCCTAACACGGTCTTGCCACAGTTCCCGGATGGTCTTGCGATGAGTTTCACCAGGGTGGTTATATTCTCCTTTGGGCGAGCTTGGTCTTCCATCGGTCTTTGCCTTACGAAGCTGTGAGAGACACAAACCTCTCATCGTTTTTTTATTGGGCGTTTCTCTCCCAACCAAAAAAGAATTACCACATACCAATGTAACGTGTACTTACATTAGTATACTAAAACTCAACCTAACACATTAACCTCACTTTTCATATTCACCAAATCCTGTGCCCTACAGTGCGTCGACCGATTGACCCTGCTGACTATCGAATTGCACTTGTGACGTTGATACACTGAGTTTGCATGTAAAACACCCCAAAATATTATTTATTTTTTCAATTTGGAGTTTGATTACTTTTATATCAAATGGTTAAGCTGCATCCCCCCCCCCTTCCCCCTCCTGTAACTATGATTCACAGCCCCGGTAAACGTTCGTGTCCAATTGTCCATCGTCGGAGGGATGGTGATCGAACCAGCTAGCAGACGGCACGAATGTAGCCCACCATGTGCGAGCGATTGAGCCAATATCTATAGAAAACCTTTTAGCTTATCATATAAATGGCTGGTCTCAGATCCTCGCGTCTTCACATTTCTTTGCCAGAGCTCGCTAAGAAGATTTCTTTCGAGCAATAGCGCGAGAAGACCAGGCCAACTTTACGGTATGGGGTATATACATCCGCAAATGTCGGTTTTCGACATGGCTCCTGCTGGAATGTGTTTTTTTAGGCGGGAAATGATCGCATGGCATCGTTTAAGACGAAGATGTTGGGTACATACAAGCATCTCTCCACTTCATCCATCAAGCGGACAAGCTCGTCCAGTATGCACGATGCTGACAGTAATGAGCGGATGCTGTCAAGCGGATCGAATCCGATCCTTGCGCGGATTAGCTTCACTTTAGCCGCAATCCCCCTGGCATGCTTTTCTTGTTTGATCGATGAAAAATGAGACCAAATTTTTGCTTTCCTTCTAAAATCGGCACGGAAAGCGATTTTTCCTCACTTGATGGGCACACTGGAACGCTTACAAAGTAATTTGTCACTATTTCCCTTTGCGTTTATACACCGTCATCACCCTTGCGTCGATATTTCGGATTCAGCTCTAATAACTATTAGTGGAAAAATAAGAATGCGAACGTAAGGACGACAAGTGCCCAAGCACTGGTTAATTATTTGGTATACCCCTTTCATAACACGCTACGTGCGTCATAAAAAGTGACAGAACTAGTCCGATAAATCTTTTACTCATTATACCTCTCTTAACAAGCAATCTCCAACTCTAGCCGAGCGACTTCTTTACCCTAGACGCTATAGTTTATGACACCCTATGAGTTTTGGGGACTCGGGGAAATATCCACTGTGTTCATTTGGATTGCTATGATACCCTCATCTCTATAACTATAAGGCTTTCTCACCCCGTGGAAAAATATGGACGCGCAAATGCGTTGTCAATACCCCGTCGGAGCTCACCCCCCAAAACTGGCTTTGGTCTTTTTTGTTCTTGGATAGGGTGAGGCGTCATCTGGTTCGGACGGTTTTTCTTTCCTTCTTTGCAGTCCATAAAACCCATTGAGATTGAGCCATTTAGTTATGGTGGAGATAGTTTGCTGCCCGACCCCACACGATTCAAATTACAATAACTATCGATTTGCTTTGGATTCGGCCTTCACTTGCGAACTAGACTGCGTCAGTTCTATTCTCTTGTAGTACACCCTTCCAACATTTTCTGTGCTATTTTTGTGACACGATATGGATGGAACTTCGGAGATCGGTCTTCGGAGTCATATTCTTGATATCCCTGCTCCGTTATGTTTCCTTAAAATTTCATGTGGGGTTATTTTTACTTCAGAGGTCCAGTACAACCAAATCAACAAAACAATGTTCAAACCTATCAACAAAGCAGAGTCCAAACCTATCCTATAGAAGACATCATCTTTTGAAATATATAAAGTACAACACAAACAATTGAAAGCAGTAGTTATCAGAATACGACAAATATAATTGTTGATAGAACTCCAGCGCCGTAGCTTTTGCAGCGGTATGTCTGTATTTAGCGGCAGAAAATATAATCGTAGTCCGTTTTAGAACAGAGACGCATTCGTACAACAAGTTCTGCAAGGTGGCGCTAGACTCCCTATTAACTTAGCTAGCGGCGGACAGAGGAACACTATAGTCCCTTTTCCAGACGAGGTTCTCCAGGAAGGAGTGCTTAGTTTTGTATCGTCGATTTTCTGTGTCATCCTTGACCGTTACAGCTTAATAATGGTTCAGAAGAAGGTAAGGTTACTCATTTAACGTATAATTAAAGCAATTCTTTTCAAATTTTGATTATTTGTGATGCGTTTGTCTTTTCCTTCATACCGTACACGGTTCCCTTAGTAAAACTATAGACCTGCCATGAGGCAAACTTTCCACATAGCATAAGACATAAGATTGCATACGAGGCATTATTCTGCATAACTACAATGTTTCATTTTATATTTGTAGGGAAAGAAGCGTATTGGAAAGAAAGTAGCTCCCCCTCCCTTGGCTGTTCGCAAGGAAACCTTGAAGAAGGTGGTGAATCCCTTGTTTGAAAAGCGTGCCCGCAACTATGGCATTGGTAAGAATACTAAATTCATAGATACGTTTTGAAGTTAACATGATGCATTATTTTTGAATTTCTTCACCTGATTGATTGTGATGTTAAAATGACACCTGATTTTTTTCAAAGCCCTTTATTTTGAAAAGCAGTTGTACAACTTGGCAATTTCTAATTACTCTGATTTATTTGTTATAGGTCAGGATATCCAGCCCAAACGAGATGTCAGCCGCTTTGTTCGTTGGCCCAAATATATCCGCCTGCAACGGCAAAGGGCAGTTCTTCAAGCTCGCTTGAAGGTCCCCCCTCCCATCAACCAGTTCCGTCAAGCTTTGGATCGCCAGACAGGTTAGCCACCGAATTGGAGTACATTTTTGTCTCGAGCACTAAGCTGTGCTGCTTAATAAGCTCACGGCCGTGATGTGCCTGGCACTAAGCACCTCTAAGGTAGCTATGATGTGTCAAAACTATGTGAGCACTAAGTGATTTTAAAAAAAATTGCTATGATGTGCGTCACATAGTTATTGAGGTAGGGTCTTCTATCGCATCGGCGCATTCAAGTTGTTTTGAAAACAAACGGAAGATATTATTATTATTATTTTCTTTATTATTTCCGTAATTCTTGCTGAACGTAACGTTTTTCCAATAGCAACTCAGCTTTTCAAGCTCTTGGACAAGTACCGTCCTGAATCCAAGCAAGCCAAGAAGCAGCGCCTTCGTGAAAGGGCTCAAGCTCGTGCTGATGGCAAGGAAGATACTCCCACCAAACGTCCGTTCGTTGTCCGCCAAGGTATCAACACCGTTACCTCCTTGATTGAGCAAAAGAAAGCTCAGTTGGTCGTTATCGCCCATGATGTCGATCCTATTGAGGTAAATCTATCATTTTCACTTGTTTAGAAATCAAGATTTCCATGATGATTTATTTATATGAACCGAAAACACGATGTGGTTAACAAAATACGAGCTTTTTAATTCTGAGACAGTTTCTTCGTAACTAGAAACGTAGCGGAGGAAACATGAGATTGATGGATTTGATTATTTTTCTTGCAGTTGGTCATTTTCTTGCCATCCTTGTGTCGTAAGATGGGAGTTCCCTATTGCATCGTGAAGAACAAGGCTCGCGTTGGTCGTTTGGTTCGTCGCAAGACTTGCACTTGCGTTGCCCTTACTCAGATTGACTCCGCTGATCGTTCTAACTTGACTAAAATGGTTGAAGCTATTAAAACCAATTACAATGAGCGTTACGACGAAATCCGTCGTCACTGGGGCGGTGGTCTGCTCGGACCCAAGAGCAATGCCAGGATTACTAAACTGGAAAAGACCAAAGCCAGAGAACTGGCCCAGAAAGTCGGTTAATTGTTGTTTCTTTTCCTGTCACAAATACACGGGATTCGAAGAATAAACTCGTCACTCATGACTTTCGCATTTTAAAAGCATTCTGATTTTTCTAAAAATAAACTACGAAGCTGATACGAATATAGTACTCTAACGTGCTAATAGATGGCGTTCGTGTTCTTATAAAATTAATAAGAAACGCCATCTTCACTAAGATTTACAATTACGTGGAACATCTGTTCCGGTTGTACGTGCAGAACGGAAAACTGTTCAGTTTCTCAGCGGTGAAAATCTTAAAAATTGTCTGGGGAATTTTTGGTTGCTTTTAGTGCAAAAGGTAGGAGATTTACTCTGCATTAACAACAGTGAAAATCTTGTATTGGTTAGCAATTCATATTCCACGTTAGTTAAGAATATCCGGTAGCGTTATACACGTGCTTGTTATTGTTCTTTATTTGTCCTTGTGGGGGAGAGGTGCAAAAAATTATAACTGAAAACTGTACCTTATTGCTTATAATTCTAAAATTAATTAGAACATTTTAAGCCTGGCTTTTGTATTTATATATCAGACGAAATGGCTCCAGTGCAAGATAAACCTGAGGTAGCACAGCAGGACAGGTTAGGCTTCTATTTCATCAGCGTGTGGGGGAGGGGGTACATCGGTCTCATGATTTCTTTTTGTCTCACAGGGAGGGAGGCAAATCTAAAAAGGCTCAGAAAAAAGAAGCCAAAGGAGCTGCCAAGCTAGCCAAAAAGGAAGAGAAACAGCAGCAGAATACTGTAAATTCACAAAATTGAAAATTGTTAAGCGCGATTTGTATGCTACATATACCGGATCCGTGTAGGCTATAGCGGAGACCGAAGAAGTCGATGTGTCACAAGGCCTTTATGGCATTGCTCCCTTAAACCAAAGTCAAGAAAAGATTTCGAGGGAACTGACACAAGTCGAAGACTTGATTCCCAGTCTGGTTGACAAAGAAGTCTGGGTGCGAGGACGTTTGTACACAAGTCGAGCTAAAGGTACTAAACCTTAGAGAATTATTTGCACAAGCTCTTCTTTATTCACGCCGCTCGTTGTTAGGAAAGCAATGTTTCTTTGTCCTGAGACAACGCCAATATACAGTGCAAGGTTTGGTTGCGGTTTCTGAGAAAGTCAGTAAAGCTTTGGTGAAATTTGCTGCTAGGTAAGTCGTATATATACCCTTGAAGGTATCCCAACATTTTATCTTATGGAGTTTGATTACAGTATCTCCAAAGAGTCCATCGTAGAAATATGCGGTGCCGTTCGCCTGGTTTCAGGCAAAGTAGAGTCGGTAAGCCAACAAGAAGTTGAGCTCCATGTTAACCAATTGTGGGTGCTAAGTGCCGCCGAGCCGAGATTACCTTTGCTTATTGAAGATGCTGCCAGGCCTGTCGCAGATGACACACAGGTATACGGATCGTCTTGACGTAAAGCAAGGTCAAAAACGCTCACCGGTTATTCTTGGTTGCCTTTGGTGAAAAAGGATGTTGAGGGATTGGTTATCAAAGTGAATCAGGATACACGTCTAGACAATCGTGTCTTGGATTTACGCACACCTGCCAACCAAGCCATTTTTAGACTCCAAGCAGGCGTTTGTAAATTATTCCGCGATGCGTTGGATGCGAGGGTAAAAATTTACATTAATTTCCTTTCCCTTCCCATCGCAGTACACACTATATCGTGAATTATGTTACGTTAGGGTTTTTTGGAGATCCATACTCCCAAAATTATTCCGGCTGCTTCGGAGGGAGGGGCCAATGTCTTCACGGTTTCCTACTTCAAAGGCTCTGCATTTTTGGCTCAGAGCCCACAGTTGTACAAGCAGATGGCAATTGCTGGTGACTTTGAAAAAGTGTACACCATCGGCGCAGGTGAGGCATGCTTATACTTTGCCCAGAAAAATATGTTATCTAGCCCTTTGCTATTTTTATTTGCTTTTTTTTTGGGTCAGTTTTTCGAGCTGAGGATAGTAACACACATCGTCATTTAACGGAATTCGTTGGCTTGGATCTGGAGATGGCATTCAAGTACCATTACCATGAAGTATTGGAGACCATCGGTGCCGTTTTTACCGAAATATTTCGGGGACTACAACAGAGGTAGTTTACGCAATTCCTTATCCCATTCCTTTGAGGTGTTTATTTTATACGTAAAACGTTTTGATAAAAGGTATGCTGCCGAGATTGCTGCTGTTGGTAAACAATACCCAGCCGAGACTTTTACGTTTCTGGAGCCTTCTTTAATTCTCAAGTTCCCCGAAGCTGTTGCCATGCTAAGGGAAGCTGGAGAGACTGTTGGCGATGAAGAAGATTTTAGTACGCCTATTGAGAAATTGCTTGGCAGACTAGTGAAAGCTAAGGTATTTGCTATTTTTGTGTTGGGGAGAATATCCGTGCCTCATATGCAAAGGAACGCAGTTTGAGTTTGATTAATATGCGCTAACGTTTGCAGTATGATACGGACTTTTTCATCTTGGACAAATATCCGTTGGCAGTCCGGCCGTTTTACACCATGCCCGACCCTCATAGCAAGGTACCGAGTTCTTTTTTGGCCCATAGCAAAGCCGGGTGTGTTGAAAAAGTTGTGAAAGGAAAACGTTTACATTTCAGATATATTCCAACTCGTATGATATGTTTATGAGAGGTGAGGAAATTCTATCAGGAGCTCAACGGATTCACGACCCTGCCTTTTTAGTAGAACGAGCTCGACACCATAATGTGGGTAAGTTGAACTAGAGGGGATATTTTTAACCAACCGCGCCACTCCTGCAAAGAAGAACCCCATTAATAGCGCCTTGCTTCCTCTTCCGCAGATTTGGATAAAATTAAGGCGTATATTGATGCCTTTCGCTATGGGGTGAGTCCCCATGCTGGCGGAGGAATTGGCCTGGAGCGAGTTACGATGTTGTATCTGGGGTTGGATAATATTCGCAAAACTTCCCTTTTCCCCCGTGATCCCAAACGCATTTCTCCGTAAAAACTCCCTTTTGTCTTCAGGTTGGTTTTCTTTTTTTTAACTCCTTGGCATCGTTGGCAGTTATTAAGTCCTACAAATTGGGAAGGGAGATAGAAAAATGATGGGAAACGGGGAGAAGAGATAAATTAAAAGGAGAAAAGCAGTGTTGTACAACGATGCAGAGTGAGGGAGCAATACATTTGAAAGGGGAAGTGTTCCGTGAACCACGAGCTCGTAATCCTTAATTAGTCGTATATTTTTTGTTTATGAAAAGGGATCTGATGAAGTGACGTTGTAGCATTAATCACGTCGTAAAGAGTATACATTCCGTGGGAAATCTTGGGAGCCAATGGAGTGCATGCCACGTGCGGGAAACCAAACTTGCGTATCCTTTCGGTAAGTCACATGATTTCCATGCATCTTTAGGGAAATTTCATAGAGGAGGAACTTTTTTCGGAAAAGTTAGGGACCCTCAACTTTGCCCGAATTCTCAATGAAGAGAGCCTAACTTCGTGTAGCACAACCCGTTCTCGTCGATCTGTGGTTTCCCCAGTATACATTATTTAGGAATGGATGTAAATTGAAACAACTTGGCATTTTTGCAACTTTGGATATTGATGTCAGATTGTAGAAATATCCGGGTGGATTATTTTTTGTTACTACTGTTGGCGAAAGTCTGCATGCTAGACTTTTACCCTTCCTTGTGTATTTTTTAAGTTAGTACAAGTATTTGTAAAGAAAATGGCCGCATTTTGTTTGAAAGTTTACGGTAGCTGCGCGAGCGCAAGATTATTGCCCGAGACGCCGTCGCTGAAATCCGCTCACACGGGCTTAAGCTTTACTGTGTCTGATAGTGCCTCCGCTAATGGAAGTAGTCAGCACGGAGAACTGACAAGTGAAAGGATGCGCAACATGTGTCAAGCAGTGCAACACCGGTTAGGTTAAAAAGGTTCCCCGAGTGTCATGTGTACAAGTGCCGTACAAGAAAACCCAGTCGCTGACATTCTTGTAAGCGTCTCGCGATCTTTTTGCCCTGGGCACGTGCATTATTACTGGAGTGAAGAAATTGCTTAGTATTTTTTTATTATTATTGTATCCCAGCTTAAGAGCCGTAATGGAAAAACGTGGAGATCGCCTGGAGGTTCACGGAAAAACTGCGGATCCGGAAAGGTACTAATAAGGAGTTTATCGCTAAACTCTCTTCGAATATTTAGCCAATTAGTTCACTTGTATATAGCTCGCTTATTGATTATGTGCAGCTCTTAAGGGAAAAACTGAAAAGTACCCCTCTTCATGACTGACACGAGAAATTTGCATGATGGTATTTGATTAAAATGGTGGGAATCGATAGTTCTCAGAAGGAATTGAGAGCTCGTTTTCGTGTTTCGCTTGCACATATGGCACAAATGAATGAAACTATGATAATGAGCTATTAGTCGCTATTAGGTGAGGTATATGGGAAAGGGTAATGAAATCCTTTCCACTTCCAGCTCAGCTGCTGCTGTGGAGCTACTCTCCAATACGGGGACCCCCAGAAAGAAAAATCGGGGTAAAGTTGCTGTAAACTAATTGTCGGAGTGCTACACATACACCCTTCGTGCTAATTTGGGTGGGGATCGTTAGTTTGTGCTGCAACATAAGAGAAAGCGTTCCTTTTTTTCCGTCTTTTCTTCCTGTTTGAAAAATGTTTGCAATATGTGTTTGAAATGGGATTTTTTCCGAAAAAAAATCACAAATGCAAAGTTTGTGGCAAAACAACCAAATAAAATAAAATGGGAGACAGCCCCTGGATTTATGGCACAGTATACCATACCTGGAAAAGGCCTTTTTTGAGCTGGCTGGTATTTCAGAAATTTTGTCACTCAAGTATTTTTTATTTATTTTTTTCGCGAGGGACCGATCTAGAATATATATTTGGGTGTGCCGCCGACATTCGCCAGTATGGCACTGGAATTGACAGTAGATTGCCATCATTTTTTTCAGGCAACAAGGATTATGGGATACGTAGGCTTCAAGTTTTATGTCCTTTACAAGTCCCCTGGAAATGTGAATCACCATATGCCATTCTTTAGCTTCAGTTTCACTCGTACTCCACGCCTACGGTACTTACTTTGGTGTTAAACAGACTACCAGCAATGTGGACATCGTTTGGGAACCCAGGGAGTCCTTTTTGTTTTTCTCGAAAGAAAACACACGAAATTTAGATTGCAAGCTGACCGTGACTGCTTGTCAGTCAGCCAAGGTAGATTTGGTGGCATACGAAGAGAGGGAGAGAAAGAGCTGCGATTTTTTTTGACGCAACAGAATAGAGAAAGGAACGCACACGGCGAATCTTCACTGCCTTGCCCCTAAAGATGTGTGCTTGCTGGAATAGCTATTTTTGGTTTGGAAGGCATGAGCTTGAGCATCCGCTGTCAAGACAAGAAGAGAACGTTTATCGTTCCTTGGCAATGTCCAGTGTACGTCACACACCACATCGCCGCCACCGAAGATGTATTGTTTGGCCCATTTAGACAAAAGTCTTGTATAGGCTTTTCTTTTTTCACAATTATTGTTTTGTCGCCTCCAATACTTCTAATCATCGGCTAGAGTTGTGTAAATGTCGAATAATTCGAAATAATAAGAACTTATATTTTTTATCAGGAGCCCAAAAGCTCGTAACTTTTATTCTCGTTGGCCGCTTGCGCAATATTCCCAGAACACTGGGCACTCTTTCAAGTGACAAGCCATTGCTTTTGCTTATCAACTTGTTTGTTTTTCTTTTTGCCGTCGGGGGTTTCTGCGTCTGCCAGCAATTTATGTGGGTGAGAACGTTTTAATCACTTCTCATTAGACTTGGCCTAGCATGCCGTGCCGCGCAGTCTGATGGATGAGGCGATCCGCGTCAAAGAACGACGTGGTGGTGGTAACGGTGTATGTCGCCGAGTGGCAAAGCGACGATGCAAACAATCAATGGACATCTTTATGCAGTTCTAAATTCCAGTCTGAAAGCTCAAAATCAGTTGCCGAGTTCGCCCTAGTAAAGTTGCGATCAGAAAAATCGTTCTTTTGTTGAGAGCTGTGCGCTGAACAAGACCAAGATGTAAACTTGGTCTGAACAGCAGCAGGGGTGGAGGCATGGGTTTACAAACTAATCAAAGGATAGCCTTTCGCAAACAAAAGCCAACTTTGCTTTCCGTCCTCAGTCAAGGTTTTGCTTAAACAGGGGTGGTTACTTATAGACGTTATATACAGAACCCAGCTTTAAACTTCTCCCTATGTATACCATATACACTGATGTGTAGCCGTAAAAAATGCATGTTATCGAATAAAATCCGTTTGTAGACTCTTAATATGGCGCATTGGGAGGATATCCGGAAGCTATTGTCCGTAGGTCCGGGTATAGCATCATGGTTCGATGTAATATGTCGGAATTCTCTTTTGGAAAGCATATATGTAGCCACCCTCTAAGCTTATATCTATATAGATATTTTGTTCTAGGATGCAACTCTTTCTAAGGATGTTTTTTGAGATTTGTCGCGTTTCCGTTCGGCTTCTGTCTAAACAAGCGTGCTTTTAGTCGGTGCTTTATTATAGATTATCATTATTATCGATTGGAGGGTTAAGCCTTGCACCTTGCACTGTACGGGACCTATAAGGACCTAGCATGGGAAATACGTCTTTCATTGGAACCCTGTTCACCAGCATTAATAACAAATAGACAATCCTGTGTCGCCCGCGGTAGCTTTGAAGGCAATCCCTCTTGAGCGATTTATTATAATATGATGCCTGTCTCTGTCGTCCCCTTACTCAGATGCATAATAAGATGTTACACGCAAGAGTTGTTGTCGAAATAAGAAGCTCTCTTTATTCCTTTTCTTTCAACGTCGTTGAAAAGTCTACTTTTTAACGCCAATTTGGTTGCTGCCGAACTCGTGACGGTTTCCGCTACCCTCGTCGATGTACTCTACTTGGCTCATTCAAATTGATGCAAGTTCCCCAAGAATGGCTTCCTCGCCTTTTGCTATCCCGGCATTGATGTGTTAAAGAATCTGTTGCGGCAGGCGATGTGGGGGTAAAACGAGACATATGGGGCCAAGTCGCTTTCTTTGATGCTCATGTCTGGAGAGAAATTCACTTCAGTAGCAAACGGCAGTCCCTTTGCCAGTAAAGATTAATCTTGACCTGCATCCTCACCTCCGTTTGATCAGTGGGACCTGGAGCTTGGCCAATCGTAAAGCATCCTAGGTCAATGAGCCTCACAAGTTCTTCTTTTTGCCTTCCTTTTTTTCACGGACCGCACATGATAAGGGACGGGTCGGCGATTGTATAACTTGTCCTCCCATCTGCCGTTTTACTCTGATGAGCCGTGTATAGCGAGGCCCAAAAGTTCCAATACTGTTTATAACAACTCGCAACCAAACTTGTGCTATTTAGCCTTCATTTCGTGTAGTAGAAACTGGCTAACGATAGTTTATCGAATAGTAGCTTCCCAAAGCCTCAGTTTTATACAATGGGTTTCATGGATCCCTCCCCATTGGATTTTTATCGAAGCAAAACAAAATTCGTTCTTATGAACAAGCATCGTTGTCATTGTTGACAGTCTTCCAAAGCCTTACTTATTTTTCCAAGAAGGGGAAAGTGCGTTGCTATGGATATAAAGTGCGTATATAGATCTCGAAAGTTTGTTCCTTTGAAGTAGGAATCTTGTCTTCTCATATTTCCTGTTTGCTCAGTGGATATAGACATATCGCCGGCAAAACTGCTTCACCTGGTGTCTCTGTTATTTGTATGCTTTCTGATGTTTTGTATTTTTGTTCTCATAGCCCTGGCACGCTAATTTATTTACGCGAACTGTGCGAGAAAGAGAAAAGGTTGCTTAATCGATATTTATAATATGGGTTTTCGTTTTGTTAGTTTGGTGCCTGCGCGACAGCAAAGAACCCGTGTGGTGTCTTCAAATCATAAATGGCCGTCCGAGGATAAAGCATGGGCGCGACCCAGGAATTCCGCCGATATTATACTAGCGGGCCCCACCAGTTTGCTGGGCCTGCCCGTAGCTTCTCGTGGTCTTCGTCGAGATGCTCGTTACCGCAAACTCCAAACGCGCATCTATAACTTCTTGGAGCGGCCCAGAGGAGTTCGTGCGCTCGGATACCATGTGGTCGTGTAAGCATCGATTCTTAATTAGGAAGAGCACGGAAATGGCAAAGTCCCCATGCTCTGACTCCCTGTGCTAGGTTGATTGAATTTCTTGGGAACTTTTTTCTCTCCTCCCTCGTATTGCTGGTATATGTATATTCCATTTTCAAAACCACATGTCATACGACGGCTTTCCCGACATATGCCCCAGCAGGGCTCTCACCTTCGCTCACCATTACTCTTAATTGTCGTGGTTAACTGGTGTTATGTTTTTAGTAAATGAGTCGAATTAGTGAGAAAGCGCAAAGATGCTCGGACTTGGCACACAGCTGCTTAATGGTTTGTCATGCTAATGTTTACTGTATGGCTGGGTAATGGAGTCCGAGGAAACAAATAACAGACCAGGAAGGAAATTCCCAAAACCCCAATGGCTTTACACTGTTCCCCCGTGATGTATGATCGCACGATGGTGTGGCGCTGGGATATCGTAAAGGGCATATTTATAGGCAAGCAATACGGCTGTTCACTATGCTTTTCCTCTGCTTCCTTCAACAACACGTATATGCTGCGGTCTGTCTGACCACTGTGTATTCCGCATTACCCACTTGTTTCCTCAGGAAATCGCTTAACATTAAGGTTTTTAGCCATTTCCTTGAGTTTAACTTTGTTACAAAACAAAAAATAGTACACAATGGAGAAAAAATCAATTCTATTTTTGTGCTTTAGATTTTTTATGGTCTTCATGTGCCTAGCTCTGAGTGTCTTTTCCACCATTAAGGGCTATGAAGAGTTAGCTGGGGAAGTTTTGTTTTATATGGAGACTGTGGTGGTGGTATGGTTCACAGTCGAATTTGTCTTCCGGTAATTTTTTTTATGACGGAAAACCGAGCGACTAAGAATAATCGTTGTTGTTGGGCTTAGATTATGGTCTTCAGGATGTCGATCACGGTACCAGGGCTTTTTAGGGCGAGTCAAGTTTCTCAGGCGCCCCTTTTGCATTATCGGTGAGCATATAATCAATTATAGAAGGCAAAATAAGTAAGAACTAAAAAAAATTGGCAAGCTCGCTGTCTTAATACATTTTGGAAGGAATGTGATGGATGCATCGCTTGGGGCTTGATCAATACGTGTTGTGTTTCATTAGATGTTATCACAATTGCGGCCTCATTAGTGGTATTGTCCTTGGGTACCAGCGGGCAGGTGTTTGCTACATCCGCCTTGAGAGGCTTACGCTTTTTCCAGATTCTGCGAATGGTACGCATGGATAGACGTGGAGGGACGTGGAAGTTATTGGGTTCGGTTGTCTACGCTCATCGCCAAGAACTTTTTACTACTCTGTACATTGGATTCCTCGGCCTGATATTTTCCAGTTTTTTGGTCTATTTGGCCGAAAAAGATGCTAACCCGGTTGTCTTTTCCAATTTCGCAGATGCCTTGTGGTGGGGCGTGGTAAGAATACAAATAGTTGCTCGCTTTAATGCTGATCTTTTTTTTAACTGGCGTGTATGAATGTCCTTTTCCTGCTCTATTCTGCATTTTTTTTTCCTTCGACAAAATTTTCCTACAGCGCTTGGTATAATAACCTGCGCTCCTTCAGTGTGATATATTTACGCTAGTGTATCTTAAAAACCTTGTCTCTTGTTAGATAACCTTATGTACCGTGGGTTACGGCGACACCGTCCCCGTAACCTGGCAGGGCAAGTTAATTGCTTCAGGTTGCGCGTTAATGGGCATCTCTTTTTTTGCTCTTCCAGCGGTAAAATTACTATTTTTTCCCTCTCGTATACCTATATAGTTGTAAGTTCAAAAGCTTTTGTAATTAGGGGATCCTGGGTTCCGGTTTTGCTTTAAAAGTTCAGCAGCAACAGAGGCAAAAGCACATGATTCGACGCAGGCAACCGGCTGCCACTTTAATTCAGTGTTTATGGCGATGTTATGCAGCGGATGAGCACTCTCATTCCATAGCCACTTGGAAGATTCATCAAGTACCTCTGCCGAGCCCAACTATGCAAGTTTTCCTCCTTTTCTTTTTTGTTTCCTTTTTTTTATTTTCTTTAGTAGCATATTAAACTAGGGCTATGTGGTGGCAATTTGATTAATGTATTCCCTGGATAAGAAAGAATTTCCTTGATACATCAGGTTCAAACATAATGCTTCGTTTGTGACCCGATTGCCTACGATACGTCGACACAAGACGCCTAACTCCACCCATAGCAGCTATTCAATATCCCATAAAGAAAAAATCCGTCACGATAACCATCATGCTGCAGAAGAACCTAGCAAAGATGGGAAACGGAGTTCGGATGGAAGATTATCATCAGGTATTAATGTGCTTCTGGCTGTCGCTAAAGTTGCCTTCTCCTGGTTTTGTTTATGTGTGTTTTGTACTGTCTGATCAATAATGTTAATATAAAGCTCCTTTTCTTACCTTAACTTCTTCAGGATTATTGCTCCCAGAAAAAAAAACATATCGGTCCTAACGAGAGTATTTTCTTACCTCTTGTCTGTGTATATCCTTTCTTTTTATATCTTTTCCTTTCTTTTTTTTTGTTAGTTGACCTCTCCGAGGACGACGACGAGCAGCCTGCTTATATCCAGTTGACTAGACAACACAAAGGAGCGATACGAGCTCTTCGAAAGGTAAGTAAATTGTACTGTTAATTCAACACAGTTTACCTAACGTGGCTTACACAAGTTCGTGTGCTTTCTGTTACACATGTAACATGTGGCTACGGAGTAAAAAAAAACGTTCGAAGTTCGGCCCCCTGAGTGGAAAGTAGAACTTTTCCCCGGAAAGACAGAGAGCGAGAGAGACAAAAAATGGGAAAAGAGAAAAAGGAAAAAAAAGTTTAGAAAGTTGCCAGAACTTCGAACGTTTTCCAAACATCCAATCAGGAAGTTAATCAACCGTCCTACGTTGCGTGTGCAGATCAAATTCTTTGTAGCTAAACGGAAATTCAAAGAGGCCTTAAAACCGTATGACGTTAAGGACGTAATCGAACAATATTCTGCGGGACACGTTGATCTTCTAAGCCGCGTTAAGTCTGTGCAAAACAGGTGCGCCCATTAAAACACCACCACTAAAATTCAATTCGTTTCTCTTTTTCTTTTCACCTTGGTGTCGCCGCTTTTGGTCCTTTTACACACTCGCTCCTCGGTACCTTTATTTTTTAAATATTTATTTATTTTACCCCGCCCCTTCTTCTTCCCCAACCTTTCTAATTTTTTGGGCTGCATCACAATGGTTGCCGCTTTTTTCTTTATATGCCGTCTTCTCCCCAAAATTTGCCTGGCTTTTGTCCTATTTGTGACATGTTGACGCGGCTGATTGACATACGTACCGGATTTGCTGCGCTGCCCATTTTTGAGACTAGATCAAATACTTCGTGGCAAGAAGGAAATTCCGTGAAGCACTTAAGCCTTACGACGTTAAGGACGTGATAGAGCAGTATACACAAGGCCATGCTGATCTGCTTGCACGCGTCAAAACGCTTCATTTCAGGTACGGAAGAAAGCCCCTTTTCGAGTCTCGAAATTGAAGCTCATGGAGCTACTTTTGTCCCCCAATTAGTCCAATTACAAAAACGACAATGTAAATTGTTTCTGGCGTGTGAGTATCTCTCCCCAAAACGCCCTTCTACCGTGAAAGGGAGAGAGAGTGAGAGATAAACTATAGAGAGAGAGAGAGAGAGCGCGCGAGTAGTGGTTTTAATGTGCTCGAAATTTTGACATCAACTGCTTTCTTGCCATGAAGCCGTGATGCTCCATGCCACTAACCCTTTTTATTTTTTAGTCGCTCTTATACTCAAGTGTTATTAAATCCATTTACCAAGCTCATAATATGCATTTTGGAAACTAAACCAGTAGTCCCAAAACGTAGTAACACATTTCTGCTCGATTTTAATTGATTCATTTTTTTGTTTTATGACATTGTTTCTGAATTAATGATTTGTAGGCTGGATCAAATCTTGGGGAAAACCGGCTCTAAATCAAAAGACGTGTACGAATCCAAGCTAAGCCTAGCATCGAGAATAGTTCGTGTGGAGAGACAAGTGGATGATATCGAATCGAAAATTGACCAGTTGCTAGACATGTATTCTGAAGACCGTAATAAGTGGTTACGATTATGGTCCACGGTTTCCTGCCATGGTCCCGCAAGTGTCTCCAGTCCTTCATCAGTCGATAAACTACCTCTCTTGGAGTCTGCTACTCCTGTGGTGGCTGTTCGCCCCATTCCAAAACCTATTCTGATCACTTCCGAACCTTCCACCCCTACTGTAGACGGAAACGCTCTCGTGACAGATCTCGGCCATCCAAAAGTCAAGAAAAAAGTGACGCTCAAGTAGATAACAAATCGTCGATTGCAGTTTCTCACATTAGAAGATTAATGGGTATGGTTTTTAGGGTCACGCCGTCTGTGCTTACGGAATGTGTTAACAAAATAAACTTTACCCGTGATAGCGGCTCGGAATCGGAAAACGGGGACCGAGATAAAGTCGTAGCGCTGGAAACCAGAAAAGCAGGTAGGGCTATTAATTCCAAGAATGCGACAAGCGTTGTTGTTTGCTGCTAGTATAACACATATTTTCAGTTCTTAGTTGCTAATTCTATCGTCTCTTCACAGTGTTGCTCGAACGACGATGCTCTAAAGACGAAATAGAAACTTTGCCTTTGCTTCTTTTATCTTGTGTATCGTCCCAGTTTGGATCTGAGGAATCTTTTTTGTAGCACCTGCCATTCAAACGATACAACTCTGAATTGCATATCCATTATCGTATTTTTCATGGCGGCGCCAAAAAAAGGAACACCTGAGGGTCTGAGTAATCTTTTTCGAAGCACCTGCCATTCAAACGATACAACTTTGAATTACGTATCCATTAGCGTGCTTTTCCTGGTGGCGTCAAAAAAAGAAACTAACAAGGACGGATGAATCTAAGACAAGAAAAGCCCAAATAATGAACAAAAATTGGTTGATGGTTTCAATAATGTACGTTTATTGCAGTATTATATCCAAGTTTAGACAAGATTGATTGAGTAGAAATGAGTCACAGACATGTATAAAAGATCAAACCAACCACCGTAACAATGAATTCATGCAAAAAAGTACAAAGTACGAGAGCTGGCTTAGTCTGGAATTTACATATCACTTTAAATATATGGCATTATATGTACCTTATTGGCATAAAGGATGGATTGCTGGGAAGGTTCGTTTTACAGGTCCTTATTGAGGACAAAACATTGTCGAATTTCTTTGATTTAATCGAATCTGGCTGTTTGGTTAAAGATGCCTTCTCTATCCCAAAACTCGCACCTAGGGTAGCTTTTTTGGGTTTTAATAATTGTATCAATAATATAAATATCATACGGCATGGTTTGGAAGCCAGGCAATTTGCCTTCTAAGACAAAGGTGTAAAACATTTTTTGCATATTGTGAACAAAGAGAGTATCATCTTGACGGTTTATGGGATACATCCCCAAAATAGCTTCTATGTCAGAGTACTTATCAGCCGCTACGCCTTTAGTGCAGCCAGTGGACTTGTTTTCTAATTGCTCGCGTCCATAGCGATTAACGTAGAATGACACCGGACTGGACAGTTTTTGACTGGCCGCGAAGGCCATGGAATGTAAGGGGCAAATGGAACTGACATCCTGGACTAAACTTTGTATCTTAACTTCCGTGTTGTAATGCTTGTGAGCTTCTGCGATTGTTGACGCATCTTTTATTAACTCCTCCACTTTGATTGGCCCACAGACGTCTTCTTGTTGCGCATTAACACCTAAAAATATAAAAAAGAGTGAACTCTCTATAGCTAATAATTAAGAAGTTAACTCAGTAAGGTAACATAAAGCACTTGAGATTTTTCTTTTTTTAACTTACCGACGACAATTGGAGGGTCAACGTAAAAACTTGCTGGCTGTTTCCATACTTCCAAAAGAGGAGAAGTCATTGTAAAGGGATCGGTGCTAAGCCAGCCCATATACTCGGAGCCAGGTTTATGGGATTTCATCTCCGCGAGACTTTTCTGTGTAGCTTCCAATAATTGAGCGGATGGAAGGGACAACAGACAGACGACGTCATTCAAAGTGGCGTTTATCGCGGGATCCTTCCAGCACGGACTGTTCTTGAGCAAAATTTCTCCCAGTGCCAGACTGTTTTGTTGGGATGCTGCACCAGGCATTCCGCTACCGCCAGTGACCCACGCCTATTCATGGTTGTTTTGTTTGACTTTTTAAGGAAACATACAAAGAAATCCCAAGAATTGCTTTTACTTGTGTAAAGAGGTGCACGATACCTCGGGGTGGTTTCACGGTAGTTAGCGCGCTGACCAGAGTGGCTCCTGCTCCCCAGCCTAACAAGGTAACTTCCCGAGTGTCTCCTCCAAAATGGTCAGCATTGAGATGGAGCCAAGTTAAAGCTGACACGAGATCCGTGAGACCCAAATTCCTAGCTTGGTTTACAGATTGACGGAGACGAAAAAGTCTATTTGCAGCTTCGGGAATGGAAATCCCCAAGTCGGCTTGGATGTCGTCCGACGTGGAATTGTAGAACAAGTCGGAGCGAAAGGAAGGTAAGAATCCCAAAGGACCTAAACGAAATCGGACTACGACGAACACGACACTTTTCTCTTTGGCGAGTTTGCCAGTGGGTTGGAAATTAGAAGGAGGTCCGTCGTTGCCCCACAAATATGGAGTGGCGACAAGGACCACCACAGGTACGGGACTGTCGTAGGATACATGGGGGGTATAAATATCCAGCGTTAAACAGTTCTCATCGCCTGTTACGTTCGCCCCCGATATATGCAAGCATTCTTTAGGCTCGGCGTCGTAGCGAAGTGTATCACTCCAGCAATGCTCCAGGCGGCTATGCCTCGAAGATGGACCCCAACGATCCCAAAACGCAGCGGAATGTGGCGAAAAATTAACATCCGGACTCGGTGACACAGGGGGTAGAGCGTACGGAATACCTTTAAACATAACTCCGCCACCAGAACCGCGCCTTGTGACATAACAGAAAGTTAGGGATCGAGTTGCACAACAACGTCGTAAGAGCGAGCGAACAAGGCGAGCAAGAAAGAGTAATTTGTTTCTTTTTTTTACCCCTCAACTTGACCGCAGGAAGTGATAGCCAGGACAACCTGGTCATCATCGTAGGTTGCATCATGTCTTTCCTCAGCGTTATGAAACCAGAAGACAAGACCAATGGATAAACCAAGTAAAATAACCGTGGCTGCTAAGGCAACTAAGAAGAATGTTGGAGAAACATGTTATTTGTATTATACGCAGCAAAGTAATCTCTTTCTTACGAAGAAGGCTCTTGTGGAGGAGTAGGCGGCCGCACGGTCCAACACGATTTTGGAATGAAACGGTAGTTTCGCCGCACATGTTCGCAGTGCTACTAAATTCGGAGAACTCATAAATGATCTCCTGAGATGGGACCTCCATTTCTTCATCCACCATATCTGCTTCATCGTGACCTTGTGGTACTTGTTTAAACTTCTGCGCGAAATACAAATGTTGGATACATACACCGTAATATTATCAAGTAATAAAGTTTAGTTTACCAGCATTGTTGACGAAAACAGGAATTCAAAAAAAAGGAACCTGCTGCTGTTATCTTATTTATGCGTACAACTAAATCTCAACGTACAACGATTCGTTCTATTTCATGTGTATGGGAATAAGAGGTTGGTGGCAGTTGGTTATAAGTAGAGTAGAACCTACAGTTCCTGAACATGTGAATCCTCACCTAACACAAGATTTGAGCATGGGATTGATTGCTTTTATTTGCGTCTCACGACACTCCAGCAAGATGCAAATTTTGTGTTGTTGCACGAAAAAGCGCCACGACCATGAGCGGCGAACTGTGGAAAACTTTTGACAGTTGTGTTTGTGAACAACGCGCAGTCAAAAGCGAAAAAGGTCTTATTAGAGCAAGGAATAAGGTACGATTAAACCATATACGATTTGAAAAGTTTGGAATTTGTAGATTTGGATCACGACTTCTTCAATGTGTGTATATTAATATTTTGAACTCATTGCCTTTAAAATAAACATTTACACTTCATTTACGTGATAACAAGACTAAACCAACTTGTCAGTAATAATTAGTACCTCGACCGCGTACTCACATGACCATCATTCGGAATGCAGGGCTTACGTTTTGCCCGGGCCGGTGATTAGTAGGGGATTTTGTTTTCTCTGGAAGCAAATCATTTTTCTTTTATATCTTTAAATAAGTCTATTAAAATTCAGTCAGTGTTACCCCCTACTTCCTGAATGTCGAGTTAATACTAGATTTATTTCTGGAAAAAAATAATTGCATGCTATTACAGCATAATTTTTACTCCGTCGGACACCTTAAATTTACTGCTTCTAACAGCTAAATACCTAGGCTAGACGGGACGCTAAATATCGTTAACTTGTATAGTTGCTCAACTAGTCCCAGAACGGGGATAGTTCATAGTAGGTGTCCAAACGACAAACTGAAAGTTCATTTTCATTCAGCGTAAAGGCTCCCGTATACCTTAGTTCGGTATAGGCGGTTAGCATGGGGAATTTCGGAACACTTTTTGAGAAAACCAGTGCATTTCGTGAAAAAATTATTTTACGAGGCTCTTGAGTTTGCTCACAGGTAGTGCACAACCAAAGCACGATTTTTTCAAATGAGTAGTTAATTAGCAATATGCAAATGAAGTTTGCAACTATGAGAAATACGTTACCTAAAAATCTGTTCTTCAGTTGTGCACTACCTGCTAACAAAAAAAAATTTTTGCACTAGAAAGTTTTCAAATCTGACAAGAAGTTTTCGAGAAATCTTGTTCCGAAAGTACACAATTTAGTTGGCAAATTGTGCTGCCTGTTTTTGGTCACGGCAGGGGAGAAAAACTTTACAGTCTGGGCGCGCAATACGAAAGATAGCGAGAAGGCAAAAAAAGTTGAGGCTTGCTATGCCGAGCGCCGTTGCCGTGGCGCTTGCCTGTGGCATTTCCTGAATATTATTTTCCGTCGCAAATATATTTTCCAGCAAAGGAGCTCGGGTACTGTGAGCTCGGACAGCCGGTGCTAAGGTCCGCCTACGTTCGAGATGTGGCTTAGGATCAAAACAATAACAATTACATACAAACTCTTGCTTATGCTATCAACGTACTTCGATAACCGCAATTACGAGCCAACGATAGTGTTCCAAATGCGTTACAACAAACAAAGACCATTCTTCTCTTCCGTGTTGAGAATTTTAGTGCTTACTGTTCTTGTATATTGCCGTTGGAAATCTATTTCTTGATAGTGATATGCTTATGTTTTTTGTTTTTGTTTTTACTTTTACGTTATTATTACATTATGTTTAAATTGAACTTATAAGTCTAAACCTTATACATAAATAGTTCCGATAAAAAATTGTAAATAGTTCCGATAGTTGATAGATAGTTGTAAATAGTTCAGACATCGATGTTGGTATGTTTTTTTATTTTATTTATTTACATGTATTCCCGACGTAGCTTTCGTCTATTGTCGGTGATGTTGGTATTTATTTTGCTAAACCAAAACCTAAGCTTTTAAGACGGCTGGTGATTTTTTTTTAACTAGGCACCGGAAGCAAAAGACAAACTACACTACTACAGAATAGACGTGAACGGCAACTATACCTCATCAAACAATGCAAAGGAAAACGTTCCTTTTTAAATGCAATTGCTTGGCTCATTTCAATCATTAGCATGCTGCATGGTTTACTAAAACTAATTCGGGATTTAGTCTTTGCGTTATGCTATGGAAACAGCAAGGCCAGCCACAGTTTAGCTAGGAAAAACATTCGCGCAGTAAACCGGACGGCTGTAGGAGTTACTCCCTTCATTTCCTCAAAAGCGTGTCTAGCATTCCCTTCCTTATCTTTTTACCACTTATTTGCGGATGTTGGCCAGTATTTTGTTCCCTCAGCGATTTTCGTACCTAATACTCCTGCCTTTTTCCCCGCATTTGCGTCCACAGTCTTTATTTGCAGTCTTCAAACACCACGTAATCCCACTTCGAATCTTCCTCCACCTTCACCTTCACTAATTCCTACCTTTACACCTAACTTTGTGCTTTCTCGTTTCTGAACCTTCTCCAAATTGGCCTTGTTCCTCTAACAATGTGATTTTTTTCAAAGCCTCACCTCACGCCCTCTGTCAAATTTATCCATTCAGACAGCCATACTTTATGCCCCTGAGTAATTCTCAATGGCGAAGAATCGTATATATACCTAAAATGTGCATTTTTTATACGCAGAACAGCGTTCTAATATAACTTATTTTCATGCAGGCGTCTTCAGAATAACGCTTGGTAAAAAAAAACTATTTCAGCGAGACCAATGAACTCATCTTTTTTTTGTTCTGCTTACTTTTCGCTATATAGAACTTTATTTGATAAAGTAAATTAGAGTTATGGGGTATAGCTTTATTCATTTAGTAAGATGAAACGTGGCAATTGAAATAATAAGGTAGTGTAAGTAAGTTTTGTCTGGTCTGCCTCATTGTGTTACGCAGCCCATAGGCAAAACCAGCGTTCAAAGGTTGGCGCCGTTTGGCCGTGCGGTATAGCTTCACATATTTAAACACTTTTCTGTCAAAGTCTTTTTCCTGTCGCTTTCCTATCAGAAAGTATTTTGCAACGGCAAAGGATGGACGTTTCACATCCATGTTTTTAATTTTCGAAAATTAGACTTTTTCCGAAGCGAAGAAATATGCTTTACCAAGCTTAAAAACATTCTCGCCAGAAAGTCCATTCGTACGACAAAAAGTTGACGTTTTTGCGTGTTCACATATGGCCAATGAATTTGTTGTTTATTTACAAGTTTTTGGACGGAAATATTTCTTCTGATTCAGCTGCTAGTCTTGCGCAGAAGATTAGCTAGGCCGCAATATCCCATTTCTTCTAGAGCTTGATGGTGCCAACAATGACGAGCTTGATGGTGCCAACAATGACGAGCTAGATTCCAACAAAACTTTCGAATTTTCAAAGCATTATTTACGTGTATTTACGACTGGTTATGGCCTACACTAGAAAATAAACGACGGTTATGAGAAGACCGATTGCGGTTTTTATCCGTATTGGTTATTTTCTATATTTATATGAGCAAAGCGTTTTGTGAAATGACGAAAAATGCTTATTTGTCATTCCAGTCCTAACTTAATGAGCTTTAAATTCTTTAGACGGGACTTTCATAGGCATTAGCTAATGTTTGTCAGAGTTAAAGATGTTGTAACAACTTCGTCAATTGTAAAACTTTAACTCAAATAGAAGGATTAACTCCGAGTTGACGATCATCCTAGGTATATAACTTGCTGGCTTTATAATGTAGTTGAAAGCTAAAGCAAAGAGGAAGCCTTTCGTACCGCCACCCTTTAGTGAATTGTTTGCCATTGCGGGTTTTGGACATTGCTGTATTCAAGCTTGTTTGTCATGATAAAATAATTGTCGTGACCTTTTACCCCGCTTTTCTCTTCGAAAAGAGGATGACCAACTTGCCTCAACAGCCTCCTACTTTGCATGACGTTTTAACTGCAGAGACGTTAGCGTACGGACAAGCAGTGATGGATTTCACGCAATTAACGGTATAAAAAACTGTTGTAATCTATTCCCAAAGTATATGCATTTGTTCCGGGCATATAGAAATGGATTACTCGTCTTCAAGGTTTGGGAACATTCAGCAAGGGTAGACATGAATTGGATATGCATGGGACAACCTATAATAAGGAAAACCTGAATGCGTTCAATGAATATGTGTACTGCCCTTCTTATTGCACCCAGATTCAGGAATACTTTAACGATCTCGGTCAAGAAGCGAGTAAAGCATCTCGCACTGTTAGTGAGTTCGCTAGCTATATTACCCAGCATTTCACCAAGTAAATTATAAATCGCAGTTAATAAAGTTAGTTGGCAAACAAGTATTTTGGTAGTGTTGCGAAAGTCCTAGCTAAGAACAAGGAGCTGCTCGTCCAGTTTCTCGTAGGATTTGTGGGAAAGACATATAGGGAGGCTGCAAAAGAAGTTGATCACGTTGTAAAAGTATGGCAGTTTTGGTCCGTCTATCCCGAGTTGGCTGAATCCTTGCCTACAACTGACGTTTGTGGAAGTAAGTTCAGTTTTACATCAAGATCGTGGAAACATATTTAACGTCGAATTGTCAAGGAGTTGCTTGGATTACTGGAAAGTATCGCGATCCACTTCTGGAGATATCTTTACAGATTTGCAAGCATTTAGCACAAGGCAATGCAGTCGTCTTGAATTTCGGAAAGATGTATCATCCCCTACTTTTATGCTTAGCTGAATTATGCACGGAAGCCAAGTATAGTATTCGAATAAAAAATGCTTTTGTGAAGGATTTTTTCCTGTCTTTTTAGGTTACCGCATGACCTAGTAAATGTGGTATGTTTTGCGAATAACGCAGTAATATCGTCATTCGTCTGCAGTAATGCATCGTCTCTACGAAGTATTGTGTTCGTTGAAGGATCTGATAAACCAGAACAGGCCAAACTAAAGACACTGGAGTCCATGGGCAAGGAATGTTTCCTATTGTATGACAGTGGAGACGTCAACTGTGCCATTGAAGCTATTATCTCGTACATGCAAGCCAACAGTGATCTAGTAAATCCCATTACCTTTAATTACAAGTAATAAATGTTGAAATTCCTAGGCGACAGGCAAGTCTGCTTGTTTGCTGGTACAGTCTTCAATATGGGAACAATTTCTGGAGTGTCTAAAAGTCCGAATGGCTAAACTGATTGTTGGGTCTTTGCTTGATAAAAACACTGATATTCCCTCACCTGCTGGTAGCGCATCAATCCCGTTGTTGTGTCTACAAAAGCTTGCTGTGTTTGCAAAGAAAGCCGGAATAGAAGTATTTTTAACACTGAAATGCCAAAATGTGTGTAGTGCTTTTTTTATAGGTTGTTTCACCAGGAAATGCTGAAGAATTAGCTGGTCCTCCATTACTTATTGGCGCACAACCTGCAACTCAAGTTTTCTCGACAAATCATGGACCGATTATGGTTGCTTATCCGTTCCGTACGCATAAAGAAAGCCTAAATCTGGCTAATACACTGTCTAGTATCCAGACTGCCTGCGTATTTACCGAGAATCTTTCCTTGGCTATGGCGGTGGCTCCTCAAATCAATGTGAGAGCATATTCTGTTTTAAGTGGCCGCTAACGGGTTTTATTTCAGGCCAAAATAGTCTGCGTGAACGGATACGGATTTTTGTATGAAGGAATGGAACTGAACGAAGCCTCTATAAGTAATTTTCATTATGACGTGAGGCACTATGTAGATAAAATGTATTTGATATAGGTGTCATTGGAAAAGGCGACGTTGCTAAAACCGATTGCACTCCTCAGGCCTTATCCAAGGACTTGTATAAAGTTATAGATGCGTCCAAGACGGCTCAGAAAGCTTGGATTGCTATCGGCTCCTTGTCACGGGCCGTGATATTCCGCGATCTTATACATATGTTGGAACAAAAGATTTCATCGATTTCAGCCAGGATCGGTATTGCTGTGGCTATTGTATTGCTATGATCTATCGGTATTGCTCTGTTCTTCCATTGCAGGTGACCTTGGCGACAGCAAAGAAGGAGCCGAACACGGTATAAAGCTTTCCATAGACCACTTAGGATTCCTGCTCAAGGAAAAACAGGTAGAAGGCACGATATTGAGTTCAGGAGATTTCCGAGGTACTATCTTGCAAACCAAGCAACCGAGAGGACTTATCCTCGCAATCGTTTCTGAAATTGAAACCCCTGTTCAGACGATTTTGGGACTGGTATCTCAATGCCTGCTGCAAGGCAATGCGTTACTATTAATTCCTGTTTCAGAACAATCATGTGTCATAGTTTCGGAGCTCGTAGCTTGTCTTACGGCTTGTCGATTGCCAGCGAATCTGGTACGTGTCCTGAATTTCGATGCTTCAAACGTTGAACAAAATGTTCTAAACTTACTCGTTAATGGGAGCATGAATGCATTGATCAGCTTAGGTCACACGTACCAGATAGTAAACATCAAGGAAGTTGTATGTGATAAAGGAATTCCGGGCTATATCAACGCCGGCAACTGCAATTCCGTTGTTTCGCAGACCTTCAAAGAACAAACGGGCTATCCTAAATACTGTTTTATTCCCTCCGGTGACAATTTTGGCAATTAAAAATATTAAAAAAGGGAATGTGCCTGCATGTCAGCGAACCAATAGTCCCTTTATATAGGATTATAGGCATTATGCACGCATAGCAATAGTCTATTTCAAGTGTTACAATAGCAAAACTATGCGTTAAAGGTCAACTCTATTTACGGGCTCTTCAATTAGAAATTACACAGACTGTTCTAAAAGAGCATCGGTTTCCCCATTATTGTACGAGTCTTGAAAGCCCTGAGAGTGCGTAAAGCCCTTTTTAATAACGGCTGGCGTACTAGTTTTGCTTTCGCTGGGAAGTGGGGAAGGTGCGGCAATTTGTGGAAAAGTCTCGTAACTATTTTGCCGAGGACAGCTCATGGTCCCCAAGGGTAAATTAGTCGCACAGCTCAAGAAAGTTATAGAACATATTACCTATAAAGTAGCAAAAATTTACTAATCAAGAACGATTGAAAATAATAATAAAAGTAATTATAATTTAACGTACGAGAAGTGCGTTCGTTGCTATGACGAACAAAGTGCTGTAAGGAAATCCCACGTGATCGAAGAGCACCCCAGCAATCGAAGGACCGATAAAGGCACCCAAAGCGAAGGTTGACGTCCACAAGGCGGATATAGTGCCGTAGGTGCTTAAACTATTGGGAAATCCATGGTAAGTTGCTTCTTGCAAAGCTGAGATGAAGCCGGCCACTAATTCTGCCCCGACTCCAAAGCCGATGATAACTAAGCCAGTGATGCATAACGTCAGAGTCCTAAGGCTTAAATCCGTTAAGAAAGTAAAGATAAACGTAAACTAGTGTTACGTAGGCCCCGGCCAAAAGGGAACTGGTCCAATTAGCGCAAATCCGAACCCGACTAAAATGGCTCCAAAACACGTCACCACTCGAGGCTGCAAATGTCGGTCGCAGAGGTAACCCCAGATCGGAGCAGTGGCTGCGTAAGTGCCACCTTCAACGACGAACATGACTCCCATCATAATAGGACTTAAACCAAACTGTGAGTATGTGGGGGAGAGAAAGTCGACATGTAATTTGTCCCCAAGACGTTGAAACGGAATCTTACTTGACGTAAATGGGGCTCCAAAGTCGCTGACAGGAAACCAATCGCGATTGACGCTGAAAGGACGGTGAATGCTGCGAGAAGAACCGATGGAATTGTGAGGATACGAAGTAATCCGCCGTTGCGGGGCGGGTTAGGTGTAACTTCATGCTTGGGCAAAATGAAGTACGTTAAAGCACCTGCCACAAACAGTAAACCACCCAGCGATATGAAGGGCAGTATATACCCTCCCGCCTTCAAGAGCAAGCGAAACGCAACATGATTTTTGTGAGTTTTTATGGAACGTTTTGAATTACTTGATAAAGAGCTCCGCCTACAGTAGGTCCGACTATTAATCCGAGTCCGAAGAACGTCTCCAGTGATGCCTAGGACAAGATAATTTTGTAAAGCGTTTACATCAAACATGCATTTTTTTTGTTGTTTTATATTCGTTGTTTACAAATGTGGTGGCCACGGATCCAGGAAATTCCGCAGCGACGATGGCGAAGCTGGCGGTGAGAAAAGCGGCATTTCCCAGAGCTTCAGCAATACGGACAGTAAACGACAAACCCATAAACGCGGCTCGACCTTCGACCCTGTCCAACAAACTAGAGAAAACCTGTTTATTATAGACCGCGCAGGCAAATGGGTCTGGAGATAAAAAAAAGTTTCATGTTACCCGAACAGGATGGAGCAAGTTCCCGTAACGAAGAGTCCAGTATTGAAAATGTGCTTTGGCTGATACTTGCCCACCTATACAAACGATTAAAAGTATCAACTACACGAATCTTCTTCTTGGTTTGAGTGTTTACCATGTATCCGTAAAAGGGGCTTACTAGGAATACCGTAAGTTCAAACACTCCGAATACCAGTCCATATTCTGAGGCAGTAGCACCTTTAGATTCGGCCTGGAACACAAAAGATATCAAAATGTAAAGACAGGAATGCACTATACAAGTTGGAACAAGGGTGGTGTGGAAATGAATTTCCTTACTTCTTTGGGATAAAAAGGAGCTTGCAAGGAAACACAGACAGCACTACAGAAATCCGCAACTGCTAGCACAAGCACTGTCGCCCATTGTCGTTTAGTGAAATTTATTCGAACCATGGTCGGTCAGGTAAAAGTTTAATAGGTAAAAATATCTGATCAGTAATAAAGACAAAACAAAGAGCAGAAACGGAACACTAGACTTTGAACGACATGACTATTGTTGGGTTTGAGTGACACCGTTCTCCTCGAAAGTCAAACGCGTACTAGACCTTCGCTTTTGCACTCCACTTTGCCCATAGGCCAAAACACTTGCTTGGATCACGGAGGGGTATGGGGGCGTGTTCGGGGCGGTAAGAGGTGGACGAACTTTAACCTTGCCGAGGTCCCACGGATGTCCTTCACCCCACTGTTTTTCTTTTAATCCAGCTCGAAAAGAGTGCTGTTTGCATGCGTCGACGCGTTATCAGGTTTGTGTGCCAAGAGCCAAGGTTACTTTTCAGTTTACTTAGCAAGAGAAAATAGAAGCCAAGGTAAGGGCTCTGCTTTGAGCCGTATATAATCGGATTACTAGGACTTGTGACTTTGAGGAAGTTATGTATGCTGTTACGCATTATCAGAAACATAATACTCCCAAGTGTTAGTGAACTGTCCAGGATAGGATGATTCAGCTCAAGCAAAAAGCTTTTTAATATTCAGGTTACCTAATCTTTCAAAGATTATAGCTTTCTCTATTCGTTAAATAGGTTTCCTAACACTGCCAGTATAAAGCGCAGTAATAAAATACTATTCTGTTTGGAAGATTTATCTTAGCTCAAATCAAAGCTAAGCCTTATATGCCCCGTTGTGTGTTCAATTGATGTCGAAGGCCCTTTGTATTGTAGGTAATGTATGTTTGGAGCTTGGTTCATAGACACCGTTTTCTCAAATCTGGAATAAAAACAAACTTCACATGGAAAGGTTGAATATGTAAGTATTGCATAAATGGAATGAAAATGTTAACTCAAGCTTAAGTTCTGCTGAACATGTCCTCGTGATTACTAGTGATAAATTATGTTTTAAATCGACGCGCTGCAGCGCATTGGACAAGCTTAACCTTTAGCAAGTTTGATCTTTTAGTTCGTCTTGCTGAAACAAACGATGTATCAGTTACATATGGCTATATAGCCTTGACCGCCAGTATAAACTTTATAGGTCTGATGAGAATTTCGAGCCTGGTGACATCAGTTTATTCAGTTAGGAGGTTCTGGTCGTATGACGACGTTTTCTTATCGTTGTTTATGCGATACAAGTAGAAAAATAAAGAATTATAGTCTTCTACGAACTTCTCAGATTGGTATTTGCCGGAAGAGTCGGGGAATTGCGTTTGACGTACGAGTCCACATATGGCTTGCTCTCTTGCAATAAAGCTAAAATATTAAGGTTAGGAGTAATATTATGTTATGAGAAATAAGAAGTAAAGGAGACTAGTTAATGGGAACTGATAACTTGTAATAGTTGGCCTAGCAGCATAACAATCTTTCTGAATGATCACTCACAGCGACAACATCAGCAGCACATTGGTTTCCATTCTTCTTTCCCTGTTCCCACAACCGTCACATAATACGGTTAGTTTGCAGAGCAGGCAAATTGGAATGAATGATATCGCGGAACTTGTAGACAACCCCAAAAGTTTTTTTTCTATTCTTTTAAGCCCGCCGGTTTCAACAATTTCCCATAAAATCTCCCAAGTCCTAGCCCTCCGTAGTTTTTTTAGTAGTATTATGAATGATTTTTTTTTGTTTTTATTTGTTTTGTTTTGTTTAGCCCATGCGTTTTGAAAGGTTAGAACCCAAACTCGTACTGCAAATTTGACTTGCATGTTAAGCAAACACATTGCAAAGTTCAGCCATGGAGAAACGTTGTGGCAAAGAAACAAATCTTTGTAAGGGTCTGGGAAGTTTTGGTTGGTTCATCCAAAAGAATCCAAACTGAGCATGGATCCACGGCGAGGTAAAGGTGGCACACTCACTAAAGAAGCAGTCCCGAAGAGTTTGTACCAGCCAATTACAATATTGGATAAATCCAAGTCATCCAACATGATTTGCGAGACTCCCATAAAGACCTTCTTGCCTTCAATGCGGCCATAGTCTCCCCACACAGTGACCTAAAACGAATACATAACCCAAATAACTATCTTTTCTGGATGGCACGATTTTTTAGTATCTATTTTCAGTACGTACTTGTAGGATGCAGCCTTGATAGGGTTCGTGGAACGTCAGTAGTTGCTGGTACAAGGGATCCAAGGTGCGGCGAGCAGTAGCAGTTTTCGCTTTTGCTATGCACCGTTTCCCGCTCACGAGATAGACTTTTACGTATGGGGCTAAATTATAAAGAAATAGCAATATTTGGATTGAAAGAAACCCAGGTTCCTTACCTGGTAACACTTTGGATCCTTGTTTGGACTGCAAACCCCTGGCGCGAATTACTTCTGTTTCAAGATGGCCTTTGCGGTCACACAAGGCTAACTGAATGTCGCCCAACGCGGGTGCGGCCAGTACTTGACGTCCCACCAACTGCCCTGGACCGAGACCATCGATGAATTCCGCCAGCTGGCCCCCTTCGCCGCTGGTTCGAGAAACTCCAACCCAACTACAAAGCGGAAAACAACAAATTTTTCAGACCTCAAACTTTGTTTACCTTCCAATAGGAAGTAAGAATTTGAAAGAACACGAAAAGCCACAAGAAAAGCTCACGTACAATCAAGCATAGGGGTTTAAAAGCGCTAGGTGTCCCATGTCTGTGGTCCAATCTCGGTTCATTTAGATTAAGAAAAAAAAATCTTTTTGAGTCTTTGTCGAGTTTTGTGTAGAGGAAAAAGGTGTGTGGTTAGGGAAGTTACAAGTTAACTACTTACGACGAGCCTTCGGAACTGATGCTATTGAGACTTCCGTCGGTGGATTCCTTGGACGTCTGCCGTACCAAACGATTGCCCGAACCAAAATTTACGCTAGTTTGAGGAAGAACTTCCTGGCTGCGCTGGACACCAGTAGCGCTGCGTTTCCTTCCTCCCATGCCCATCATCGCCGCCATTCCGCTAACGCCAGACTCTGCGGAGTGGGGGAGGGGTTGGAAACTTTTGGTTTGACTTAAAAGTGCCAGTTTGTTTTTGTTTTTATAGGAAACTTGATTGCATGCAACATCGTCGGCTTGCTGTGGGCCCATAGGCTGTTTGATGTTTCTTATCAAACAAAAGTGTCACCGTCAATGTCAATTGAACTCAAGTTGCTAGGGTAATAGCACTAAAAGGTTAGGTTCTGAAAAATCCTCTAAAAGAACCTGGATGGATTACTAGGGTTAAAAATACTACGGTTGTAACCTACGCACAAAACGATCACGCTTTTTGGCTGTTTTGGTGAAACGCACAAACACGGTCACATTGCTAACGTGTAGGTGCCTACAAGAACTTTTTTTTTGTGTTTTGGCAAAAGAAAAACGGACCTTTCTTTCTCTTTCTCTTTGTCACGGTCTCGTTCCTTCTCGGCCTGTTCACCGCCGTCTTGGGAGCCCTCGCCGTCCGAGGAAACACTGGAGCCTTGGTGAACCAAATGGCGTAAATCTTGCGGAACCACTTCTTCGCTGCGATGGATGGTAAAGGCGGACTTTTCTTTGCGACCAAACCCCAGCTTTCGTTTACGACCTGACGATGTAATTGTCAGACAAAAAACGCTTACGTCGACGATAATACCATTCACCCAGCACGGCCTAGGCCCCCCTCTTTTTGTAGCTTTTACACACTCCTTGCTAACCCGCTAGAAACTCTTGAGCTTAACTCGCATTGCATTGCATTAGATGCCCTATTTTCACTAGTGCGAAAAGAAAAACCAAGTGAGTGTGACTTACCAGTAGCAGAAAGCTGGGACGTAGAACTGCTCTTTTTGTTTAATCCTGAGTTGTTTTTATCCCCTCGTGAGCCTTGGGATGAGTTCTGGGAAGTATTTGAACGACGCCAGGAACGTTCAGGTTTGTCCACGCTGGGCACGGCGGTATCGCTCAGGCTACCATCTAGGAAAATTCGTAGGTGTTATTGGTATAAGGATTTATGGTTCTTTGGGGCGTCTTGATCAAGTGTTACCAGTACGTTCCGTGACGGGTACGTCGCTGTGAGATAAGGAGCGGCCCAGTTGGTTTCGTCGACTGCTGCCCGTTCGTTGCAAACTATCTTCCTCTCGATCTCTAGGACGCGGAGGATCACTGTTACTTGATGCTTCACTGTAAGGAACAAAGATTTAAAAAAACAAAAATTATTTAGTAAACATATTGCGTTGTTATGTCGAAAAGTTTTGACGTGCAAAATAGTTTTTAATTTTTTTTACTCGTGATGCACGTAGGAGCCGCGCGGTCGCTCAGACTGTGTCGATAAGGCACTGGTACCGCTGACGAAGCTCGTTACGCTTTCTAAATCGCTATCAGCCACGCCCTCCTTCTCGGGAGACAATAATCTGGAAACACCTCGGTGGGTCGACCGTAGATGATCTCGGCTCGAAGTCGGAGCACGACCACCCTCGTAACGACCACCGCTTAGCAAATCATTATCACTGTGCCCGCTATAGAGACGGTGAGGACGCGATCCTTTTTTGGGTAAAAACCATACGAGACATTATTTACGAGGAAATAGGGGATTGAGAAGACAAATTTTACGAACCTGTGGAAGACTGCGGTGTTCGGTAATGTTGCATCTGCCTCATGCGAATTTTCAAAAATCGCGCTCGCTCTTCCAGATCGTGTGTGACTTTGTTGAGGGATGCTTGTTGAAGGTTGGAGGGGATTTGCGGTAAGTGGCGCTTCTTAGGCGAACCCGTTGGAGTTGCTGTCGCTGAACGCGAAGTACCCCTGGAGTGGCTCCCTGAATAATCCGAATCTGGCAACCTACGCAGAAAAGACGAAGAAATGTTAAAGGAACTTGGTACTATAGCCTTAAAAGGGGAGAGGAGAAGGGGGGAGCATTTAGACAGCAAGCCGTTGATGGCACTCTGGCGTATAGTGCTGATGCCAGCGAAAACTAAAAGAAATAAGAAAAAAGATATGCAAATTTCATTGCCTGTCGTCTGGTGGAGACAGACTTCGTGATCCCGGTTCTGATATGCGGCGTGGGCTTTTGGAACGACTCCGAGCCGAATGAGTTGAGCCATAGTCTGCAGGAGCCGCAGAATGGGATCGATAGCGTGTCAATCGATCATTTTTTCCGCTTAGCGACACGACATCCTGAGGAATTGCAAGCTGTACTGTTTTAGCCCTGGCTTGGACATTAATTAGTCACCCTTTTTTATTTTTTTTACCTTGCGACTATTCGATCGATGGAAACCTTCTTGAGCAACCAATGTACCCGAACGCTGCCGTCCAGGAAACTCGGAATCCAGCGGTGGGCTGCATTTAACGACATGGATTTGGTTTATGTGAGGGGTTAGAAACGCATATATTAAAACCGGCGAGCAAAGAAAATCAATTTTACCTAGACGAACTACCAAAGCTGCTAATAGACGCGACATCGCCCCGTCGTTCCCGAGGTGCAGAAGTTCCGTCGTCCAATTCCAGCTCGGAAGGATCGGAATCGGAAAGTCGGGAAGATGTAGAAGGCGGCGAAAGATGATCAACGGATCCAGCTGGAGAAGCAATATCCGTCTGCAAGTACCCGGCACGTCGCTGAAAAAGAATAGATTATTTTTTTCTTTTATCTTTTTTTCTGGGCTTCATTGCGGTTTAGGTCGCAGAATAAGCAGTTTGTTATATATTTATTTTGTGTTGTATTTACCAATTGATAGGTCGACTCTTCGTGAGTCGTAAGGCAGTACCATTCGACCTCGTCATCTAGTGGGTTTGAGCTTAAATCTATCACCACCTTACAGGAGAAGTAAAGGTTAAGTGACACTTTCTATCGAGCAGAGTAATTTGAAATAAACTACCAATCTTTTACCTCGCCAATAAAACGACTAGCTTCAAAACGATCATAATCCCAGACAGTAATTTCTAACAGTCTTGAGCGAACTTCAGCTCGTCTCAGGTGCGAGTAGAGGAAGGTTTGGTTCCAGCGCGGCTCGACCGTGTTTGTAAGGGTCTTGGTGCGGCGTTTTGATTTCTCGCTGAATAAAAAGTCATGTTGGGGAAGGCTACAAGGTAAGGAAACGGTAAGGTGTTACCTTCGATCCGGCAACAAAAACAGCTTAGCGTAAGGGTTGCGCAAATGTCCACCGGCGCGAAAGGGTAGATCAACTGCACAAAGCATTGTGACAGATAATTGCAGAGCTAACGCGTCGTACCATAACTTAATTTGCACCCTTCCACAAGACGCTGGAGACGTAATGCGTGTTCGTAACGACTCCGGAGAGCCCGGTGAGGTAACTGTCACGCTTGGCCTTTCCCGTTGCAATTCCGCCAAACGGTGCCCCCCAGGGTTTTCACGGTCTTTGAAATTAGTTTTTTGTTAAAACAAAACAAGGGAAAGAAAGTAGCAAAACAATATGGTTGAAAATTGATATTTTGTGGTTTGGTTTTAAGTTTAATCAGAGGAGTTTTGTCACCTCTGGTCAAGTTTCCAGCCATTAATCGCGACGAAGCTACCGTCCCGGGTCTTCCCACATCACTCAGTGGTCTGGAAACTATCAACTCGACTTGCGGTTCTTGCCTGGATTCTGCTATGATGTCGTAAACCTCCTCAAAGGTTCGATTCTGTAACGGGCGGCCGTTCCACTCCAACACCTCGTCTCCTTTTGCGATGGCAAAGAAAATCGTTGAAAAGAGGAACATTACATCGTCAAAGAAATGGGTCGTTCAGAGATTTTTAGGGTGTCAATTTACCGGGTCGCAAATGGCCGACTGTGTCTGCAATACTGCCTCGCTTGACTTTCTCCACGACTGCACCCATACGGCCATTTTCCAGCGGTTTCCCCCCGACCACTTTCAAGCCCAAGATGGCCGCACTGGAAGTGGATGTGGACGAAGAAGTCTCACCTTTGGCTGTTTTGCTCAGAATCATATGGCCGATCATTTTGGTGCCATCAGAGCTGGGTTGCCAAGTGACAGGATGCTAAGGAATGACAAAATAGGGACGCGTTTGAGTCATGTAGTGCTTTACTACCCGCATTCGTAGAAGTTTTGTTACACATGACAGGTACCCCACACACAAAAAAAGGTACAGTAAAGACAGTAACACAAACCAGGGAGGAATTAGACAGAAACAAGCTTGTCTTAAAGCTGAAGCGCATTCAGTGCTTTAGCGAACGCAGTGCAGGTGCAACAAAATAGACAAAAATTTTCGTTAAAGTATGAAAAACAGGTCATGCAAATCCAAGTTCTGGCACGTCCCATGCCCCGTTCGGATGCCTTCGGTAGTTATATATCTACGGGCGGCTACTCCAAAGCTACTTCTAGAGAAATGCAGCCATCCTTTCTAGAAAGGCTTGGCGCCAATTGAGGGGGTAAAGAACCCTTTTTTCTCGCGCAACTTGCTTATTTTTCGCGTATAGTACCTTCCTACTGTCGCTGCCGCGGTGCGAATCTTCGCTCGAGGTTAACGTGTCGATACCAGAATCTTTAGCTTGCGAAGTTTGTGAATCTTTGGAATTCTGTCGACCGATGATCTCCCAATCCCTCCGCGATTCTGCACAGTTTTTGAGAGGCATGTCTTCCAAAGTCATCCAAAGGCCGTCGGATTCGAAGGAAGACTCGAAATCATCTAGCTCAGTGTCCCCGATTCCGCCCAAGCCTTGGTCTTCGTCGACGTCGGCGGGGTCGAAGCGAACCGTTTTCTTGATATGACGGTTGCTGTTCCCGCCGAAAGGCGGAGCGTTGGCACGTCCTTCTGATTTACAGCGTTGGATGGGGGGACTACTTGAAGCTTGCGGGGCACTTAATTTCCACGTAGGGGAAGAAATATCACAGATAGCATGCGTTGATTTGGCAAAGTTAACCTGGTGAGAATACGCCAGAGCATTGGGACCGTTGAGGCGGCTCCGCCCGGAATGGGGACTGGATTCCGCCAACCAAGGTGGACCACCCAAAGGTGGATGAGCGGGGTGCAGGTCTTGGGGATCTTCCGGGTGTACAGAATGCCTTCGTTGTAAAGTAGACCTTCGATGTCTGACATGTCTTCGTCCTGAAGGGAACAGACACAAAGGAAGAGTTGCAAAATTTCCAGTGAAACCGTTTGTGAAGACACATTTTTTTTTCAACCTTGAGGTGGGGGAGAGTATATTTCTTTCTTTTTTGCTTTGCACTATTAAAATTTGTTAACCCCATAACCTTTTCCCGCCTTCGTAGAAAATGGGTCGATCTCATCAGCCCCGCCCCCCGCCCCCTCAAATATCCCCAAATCTCAACTTTTCCAGGAAAGAGAAAGAGAGAGGGAGAGAGAGGGAAAAAAGACCGACTAGAAATAGCGAGAGTGGGTGGTGAGCGGCAACAGCTATAAAAGATAAAAGACAGGGCGAGAAAAAGAGAGCGACACAGCCAATGACGTCATGCCCTGTGCAGCTGCGACACAGACCAAGTATTACTGCAGAGTCTGCATCGAGTGTTAACGACATCAAGGCGAAGAGAGAAAAAAGGGAGAGGTGTGAGCGAAAAGTAAGAAAAACATGGACGTTCCATCGTGTGTGAATGAATGTAAAACGACGTGAACACTGAAATGGCCCCTCACCGCTAAAAAGTTCTTAATTTTCGCATTGAGGATATCTTCCTGCCTCCAAGGTCTCTCACCGCTCGACTCTGCTTCCCCTAAAATAGCAAAATGCACAAGGAAGACTCTTCTGGTCAGAACTGTGGGTTAAAAAACTCAAAAAATTTCGCCAGCCCACTATGAAAAGTTTAAAAAATAAATAAAAAATCCTACGGTTTGACAGCCAACAAAGAAAAACTTACCTTTCTCGCTAACGGACTCGCTTTCCGCTTCCACGTCTTCACAGCTGGTACACTCGGAAGTTGAGCGCAATTCGTCTTCCGACGAAGATGCTGAACGATGTTTGCTGTGACTGTGTCGCACTGGAATACTGGGACCCGTGGATTTGACCTTAGATCCGTGCACTAACTCCTCGCCAGTCACGTGCGAGGGATGTTGACCGCGATGGCCATACGCCGGAGTCCCGTGGTAACTTGAGGGATGCGGAGGCTGCTGGCGACCGGAGCTGGACGCGTCCGAGTTGGTCGTCTCGCCTCGCACCATATCACGTCGTCGCCCGCTTCCGGTCCCGGGGTTGCCACTACCACTGACATTGATATCTCGTTTCAGATCACTTCGGCCGTGCGGTTCTACACGTCGCATGTCACTACTGCTGCGGCTTTTCTCACTGTGTTCTCGGGAAGAACCCGTCGAACGCACCGTATAGACGCCTCCAGAAACACTTCGACTATTGTCGTGGACTGGCATGGGACGAGCACCGGAGGAGACTTTGTTTCGAACTTTAGCGTTTTCGTTCCAATCGCTGTCTCGAGCACTCCAATCGCGACCAGGCGCGCGACCGTAATAATCTCGTCGGTTGCCCGAGCTGGAATGACCGCCACGTTCCTGCCAGTACTCACGCTCGTCGTAGCCCTGGCTCTCGTCACCACTCAGGGAGAAGCGCCGGGATCCTGGTCCAGATTCAAGGTAAAGGCGTCCCCCTGCCGGTAGCGCTGCACTACTGCTCCCGGAGCGAGTCAAAACGTACTCTGAGGAAGACTCCGGGGGCGGTAAAGCGGATGCTGATCTCCATGAATGACAACCTTGGTTTTGAAGGCTATTGGTGCGCTGTAGAGGAGCGTGCGACGACGACATTCCCATGGCCGGGCTGGAGCCCGTGCGACCACCGTCTTTTTCTAAGCTCATGGTTTTTTCTAAGCGGGGTCGCTTGTCAAAAGCCTGTGGTCCGGTATTAGGTGCACCCATATTGGTACCCAAAAGAAAGGTAGCTGGAGTCATACCTTGCATCCAACGCCCAGTTTTAATTACTAACTCTTGCTTTTTGCGACAAACGATGCACACCCATATCACCTAGGGCAAAAGGACAGTAGATTTGTCAAAAGGAGTGCTGCGTTACTAATAGTACTGGGAGTGCAATTAGACGGAATCTCCTTTAGAAATTCCTTGGGAATTTTTTGGGGAAGCAAAAATGTGTCATATTTGAGAGTGCGCTGTGTAGAAAGATCTTTCTGCAGCCATGCAGCAATCATGAATGTTAACTCACCTTGGAAGAACGTAAAGTAACTTTGCCACCACAGCGAGCACAGCAGCGTATATTACAATAATAGCAGACGTGGCCGATGCCGTCCGCGAATTTGGTCTTCAAGCAGACTTGACAAGTGGCGTCTAATTCCGAACCAACTTTACGTTGCTGCTCCCCGCGCTGACGGATTACCTCTTCGAGCACCTTCACTTCGTCTTGCTTCTTCCTATGATAGAAAATTTGAAGACAAATTAGCTTTTACTTCCGTAGCGAGATTGAAAAGGTATTCTCTTCTTTACGAAATTTTCTGGTATTGACCCCATGACCTTAGGGCTCTATCCTGTTCCCTGGTGTTTTTTGTCTACCTCGACGGGCAGGTACAAGCTTTCGTTCCATGAAGTTTGATGTTCGATCGGGTCTTGGCCCCTGAACTCTGCCTTGGAGATGTAGTGGTCAAGCATAGGTGTATATATCTTGTCCCCCCCCCCCACCCCGCCAGAAAAAGGGAAAGAGTGGGAGAAAGAATAGAAGCTTGTCTGTTTTGGTGCAGTGGCACCCAGTTTCCCCGTGCTGGACAACCCCACGTAGTTGAGGGAATTTTGTGTTGTTCCCACTCCTTCCCTTTCTCCTTGTCGCTCCACCCTACTGGCTGGTCTCCCCGGCCGCAGTTGCAAAGACAGTATTGATCCGTGGCAACGACAACGTCGACCGGCGTCAAAGGCAGCGGGAGAAGAGGCGAATAGAACGAACAGAGCTGGGTTTAGAGCGTGTGGGTTCGGTGCGGGGGAGGACGGGGCACAGGACCCTTGTGTGGGTGTCAACGGTATGGGGGTGTATTCGAAGGAGGTAGGAGGTAATGCTGGTTGCAGCCATTATCACGCGCCGCCCTAGAGCCATCGAACCGGAAGTGGGAGGGTATTGAGATACAAAGTAGTGCCGCATGCTAGTTATCGCGCAAATGAATGACTTGTTAGATAAAAAACTGGAAAGGAACAACTCTGTTTTCTTATTTTTCTGTTTCTTTTGTTATTTTTTCTGTTTTTCATAAAAAGGTTGTTATTCTACTGTTGCATCCTTTTCACATAAAAAGCCAAAACGCTATGAAACTCAGTATATTTCGAAGCTTATCATCCAGACTTGACGTAAAATTAAAATTTATGTTTGCAATGCCCTCTTTTCAAGTGTGTGAAATAAAACTGCAGATTTTTTATTGTTCCAAGATTTTTTTTAGAAACCTTGCGGAAGATTTTTTGTGTCGGTGAGTAAAAGATTTGTGTTTCAAACTTACTTCACGATTTCGCATTCCTTTTCTTCCTCTCTTCGTTGTCTGATTAAAACAGATTCAATGATTCTGCGTTCGTCTTCCGTTAGGTGGGACAGGTCTGGAAGCGGAAGATCGGCTACGGAACTTGTTTTGGGTGCCCCGGCCGAGGAGTTGGCTAAGAAGGCCATGGAATCCGCCATCTTGGCGTACAGCACCAAGGGAGCCGACGAGCACGGAACTGGAGGCTAAACTGCCTGCTAACTTGGGCTGGCCGCCGAAGGAAAGCGGCCTGTGGAGTCCCTGGCTCTTGTTGGCGAAGGCCAAGTTTTCTGTCTATTACCAATACTGGTAAAGGATCACTACGAGAACCCAGGCCAAGCAACTGCTCTTGATTAGTGTCGTTGGCAAGGTACATCTTAACTCACCAGAATGTTCGCCCTCATTTTGGGCGATACATCACAAAGGAAAGACGAAAGTGAAAAGCCAAACTTCGTGAGCCTCGATAACTCCGTACTCGTTTTGTAGACACGTTTTACAGTCTCTATCCCAGCAAAAATCACTTAGTAAGCGGTTTTTTGTACTCAAAATTGGATTCACGCTATTCTTCTGGAGTTTGCACTACATATACCATAACAGATACTATTCCCGAGGCCTCGCCAAGTTAACATGAACCTTGCTGCAGTCCAGCTCGCCTTCAATGATCAATGGAAGCCGCGCATGGCTGTAGCGACACCAAATGCGCAATCCAACGGCTCGGGGACTCGCGATTGCTTCTTCGTTGCGCTAAACGCTCTCCGCGTCTGAGCATCCATTTAAGCTTTAAGCTCTTGCGCTACCTCGTGTATGCATTCTTCCCTATCGATACGCCATGTCAAAAGGGGTTTTCGGGTAGGCCAATGTTCTGTAAAAGACGTCGACGAAGCTGCAGCCCTACAAGCACAGGCATCAGCAGTGGGCCATTCATTCGCTTTCCGTGACGTCACCTGTGCTGTCTTTGCGGCTCCTGCTGCTGTTGCTTACTATACTCCATCCGAGAGCGAGGCACAATCAGACGTCACGAAAACCACCCCAGGCTACACGAGGAAAAAGGTGGCAAAATGCAGTTCTGGATGGGTAACAAGACGCCCGAAAAGCGTGAATCGATCGACAAAGGTCTCTTAAAGGGCAGCTGCGCAAGACAAAATGACTACCCAGGAAGGAAAACAGGATTGTCTACTGTAGTCCTGTCGACCCTACCAAGCTGAATTTTGTTGCTTTTGTAGGGTGAGATCATCTCGGCAGAAACAGCCACATATACAAACCTTTTGTCTAAAAAGCTTGCCAACAGTAGTTAGGAAAATGGCTTAGATGCCACACTTTCAGTCCCCACGCCAAAACCTTTTTTTTTCCAAATTACGGATATTTTTTTGTACTTTGCTGAAAGATATATATTGTCAACTCCGTTATTGCGACTTCATTTCTATGCGTTTTTCATTTGAAAACTATAAAGGACCTAAGTTTTCTATACCGGTACATATGTTGGGGAGGGCAAAAGCTTTTAGACGAGCTATTGTGGCTCCGTCCAATCCATTTTCTTTTTTCTTCCATTTTTAATAGAAAAATAAATTAAGCTTGAAATGACGTCATTTCTGTCGATACGGTCTTAGTATTGAAAATGATTCAACGATCGTATAGTGTTACTACGCCCACTTGTCCGCTTGCGGTGACGAGTCATTTTATTGTTACAGTTTTAGTTCATAAGATTACGGGGTCACAAACGCCTTTCATAGCAGATTAGGGGTTTTGAGAAACGCAGGTATTATTTATACGAAATTCAAAAAGCGAGAGATTTTCTTCCTACACAGGTATACTAAGACAGGTATCTTTTGGCTTCGCTTGCATGTAATATTTAAGACCACCTATACGGGTAGGCGTATAGTTATAAATGTTTTATTGAAGACTAAAAGTATACCTAACTTTTTTATAGTATACTTCCACTGTTTTTATGTTAAATACAAATCAAACTCAATGAGATCCACCGATCCACGTGGTAAATTATTTATATTTTCTTTCATATGATAATGGTTTGGACGCTTGAGGGCGGTGTGCCGCGCAAAAATCTAGCAGTAAAATCGATAGGTATTTCATTGTTGTTCACCTACTAGTTGCTCTTTGGTGCCGAAGTATTTGAAAGAATAAAGATGGCAAAGTTGACCATAAGAACTAACTGAACTCCATTCGAGTACGAACGCTACCATTATACGTGTATTGAGAATGTCGAGATTGTAAGCATGAAAATTCATTTGCCAATAAGGAAAGAACATCACACAAGATTTGATCAGTGCAGTGATCATGTCATTTGACTTCACATGCTGCTACCCAGAGCTACTTGGACGAAATCTTCGTAGCCGATCGTAATAACTCCTTTCATTTCCTTATCTCTAGCGCGAAACGCGGCTGAAATAGAAACAACAAAGTTTTATCAGTCCCAGGTGCTATCCTACATTTTGTCACTTAATTATAGATAATTTACCGGTGAGATTGTGAATCTGGACACAGGCAACTATGAAGTTGTCAAAAGTAATGCTCCTCTTCTTCTGGGGGTCAAATTTGACCATCAGTACGTCAAAAAACGCCGGAGTAAAGCGATAACCCATTTGCTGAAAAGCTAAAAAAATACTTATTTTTTATTTAACTATGGTAATTATTTCACCTTGCTCCAATTCTGTTTTATCTATAGCAGAAGATCTATCGCGGTCATACGTTTCAAACGTGCTTTTCCACTGGTTTACATACTGGAACAGGTTATGAAATTCTTGCACGTCAATCGTTCCAGTTTTGTCCCTGTCGAACATTCCTAACAAAAACGTCCACTTGAAACTCGCAACTTGTATCATTTGCGAAATCTTACCTATGAGTAAACGACAGGCTTCTGAGCTGAAGTTGGTGTAGTTGCCATTTACAAGAGCCTGTTGCAGTTCTTGTGCAGTAATCTTCCCTGAATTATCTTTATCCACAGAACGAAACCAAGACGACAAATCAGGCGTTTGCGGCTGTTGCGGATGTCCATAAGCTGCATGTGGATTTGCTCCAGGATATCCTCCTGGAGCTGGGCCCTGTCCTTGCCCTTGATTAGGATTCTGGTAAGGATTGTACGATCCTTGGCCACCCTGAGCTGGATTTTGATAAGGATTGTAAGATCCTTGACTGCCCTGATTTGGGTTTTGGTAAGGGTTGAAAGACCCTCCTGGGTAACCTGACGGGTTCTGCATTGGCTGTCTGGGTTGGTATGAACCTTGCTGCGAACCTGGATATGATGGATACACTACAAAATGTACCGTAAGTTATTAATGACACATTAAAAACCTCACGACTATTAAAGAACTTACTAGACAAATCTTTCGCGAAACTCTGAGTCAGTCTTGCTTTGATACACAATTGTTGTGGCTTTTGGGAGGAGGTCCTTAGGGTGGGGTAACGGTCCAAATTATGTTCCTGGAAAGAAGCAGATCCTCGTACACCTCCGTCACTGGAACTATACCTGCAGGAATGTAAGGCGGGGTTGGTTCATCTTTTTACGTATTGTATGTCCTTTATTGGGGATTGGGGGGGATACAGTTGTGCAATAATCTCTTCATTTCTGCTAATGACAAGAGGAAAAAAAAGTTTTAGCTATGGTCTATGGTCCGATCTGGTCGGGCAAACGGTCGTTCCTGGATCATCCTATTGACTACATTCCCATTCAGCGCCACTGCCTGGCAGCTTTGGTACTACATGGATGGGTAGCGTACGTGCGCTTTCGGAAGATTTTGATTACGCAGTTTTACCTGTGTCGTTTGTGTCATTTTATCTGGTTATGCATGTTTCGAGTGCATTTTTGGTTGCATATTTTTCTCAATTTTTATGTAGCAAGTTGCAATCGGCATTCTTTTGACCATAAACTACATATAGTGGGCAAAAAAGGGGCGAACTTTTGCCGACGATTTTTTAAAATTATTCAGCATTGCTCTCTTGTAGGAAAAAAAATAATATCTATTATAAGGAAATGTATGAACTTATAAGAACGTCAAGAACTATCTCGACGTTTGACGTTTTCGTATCATTTTAGCCCATTTACGTGAAACTTTGGTATGGCCGATACTCATCAAATGAGGATTCGAAGTGTTGCTCCGGCTCACCCGGTGGACTTGTCGGCTCACAAGACAACCCGGAACAAAGCTACGTATGCCAGTTTGTTGCCGGCAGTGTAGTGTCTGCAACGGTTAAAGCATAGGGGGAGCAAAAATGATCAAGAACAGTGTAATATAACATGAAACATGTCCGTAACTTCTTACGTCTCTTATTGCTTACTTAATTGCATTTAAAGATTGACGATTTTTGTAAGAATAGTTGCTGAATTACTCTTACTTTTCTTGTCAGAAAGATTGGATTTGATCCCGGGACCACAGCTATAGGATGCGTATTGCAGCATGTTTCCCGTGCTGCATTAAATTTGTGTAACCTACTCGTGATAAAGTAGCTATATCACCAACACATGCTGTATTGCCGTAGTATATCGAACAAAAAGAAACACATTCACGTCTAAGTTTCATTCCAGTAAGATACATTCACTTGATTCTTAAGGAAACACTCACATACGAACCACCTTTTGAACTGTTACGCCTTTTTAACACAGCACTATTTTGTTATAACTAATAAATGGAGCCTTGAGGGATATATTATATTATGTCTATATTGCTTTAAGTTTCACTTTCCAGGAAATAAAAAAGGAATTCATATCCAAAATAATCATTTGGTCGATATTAAATCTAAGTTTTCAACAATATAGTCTTTTATTGTCATGATTTAGCGTTCTCTCTGTGACGTACAGCAGACAGTGCACACAGGAAACTTCTTTTTGCTTACAGATGAATATACTTCTAGCTGCTACTAGTAATAGAAAGCTAAGAGGCATGAAGGGGCACAATATGATTTTCCTCGTATCAGCCAAAATATCCTCCAGAACGCCGCCCGCCGAATCCCTCGTGCACTGTATACGATTAGTTGATTATCCTGATTATAAAAAGGTCTCCCGAGAGAAGTAGACGCTCAGAAAGTTCTTGATAGTCTATCTGACATAGACCACTCGCAAAAGAGATAATACTATTTACTACAACTTACGTACAAAACTAATTCTTCGTAGGACGCCAACCCCGGGTATTCCAATTTCGGGGTGAATAGTGTTAAAAAATTACACCGTAACTAAAAAGAAAATGGGCCGTAGCAGTGCTAGCGTTTCGCTGACTGAAGATGATTACCCCTTCGACAAAGCTCATGTTGTGGTCTTGCTGTTCGTTTTTGGAGGAATCATTTTATCTTTTGGCTCGGTGATGACCGGAATCTCGTACGTACACGAAAAACCCGAAAACTTTTTATCAGTAGCGGAAGTCTACGGCCTACAAACCTACGTTGCTGGTCCAACTCTAATTTCGGTGGGAAGTGCCTTAATCGTAATTGGCTTTATTTTCATTTCTTCCGGAGCTATGGATCCTCCACAGGGGCGTCCATTGCCAGCAGAACTCCGACGAGCTGCATCGTACGCAAGCGGGAGACAACCCCAACAAATAGAGCGATACTAGTGCAATCTTCCCAGTATTTCGACACGATTGACACCTTCATTCCACAATGTGTAGTGATAACCGCTTTCGGTTCCCCCCCAAGACCTGTTTAGTGCAGTCTTAACATAAACACAAGACGCTGGAATCACGGAGTGTTGGTAACCTAATCAATTTTCCCACGCTTGGGTCTTTAGTTATTCAAAGCACACCAAACGCATTACCATGTCATTAAAACGTCTCCTCATGTACTTGTAACGTCCAAAGAATACACCATGGTCCACGTCACCCTTCGTTATACCAACTGCATACATCCATTGGATGTCAGACTATCACTTTATAGCCACTGTCGATCAGACTATACAGCATCAAAACTGGAGCTTTCTTCACGTAGCGTAACCGATACAACGGCTCCTCAACCCTTTCCAAATACTTCCTAAGTTTCCGGTGCCTACAGGAAGTTTTAATTATAAAGAATCAGAATTTAAAGGCAGTTCAAACTTACTCCTCTACAACTCTATTAAAGGCCTCGTTAAATTTAAAGCTTTCCTCCTCGCCTTTTAAGCAAGCAGTCAACGCTGACATCACAGTCGTTTTCAATTCCAACCCGACAATTTCAATAGTAGCGCGATTGGAAAACAGATTCAAGGTGGATTGTAAATGCATGGGAATCTTAAAAATAAAATAAATGCATGAATTATTAACACGACAATCTAAGGAGTCGAACAGTATGACCTACTTGATTTTCATAGCGCCGTCTTGTATTAAAAGCCAACTTTTCTTCCGTAATAAAAGTATAATTAAGTGAAGGGGCAGTGGGATTGCTACTCTCGCTTATGCTGAGTGACCTCCCCATCGAATCTGATCTGGCATGGCCATGAGCATGTGCCATGTTCGTCTCTGCGTTTTCAGAATTAGGCAGCCGATTGCCAGCGTTTGAAGCTAAACTGCGGTGAATTACATCGACTAATTCTGTAAGCCCTATTTTTCGCTCCACATGCCTAATCAAATTGTTCAATAGCAAAAAAAAGGTCAGTTTAAAAATAATTAATACCTATCGCCATCCCAAACTCTTAAACGCGCACTTCCGTTCTCCGTATCTTTCAATAACACAACATGGGAAATGCCCATATCTCGACACCACGCTTGAATGGCATCTAAACTCTAAAAACATGATAATTAATGGATTGGTAGGGAATTAGTTAGCAAAACATGTTCTACTTGGGCATTATGATGGTCGTTGGTTGTAACGCGTAACCCTGAGCTCCATAAATCTTTTACAAGCGAAGCTTTTTGTCGGCTCATATCTCGATGTCCGATAGCACACACAGCAACATCAGCTAAGCTGCTATTTAAGGGTAGCTTATGCTCGTCATTGACGTCAGCCTCCAACAGGGTCAGTAAAATTTTATCAAGAAATACCGTAGCACCAATAGCTCCAGCTGCTGGGGAATTTTCAAGCGTTTGTTTGGGCATATTGTAAGGACTCCTAGAAGATAAAAAGAATATAAATAAAACAAAAAATTGACTAGAAAACTATAGATTAAGGGTACAACAACTAGCTTATAGAATAAAGCCTTTAGTGTTTTTGCCGAGTTAACTCACCGGCTGGAAACGACCATGTTATCATATCTCCCAGCTAAGGCCACCACTTCTGTAATTTTCTTCTTTTTGCGCTTTACGTCACATGCGAATTGACAAAACAGACCGCTGTAGTGCTGCACGTTTTGCAACATGGCTGGCGAAATCATGACTGGAGCCTAGGATGGAGATCACATGAAAAACCAACCAATGTATAACATTCTAGGATTCATTTACCTTAAGACCCAGAGCCTTAGCAAGCCCAATAAAGACATCCAACTCGTGCAACGCCACTTTGGCTAACGAGGCTGCTTCACCTTTGCGATTGGTAACGATACGAAAGTGGGAAGTCATGTAAGATAAACTGCCACTCAAGTCCATGAAACTTAGCAAGACATCAAGTGACTGCTTGGTAAGAGACATCCGCGACAGTTTTGCTTGGACAATCGTCAACTGATCGGATCGTTTCCCCTAAAGAAGAACACGAGTATATACTTATCATTTAACTAGATGTTCAAAAGAAATCAAAATTTACTCGATACTCTTTGAGGGCGGACAGGATTTCTGGGTGCTTATTCTCTGGAAAGCCGCAATGGATGAGAATGGCTTTGAGCAAAAGACTATGGTTGGCATAGATAACCATGTTCGAAGCCACACCTAAGCATTCTCCCACGATTTCCTCCGCCCATACCATAATTTCGGCATCAGCGAAAGATGCAGCACCTAACAATACATGAATTTAGGTAGAATTCTACAAATTATAAGCTTTTTAGAAATCTACCTTGAGTAGTTGAAACTATATCAATGGCACATTGTAACGTTTCTTTGGGATGGACACCGAACATTTTTCGTTCTTGGTAGACCTTCTGGATGGCAAAACGCTTCAAACAGGGCAAAGGATTTCGAGCTACCATGCGCGCTAAAGGCCAGTGCAAGTTATGAGGCAATGATACTATAGCACCACTTTTTGTCATCATGGAGCACACTCCTTCTGCTGCCTGGCTCCTATAAAAGCAAATCACGCATTGAATTCCCAGTTTAAAAAAATAAACAAAATCTAGCTTAGGTAAACCTGTCATGGGGAATGAGCAAAGGAGTGTTGAGTTCAAAAGCACCATGGCGAGATGAGACATCTCTTACCACGTCCAACAAGGAGTGTTGCACGAGAACAGCTCGAGAATTAGGAAACGCCATAAGACCTGCTCCCATATCGTAAACAATCTCATCCGCAGTCTTCGTAGACTACAGATTTTTTTTGCTATTAATAACGAGTTCCGATTTTGAACTTGAACTGGGGTGAAAATGTACTTGTTGAAAGCAGGATGCAACTAAGTTCTTGTAGGCTTTACTCTGTGGGTTGTTTAAAGTGTGTCGAACCATTTCTTGCAACTCAGCTTCTTCCAACTCCGGAGGAGGCAAATAATCGGATTGTAAAAGCTCTAATGATGTAGGTCTTGAAGAAGGATTATGGACTAGAAGCCATCTAAGCACAATATAATATTAGTTTATCTAAGCACAGTAATAATCAAATAATACTTACTTGATAACTTGAACTTGCTCTGGCGACATGAACTCGGATGAGTTGCTCGGTAATACAATGTTGGGCAACCTTACGTTCATCAAAGCTTGAGCACGCTCCATTCCCGTTTGGAGTGGATAGGACATTTCAAAGAAAATTATACCTAAGCTGTAAATATCGACCTTCTGCAAAAAAGTAACATTTGTTTTTTTCTACACCCCACAAAATACTTCTATTTAACTCACTTCGTCGTAGGCCGTTTTCCCCCCACAAGTCATTAACTCTGGCGCTGTGTACAGTGCAGTGCCAACTTGGCCAGTCAATTGTTCAGAACTCATAGTTCCATGCTCTGGTGTGTCATATGAGTTGGGAGTTTTAAGACCATCGACATCATCGCCAAAACTTAAAACTGGCCTAAAATATAAAAAATTAATTACGCTTCTGCATAAGAAAATAGTAAAATAAACTAGAATGTACTTGGCTATCACGTTCGTAGTGGCTAACCCAAAGTCGCCAATTTTGACGTGATCATGAGAATCCAAGAAAACATTGACTGGTTTGAGATCCCTATGAATAATGCCCTGTTGGTGAATATGCACTAAACCTTCAACAATTTCTCGAAACAATCGCCACAGTCTCCCTTTGTCCTTACACAGATCACTTGAATCAATCGCAGATCTACAGAACAAAAAATAAACATTTGGTTCCATTTACTGGCATTTAGTAGTGTAGTTTACCTTAGCGTGCTTTTCTCACAATACTCCATCTGAATATAAAGAAACTGCAAGCTTTTTCGTGGCGTTTTGCCCGTGAATGGCTTGGCAACCTCGCTATCGGCTTCAGCTTCCTCAAATGACCCTTCAAATGTGATTCCATCCGAGGAATCCGATTTTGGCCTGCACAACGCATGCAATGAAATTTACTGAATACTAATATTTTCAAGTATTCGTGTTTACTTAACAGTCCATGGGCTCACAGAATTGTCTGAATCTGAAGACTCGCCGAAATCATCGTCAGACAAAGAACTTGATTCGGAATCCCACGATGGCGTTTTATCTTTCCCAACAGGAGGTGCAAGAATTTCCGTTGTTCTAAAAGACACCTTTTTTTTTGGGGGGGGGGGGGGAATTGGTTGTGACTAGAATTTCCAAACAGTTTTTTCTTTTGTATTTAAATTACTTGTTTTGCATCCGAATCGGTTTCGTCCTGTTCCTCAGTCTTCACTTTATCTTCACTTAAGACTTCAATCCAAGCGTTGTAATAGCGAACTACGTTTTCGTGGTTTAGTCTCGAAAGCATCTTGACTTCCCGAGTGATTTTTTTGTTAAGCTGTTTAGACTTTGTTCCCAAAAGTACGCGCTTGATGGCATATAAGTTACCATCCAATTTATTCCGCACCTTCAAACAAACAAAATATTAATCGGAAGTATTATTGTTTTTTTATTCAAGTAAATTACCTTCAAGACATCTCCAAAACCTCCTGATCCGAGGAACGTAAGTACTTCGAATTCCTTTTGGAGTCTGGAATCTTCTTTGGATGTACGAGTTGTGGAAATGGATGACACGAACAGGTCATCTTTCTCAGTATCACTCTTTTCCTGCACAAAAAAGTTTACGAAACTAACGAAATGTTTTTTTTTTAATGTACATTAGCCTCGTGCTCCTTATTCAATGCAGGATTTTTGACCAACGGTTGCTGTAAGAAACTATGACCTAATAACTGCTCAGCATTCCAACGATTCCTTTCTTCCTTAATTAAACACCTTCAATACATTGTCGGTTAGATATTTTCCCTTGGATTTTGTTAAATTACTTGAACAAAAAATCCCTACAAGAGGCAGGCAGAAATGTGGGTATTCTGGGATTGTCACTACTGACGTACTCTCCCTTGGCTAACGACAGTAAAACAATACCCATTCGAAAGATATCGCCCTTCTTTCCGCCTCGACCAGGTGGTAAAGGCAACCCAGGATCATCTTCTTTCTCTATAGAAAACAGCTCAGCTATCCGGGTTTCTAGACTATAGTCAGCCAACATAATTACGCCTACAATAAATTAATTTATTTATTAAATCTTTTAATTACAGTAGGTTTAAGCGGATTATACCTTTGCTGTCCATATATATGCAAGAATCACGAAGATCCCTATGAATGATATTATTTGTATGCAAGTACGCCAAAGCTTGGGTCAAGGAAGAAGCGTAAAGACGCATTAGTTCAGGTGGCGAAGGAATGTTTTGCTTTATATGAGTCTTGGCGCAACAACCAGCAATATACTCCTAAACCATCCTAATTATTGCTCCTAAATCTCTTCTTGGTAAATCTTCGTAAATACTTGAGCAATATAGAGGACTGAAGTGTCTTTTTGGTGACTTTCGGCCATAGCTACGTAATGTACTAAATTTGGATGCCGCAACTTCTGAACAGCACGGAACTCGTGTTCCGCAATGCCAATTTGTCGTTTGGTTGCGATTAAATCTGACGTCTTTTGCAAGCTATAGTAAGTAATCGCTCCCAATTCGCCTGAAACCACGTCAATACCAAGAAAGACTGCGCGCTGAGGAGTACAAGTACCTAAACTCGAATTGATGTACACAAATTACTGAGAAAATTTAATTTCTTTTTACCAAGACAGCGTCCTCTTTGAAAAGTGCGCTGCTCTTTTCCTTCAAACGCTATTACGTCAGACAAACCATGTATGCAGGATCGACCATTTTGGACCACAGCAACATCGGCTTGGCTGTGCTTTCTGGTTCGTTCTAAAGGCTTTTCATTTTGATTAGCCCACGGACTAACAGAAGACATATATTCTTTATTCTTTCTCAGTTCACTTCGTAGTTTTTCTTGTTTCTTCTGGACCTCTTCTTGGATTTCCAGGATCTAGAACAGAAGGCAAGAAAGGGAATAAAATGGGAATAAGAACAAAAAATATGTACCTTCTGTTCTTCTTGCTTGAAAAACATATCTTGCTGGAATTTTTCTTGCACTTCTACTTGTTCCAGTTGGTACTTTTGCCTGGACACCATCTCGTCATAGAAAGAGCCACACTGTGGGTGATTTCTTTCCTCTAAGAACTTTTGTACGGCATCAGCGAGGTCGAACACCATCTCTTGGCCTTTCTTTTGCAAAGTTATATCAATAAGCTGCCTTTTTAAGTTTTCAGCTTCTTTTACGGAGAATCCCTTTACGTTTTCCAGGGTGATGTATGGAGTCCTAGAAAAACAAACCTGCTAAGTTTTATTTATCTACATTTTCAGACAACGCTTACGTATTCGGATAATCAACTGAGTATTTTACGTGTAGATCTACTTGAACATGACATTCCTTCTCACTCCTATAACTTGCAGGCCTTAGGGAGAGTTTAAATTCGGGAGATTTCCACCGTCCGTCTTCTTCTGAACACAAGTGTATCGGCAAAAAATCTTCTAAATAGATTGCCTATAAATAAAAAAAATATATATATTTTGGCGCTTCTAACCTTTCCGTCTTCAGTGAGTGGACAGCTCCGGAGATGTATGTTATAGGTCCGGTTAAGCTAATTTAGTTTAGGTTAGGCTAGTCAATATTATTAAACTGAGGAAACGTTGTTTCATTAGCTCCGACGTCCCGAGTCTTGAGGTTACTCTTTGCCAAAGAGTCCATCTCCATACATCTGCCTAACCAAAGAGTCTTTGGTTAGGCAGAAATGAAATGATACCATTAGATGTATATATTATTTTTAACACGACAAATTTTAGTTTTTAATTTAATTAGCTAATTTTAAAATTTAAATATGGCGATAATCTTACCTGCAATGCTTGAACTTCATTTCTCTGTCTCTCTTCTGGTGTATCTTCTTCCATTGATTTTAGCAATCGGGGCAAATTGGGGGGCATATACCTACCCTCATTCAGAACAACGTGGCGTGACTTTGCACCTGGTAAACACATGTTACATTACACATTGAAAACAAAGGCAAGAGTGCTTTATAGGCAAAACAAGTCGAACAAGATTGATTTTGTACTTGACTACGTGTCTAAAACTGCAATTCCGAAACGCAAAACAGCAAAATTACACTACTGGATCTGAAAGAAAAATTAGAAGTTGCTTAAGTCACTCTATTATTATTATTATTATACTTCTCTTTCCTTGGTTGTTGATCAAACGGCGCTGATATCGTATTTGAGCAATAGCGCCATCTGAAAGAACTATACAGGACTAAAATGCGCATGCCGGTGAATGCGGATGCTGGTGATGGGCCGGCGCTTTCGAAGAATTTTCCGAAACTTCGAAGGCTGTAGATTAAATTTTTCCCGACGTTGAAATTTTTCCGACAACCTAAGATCGCATGCAAATTACTATAACAATCCCTATCTAAGCCTTGGAACTTCTTCAATTCAACTATATTTAGAGTTTTATTGATGGCTTATGTATAAGTTATATTCAAGGCACTTATCACCAAAAACTGGAAGAGGAATTCCAAAAGCATGCAAGCCAAGCCTTTTACGAGTAAAATGATTTCCTCTAGCTGCTTAAGCCGAAAATCTTGATAGCATTATAGGTCGTGGCCATTGCCACTTCCTCAATGGACTTTTGCATATATGCCGCTATCATTTCCACCGTTACGGGTAGCGAGCAAGGCTCGTTTCTTTGAAACGTGCAATATTTTTGCAGAAACGACAACGACTTTTCTGTCAGTCGCTCTTTAATCTGAGGAGGCAGTTTGGCACCTCGTACATTAGGATACATAAACGGAGCGTCCGTTTCTACCAAAAGACGGTCTAGAGGAATCAAGTTTTCTTCGAGTATTTTACGTACACCATCGTCAGACTTATCTTTCCATAAAAAACCTAACGAACATCGCATATCAAAATCACTTCAACTGCGACTAAAACTAAATTTCTATCATTATTACCCGTAAGACCAATATACAATCCCATGTCAACGTATTTCTTGGCTTGCTCCCGTGTTCCCGTAAAACAATGAATAACGGCAGGCGGCAAACGGTCCGAAAATTTCGATAATATTCTCACCATATCGTCATGGGCGTCGCGTTCGTGAATAAATAATGGTTTCTTTAGCTGACAAGCAATTTCAACCTAAGAAATGTGGTAGTTTAGTAAGAGTATACAATAAGTGTTTTTCCGTCAAACACTATACTTGTTTCTCGAAGACATCTAACTGAACATCCTGGGGCGAAAAATTACGATTAAAATCTAAGCCGCATTCGCCGATTGCGACGCACTCAGGATTCGTTGCTATGTCCCTTAAAATTACATCGAAATCTTCCGTCCACGTTTTTGCGTCATGGGGATGTACGCCTTCGAAACAGTAATGATAGAAAGGCTAATAAAAATAATCTACCTCCATTAAATATAATAACCTACCGGCAGTGGAATACAAAGTTCCTGGGTAAATTCTTGTCAGCCTCAAGGCCTCTTTGCTGCATTGAATTGAGGCCCCAGTTACCATGATCTTCTTTACACCTACAATAATAATGTAGCACAATAATATTAATAATAATAATTGTAATTTATTAAGCATTGGTATTTACCTGCATCTTTGGCTCGTTCGATCACTGAATCCAAGTCCCGTGCGTACTTTGAGTTGGTAAGATTTGCACCAATATCGATAAAGATATATTCTTGGGCGAGTTCTGCTTCCAGAATGGATAATGACTGAGCTGTACGAGATTTTAGATCCAAAGAAGCCAGGCTATCCGCTGCCTTCTTTACTGAGTGGGAGTTCGCAGTCGAGTCACTCATTATGTATTGCGTACTATAAATACAAATGAATTACTTTAGCTTAAATAGAGCAGAAAACTTACCTAATTTTTGCAACAAAAGGCCGACAGACTCGAAGGCACCTCCCACTCAACATGCCAATCCAAACAGCCCGACGACTAATAACAAGGGGTCCAAGATTACGAAAAGAGATGCCGCATCAAGTACGCAAAGACGCGCTTTCTTTGAACTTTTCAGGTTTAAGTTTCCAAAATATTTGAACAAGACAACGTAGTCTATATAACACCCAAATAAATTGCATAGTGCTCTTTATATGATCTTCGATAGAAAATAGATTGGGTATACAAAAATAGAAACGAGAAAACCACCGACAAAGCCTATCACGCTTCCATAAAAACTACCATTTTGCACAGTACAAAATAATTTACACTTGCCAGAGTTATAATATGCCAATGAAACCCGTACAACTTCACATATAGACTGTGCATGTTACTTCACTAGGGTTAAGAGATCTTTATAGCAATACACCCCCAAGATATTATGCATGTTCATACTTCAAAACCAAATAGAGTATTAAAAAATAAAGCATATCAATGCCCTTTTCACAAATGACTTAACCTGTCACTTGCCAAGGTTCAGATAAAGCCTTGCGGAAAAAAGCTGAAAACGCAAATAATGCTTGCTTAGTAGGATACGGTCTGCATATAGCTAGAGGCGAATCCCGTAGATCTGAACAAACTTCGATCAAGCGTCGCAAATAAGCTTCCAGCAGGGGTCTTCGTTCTTTGGCAGTCTTCTCCGACAAACTGTTCAGTAACTTTCTTGGAGGGAAATCCAATCCTGCTACCTGGAAATTGGCCAGCATATTAATTAGACATAATTTAAAACCACTGTTACATTGGCGCCAAAAGAAAGAAACTCGAGAACGTACTTCCTTTCCATACTTGGCACACATATACAAATGCAGTTCACGGAAACGTCTATAGCGTCGGTAAATTGACCAAGACTCGCCTTCCACGTGGATGGTAATTTCATACTCGTAGTGACTATCTTTGCCCACCTCTTTCAACACATAACTAGGCACAGCTACTCGTAAGGGTTGGGCAGCACTGGAAAAAGAGCCAAAGATGTCTAAAACAGGTATCGGGGATAAAACGTCACCTAAAAAGATTCCAACAATCGTTAAAATCTGTTTAAAAAGTTACGTCACTTACTATTCATGTAGGCTGTGAACAAGTTGGGCTCAAGCGAGTTGGATCGGAACATTGTTGACCCTCTCACCGGGGTCACAGACCCACTAATAATCTCACTACGCTCCTACAAACAATAATATTTTGTTAGGGTCATGGCGTCCAACGCTGATAAAGCTTCTTACATCGCATGTGGAACTCAAGTTACTGAACGAAGAATGCCAAGCGGGCCGGTACTGCGTTTCCCAAGGCTTGACACATCTACCAGTCTTCACTTGCTTCAATCGCTCTTTTTCTTGACGTCTCAATTCCTTCCTCATAAGCAAGAACCGCCTGCGTTCTTCATTACGTTGCCATGTCTCACTACGCTCATCAGATTCTCTGCCGAAGGAACAATCAATATCACCCATATTATCCGTTCTTGAAGCTTTACAATGTCATCCAGCAATTTGGTTACAACTTACATGTCGCTTTCAATGCTGGATTCCTCAGGAGACACCAAACGTCTAGTATTACGGGGGACATAGCTAGAGATGGACGATTTTTTGCCCTCGGATCCAGAACGACTGTAATCACTAGGCGAACTCATGCGTCCATTTTCGGATACCTGAGTAAAAGCCATCTTGGAGGACACGTTGGGAACATCATCCGAGGAAGACAAAGCTGAAAGCTGCTGATCGGTTTGCCAAAGCTCTATCTTCTACACATACCCGTTAGTCGAAGATCAAAAGAAACTAAATCTACGATAACTCTAACCTGTTTAAGTAGCTGAGTATGCAATTCTTTAGCATGTTCCATGCGGTTCTCCCAAGCTGCCAAACTGTTGGTGTACTCGTGTTCAATCCGAGCAATTTCCTGTTCCCTTCGTTCAGTAAGGATAGTATTCTCTAAATTGGAAATCGCTTCGGTTTTCTTCTCATCTAATTTCAGGCGCTGGTCCGCGAAATGCTTGTCCAACGTATCCCATGCTCCATTCAAGAGTTCACGAACGTTCTTGGACGACTGAAGGCAATATTGCAACATCTGAAATTTCTGCATGAAACGGGTTTCCAATTCTTCCTTCTTGTGCTGTAACGCTAGCCTGGCATCCAGCTTTTCTTTTGCCATCTAATCGGAAAAAAAGAACTTCAAACCTTATTTATAAAATTACGTCATAGCACTATAAACCTTACTTAACATTCCCAAGCTGGCGATAAAATTAACGATACAATATGGTTTTTATCACGAAAGAGACGCTTTCTTTTTACAATTGCTATACACACCTTAGCTTTCCTTTCTTCGGTTTCCCACAAGAGCTGCTGTTCCTTCATCTTCACCAATTCTTCTTGGTCTTTTAGCTCAGACATTTGGCGCGAGATGGTAGCTACCTGATCTCCACGAGAGGACTCCCATAACTGAATTTCCTGAAGAAACAAAACTAATATAAAATACGAGCAGCACAAGTTTTAAGAAATTATCTTACATGTGCTAACACTTCTCTCTGCTTTTGCGACTCATCCAAAATTCGTTGCTGCTCTTTGCACTTCCTCTAAGAACGGAAAACTTTATAAAATACACTAGTAATTCAAGACAAGCCTTACCGCCAAATTCTCCTTCTCTTCCAACCACAACTTGCGTTCTTCCTCCAGTTGCTGTCGCTGAGCTTCCAACTCCTTCTTTGCATTTTCAAGTTGCTCATAATCCGATCGACTAGTAAAACCGAAATGGTCTATAAGATTCATGTTAGGGCCGTACAAACAAACCCGTACTTGCTTAGGTCGTTAATAGAGCGACTGATAAGGGACAAGCGAGAATTACTCAATCTCGAATGGCCTTGCTGCTTCAACTTGGCCGCTTCAATGGGATCATTATACCTCAACATAAGACACTCCCCCAAAACTACAACACATCCTGTAAGGTTCAAAGTCAGTACGAAGGTTTCAATGCTTTTTTAACTATCAGCTATACCCTGACTAAGCAGAATCGGCGTGGTAGTATATTGGTGGTTCACTAGAACCACAGCTTCACCTGTGGGACACAACGTAGCCACGCCCTTTTCCAAAATTATGGTGCAATGATGAGCCTGAATATCTTCCCCTTCCAGCATGATATCAAGCTTATCGGGATCTCCCATATCCACACTTCCAATGTAATTTTCGCCTTCCTAAATGCCAAAATAAAAAAAGATGAAAAAGAAATGCTTATATTACTCTAGTTACTTTAAGAGGATACAACGTAATGCCAGTGTTGCAAAGATCATCTTCTAAAGCGACCAAATGGGGTCCGGATGATTCTAGCACTACTCCCCTTCCTTTCGCTTGCCGCAAACCCAAAGTACTATGATGGTTCAATAGCGCACGCAATGCCCCCCATTTCCCTTCCCATTCATCGCGCAACTCTTTTTCCTTGGCTTCTGTTTTTTGTAAGCGAGCCAGCAGTGGAGGAGCCAATGGTGAATTCTACAGGAAAAAAATTGGAGCAAAAGTGACCAGAACACCGCAACTTACCTGTTCATTGCCCAAGCAGGACCTAAGTCGCTCGATTTCGGCTCGTAACTCCCGTATTAGCTTCGTATTAGGGTCCTCGTTTACATGCGGGGAATTAATGATCTTAGCCGCTCGACTAGCATACCTCAACGTACTTAAACTCTCGGCGTAGTGGCACTCGGATGGGGAAATAGCTTGATATACAATGAAGTTGAATAATACAGACTAAAATATATCATTTAAAATATTACTGGCAATCATCACTGTCTTGGAATTGCCTCCCAAACTATCTTTCAGCAACCAAGTTAAAGCCGAGTCTCGGTAAGGAATATAGGCACTTGAACTACTTCGAACCGATTCCAACGACGTATGCGTTGCATGACAATTCTCAGTTAAGGCTGTAATGACGAGACCCAAGGCGACCAATGACTTATTAATATGACTGCCTTCTTTGAGGCGTTGGCCAGTAGCGCCAGTCTGATCTGCACGTTCGCTAGAAATAACGGAAGCTTAAAATAGTAACACAAAAGACAAAAATATTATTCTCAAAACTTGCTAACCTGCCTGCTAAGTCAACCAAATGGACTTTCGCACTAGTTTCTCTTGGTCCTCCTTCAGAAGTTAACGATGCTTGAACCAAAGACAATGAGAGAATCGCGTGGCTCCGACTGGACGAGTCATTCATCAGGGTGGAAGCTGTCGCTCGCTTGTTCATCCCACGATTCAACAAATCCTTTAAAAAATGCAAAAAAACTATCAAAACTGAAAATTAAGATAATTTCACAGAAAATACCGAAACATCTTCAAAGCTGCTCACAGGGTGAAGGGACAATCCTTCTACATATGGTCCCAGTTTGGGATGTTCTCGTACACGTAAGGTCTTGCTTTGGTTGCCTGAATCTTTCCGAAGCAAGTCTTTGACTTTCTCGTTGTAAATCTCGAAGTAGGAAACTTGTGCTTTATAGCGCACGTTCTGGCTTTCCCCTACTTCCATTCGGTCAAACATCATCTGTTATACAAGATACAGAGAAACCGCAATTAGGAGAGAATTACCAAGAGGAAGGGAAATAAAGGCTTAGCTGGAACTTAGGGGGAAGCTATGTGTTATACCTGGCAAATCCGAGGGATTAGTCCTGGGGCTGTCTCGGTTCCCATCATCGTGTGGGTCTTTCCACTGCCAGTCTGTCCGTATGCAAATAAGCACGCGTTGTAGCCTTCCAATGCATTATTCACTACCGCTATACCCAAATCTTGAAAGATCTATCAAATCTCACATTGACAACCAACAAAAGTTTAAATTAGAGATAAATTTAACCCACCTTTTCTTGCGTTGCAAAATGAGGGTCATTGGGGCTAACCGACCAGTAGGAATGATCAAATACGAACTCCTTTTCGTTTTCCGTCCTATCTTTTATATTCTAAATCATAAACTTACGAATTATTACCTCGACTATAACCAAGTTCAATGTACAGTACTTTTCTGATTTTAGTTATGTTTCCCACGACTTCTACAACAGACAAGGTCGATAACTCCTTTTCCCTGAGCGGATAACAGAATGAGATTAACATTTGAATGGGTTAGAAATATGGTAATTTACATACTTTTGGCTGAAAGGTCTCACTCGCAGGGCAACTTGAACCGAAGCCATCCTTGCAGAAAGACGAAAGAGCCCTTCAGGTGATTAATTAGCACCACACAATTTTCTTTCCCTTGGGGAGTTTTCGTTTATGACCTTGTGTTGTGCTCGCGGAGTTGCGAAAAACAAGATGACCACTCTCAGTTTCACATTCTTTTATAAAATACACACGAACCAGGCCAAGGCTCATATCTTTGGATTTACTAACCTTTTGGGTCACTAAATACGACAGAAGTCTAGACTTTAGTGTACAAACTGCAGGATAATCGTCGCCAAACGACACTTTTTGCACTCGAGTGTAACATCAAACTCCTACGTAAAACTAAGCGACCTATAACACGAACAAAAGACGAACCCGACTGAACGCTTTAGGAATTCAGGAGGCATAAACAGCCCCCCAAAAAATGAGAAACATCGCAAGAACAGACTTACACACAGACCGTCTCCTTTCTTCCCACGACTCATACGAAACAAAAACACGCCTATTTGGGACAACCAATCAGACGTTGTTGCTGTCAAAATAAGAATTTAACACCAGGTGCCGCAGCTACCATCAGCGCGAAAAGAGAAATTTAATTCAAAACTAGAGAAACTGTCCAATTTCTTGTATTTATCACCTACACCCACGACATATAATCAACATGCATGCATCCTTACTCGCTAGTTTTGTCGTGCCTGCCAATTTCTACGTTCACAAACACACTTATGTGCACCGCAAGGCAGTCAGGCGTGGATTTTAAAAAGATCAAGAGCTTTAGAGGAATGTTTTCTTTTTCAGTACTTAGAAAAAGAGAAGTAAATAGGGAAAGTATGATCCAGACGGTCGTCAAGTAGCCCCCGGGGCCCTGGGCAATAATTTAATTGAATTACCTATCAAAATTATAACTCGAGATGTTCATCATTTTCTGGACTCGGTTTCTCACTCTCCTCCTTTTCTTCTTCCTCGTTCACTAAAAAAATATAGAAAAACATTAATGATTCTCCATTCGAGTTAGGGAAATTCAATACGTTTACGTTTACTCTCATCCACAGTATCTTCTGTTTTATCTGGCTCGGTTTCTTCGTCAACACGTTTTTCTTCTTCACCCGTTGCAGCCTTTGGTTCCTGATCTTCTTTATTTTCCTTGTTTTCTTTATCATCCTTAGTCTTGTTAGGTTTTTTGGCCATTTCTTCCTTCAATTTGTCTGCCATCTCTTTCAACTTCTTATTACGTGCTATCTTCGCTTTTCCAACTAAAGATTTCACCTACAAAACAAAGGATTACATTACAAAACTACAGAAAAGTTTAAAACCTACAGATTTGTCCAGTTCCAACATTTTATCTGCCATTGCTCTTGCAGTTAGAACAGGTGTTTCATATTTGGGCAAAGCATCTTGTGCCTTGAGCTTCTCTTCCAGCCAAGTCTACATGATGTAAAGAAAAGAGGGTACTAAAAGATCCGAAACTCAGAAATGAATCTTATTTTTACCTCAGAGTCGTTCAATAAGGTTTCCAAACCATCTAAGTCCTTTTGACTCAAGTATCTTTCTTCTTCGCTGGTATTTTTCACACTACCAAAAAAATGGGCGGTGGCATTCAAAATTCGACGGTATGCGGCCACAACTTCAGGTCGATTTTCACTTTCTTTGGCTCTTTCATACATAGGACCAGCTAAAGACTGCAATTCGTTCAATTTTGCACCGAACGTCACAGCATCAGCAAGGTCGCCTTCTTCGTACAGCCAATCCGACAACTAAATAAACTTCCACAGTTCGACACAATTGAAAACAATAATCCTTCTGAATTTACCAAGGAGCATTTTTCGTGAATTTTCTCCTTCTCGGATTCGGTGACGAGTTCAGTGTAAGTATCTTGCGTGATCTTATCTTGTGTATCTAACAAATAGCTCTCGAAACTATTCCTTGCGATTTCCTGCTCCTTTCGCTTCCTATCCACTTCATCCAGCTCAACAATTCTTTAAAACGAAAAAATATAAGTTAAGTTTCAGTTTTGTGATAATTATTCTTTATACCGTTTCATCGCTGTTTCAAATTTCTCGCCTTCCAAATCGCGCACATCTAACGTTGTTTGCTTCCGGATTAAGTCCTCTTTAACTGCAATGATCTTTGGCTTTTTCTCAACCTTATCGGTTTTCTGAGTTGTATTATTCTTCCCAGCTTCATCCGTGCTATTCGTTTCAGTTTCTGTGGAGTTGGTTTCAGCCGTAGATTTATCTTCAGCTGTGAACAAATGGAGAAATACTTATTAGAACGAGTCATGTATCCTTAATAATGTATAACAGCAAACTTATCTCCCTTTCGGACGAGTTAAGAAGTAAAAACAAAACCTGGAAATTTGTGAAAACTCATGCAAAAACCCAAATGAGAAGGGTAAGAAACGTGAACTGGTGTACCCCTCAAACATTTCCAAAAAGGTGCCCCTTTTCGTCATTTTAAAAGACTCACTGGACGTAAACCACCGATTAAGTGTCTCTCCCAATTTGGCAAAAGGCGAGTCCTGTACTGCGTCTGGTTCATCCTGGAGATCTTCTAAACTACTCCCCTTCACCCTCCCTTTACCACCCACCCCGTGCATACTTGGCTCTTCCAGCTGCTGGACCTTCTCGAACAAGGCTTCGGCATAACTCAAGCTCAAAAGGCCGGAATCATCCAAGGAGAAATGAGCTTTGATGCCCTTAAACTCCGCATTATCTCCAGCATGCTTCTTCAATGCATCGGCAATACCAGTTAGCTCTATGCGCGAAATGTTTGACGATCCCAACGCTCTGATAAAAACATACACTATGAAAATATCGGTTTACAAATTGTCGTTATTCTTGCTTACGCTATTTCTGATTGGGGTAAATGAGACAAATTGCCGTAACCCACAAAGAAATGAAAATCTTCGGTGTGTTTATTGAACGTGAGAACTTTTTTCTGAGGGTAAGGGTTGGTGAACGGGAACAACGTACGCCTCACAACCTTGATAACCGTTCGACCTTCATCGGGGTCCAATTCTCTCTCGAAATCAACCTATTCTCCCGGAAAAAAGAACGAATGTTAAACAAGAGCAACTTAAATAACATAAAACGTACTTCAATGGGGAATATGACTGTGTCTTTCGTAATGAATTTCTTGACTTGGAAGCCGGTAGATAAATCGGCTGCTTTGTACACAGCGCCGAGCGCTGCAGCTTCATCGGTATTGAGACTTTTACCCAGCTCTTTGCCCACAAATTCAGTAAGCTTCTCTTGTACTTTTGGTACTCGGGTGCCAGCACCCACCAAAATTACCTAACAGAAGTACGTTAACATGGCTAAAATGGTTCAAAAGAAGGAAACAAAACGTACTTGATGAATCTGGGACAAGTCCATTTTTGCTGCAGCTAAAGCTCGCTCAATGGGACCTTTAATACGAGGTAACAGATCTTCACAGAGTTTTTCCAATGTTTCGCGTGTCACTTGGACACGGAAATCTTTCTCATCCAACAATCCTTCTACCTAAAAAAAAAAGCTTTATTTATTACCCTAAATCTATGATAAATCTATAGTGTTCCCATACCTGAGCGTAATGGTCAGCATTGGCGCTGAGGACATTTTTGACACGGCCAGCTTCTTTAAACAGTTTGGCCATAGCTCGTGCATTTTGGAAAACGTCGGTCGAAGTTTTTTTCTGCGCATTGAATTCACGAGCTAAATGATCCCTCAAACGAATCTGCATTTCCAAGCCCCCCAAAGTACGATCATAACCCACTCCTAAGATTGACACTTGCGGATGGGTTTCGGTATAACCCCGATCTTTGGTTTTGGAAACATGGTACGAGGCGACAGTGGCAACGGTCGAAGACGATCCCATGTCGTAAAACAAAATAGTTTGAGCCGTATCGTTGAAGTCTTTCCTCCGGAAGATACCATAATTCAAAGCAGCTGCAGAATAATAACCCTTAACAGTGCGAAATTGGATGCAAATAATAGTCTAATTACCAGCGGTGTTGGTGTTCATAAGCTGGAGCACTTTCAGGCCCGCGAGATCTGCAGCCTTTAGAATGGACCTGCGTTCGGCTTGACCGAAGAACGGAGGTACAGTAATGACTGCTTCCATGACTTTCTGTTGGGCAAAGGTCTCGGCATATTCCCTGGCCTTGGTGAAAATCATAGAGACGAGTTCCTCTGGGCTGTACTGCGTTTCGCTATCGTGTTGGAAAACCGCAGTGTTCCTTTCTGGGTCAGCCACAATTTTATAGTAAGGAAAACGCTCTTGATAAAGCTGGACTATAGGATTGTCCGCAGATTTCCCCAACAGGTCAAGCAAATACATATAGTTGTTCTGAGGGAATCGTACTCCCACCACTTGAGCGTCTTCCCCAAATGTTCGCTCACCGTCCCGAAACGCGATTGCTACTGGTGTTTTCCTTTTGGATTCTTTATTGAGAACTACCTCCATAGGTACCCCAGGCTGTAACGATTCATACGAATCTTAGTAATCGAAATGAAAAATCTGGAATAAACACTTACGGACACTATACCGATTTTCATCCATTCGCTCCCAAGATCTATGCTCATCACAGCTAATCCATTTGCGGCTGTCACGCAGCTTAAAATGTACAAAGTTGTAAGTACAGCTGGGGTAATGTACAACAGCACATTGCCCTATAATACCAGAAGCATAAACGAAATTACAATTAGTACGTTTAAGTAATACATTACAGGTTCTTGTCTAATCAAAAACATAATAGAAAAGTAGTTTTACCTTATGAGCCATAATACGGGAGCAAGTATAAAAGTCTAAATCACATAAACCTGCAATCAACTTGTCCAACTGTAAGAGATTGACAACGAAATGCTCCACGAAGAAACTACGAGAGACACATGTCTACGGAGCGGCACGTCATAGGCGGGAATGCAAAGTGACGTAGGAGAGGAGGGCAGTCTCAAGGAGGAAAATTTCCCTTCCTGTACAAATTCTCCTGTCTATGCGTTTGCCGTAGTAAATTATTCTCTTTTAGCTAATCTAATAAAAAAAAACATATTATAAATATAAAACACATTAAATGATATTTCACTACCAACCCAAAAGAATTTAATTTTACAATTTTTTAGAGGGATTTTCCCTGCACAGCTGCTGTACCAAGGGATGGTCGCAGATGATTTTAATTTCTCAAGACAAACACCGGCTTAATTGATTACGGTAAAGATTTGATTTAAATGGTATACAGTATTGCCACAATAAACTTCAAACCACACGGACCATATTGATTATGATTTCAAGTTTCAGTAAATCAGTCTTTTAATCCTCCGTTTAAATGTTAAATCGTACCTTCCGCTCGTGTGTCCTATTCTTACTGGTTGTTTCCTTAGAGAACCACGCCCTAAGAGGCGTATACTAGAAATAAGGAAATCCCAATTCTGAGATCACACGTGCGTTACAGCGTAGTAATAAAAGCAAACAGCAACACTAGGTTACTGTTGCGTAAGAAACTTCCTAATCTTTTCGCCAATTGAATCATTTTATATGTAAAATTAAACATGTTTCACATCACGAAAATAATACGACATTGCGGCCGCTGTTCTTCTACAACGAATTTTATTGCAGATGTACCTGTCCATCAGCGCTTGTCTTCCTTTACCTGTGCTTTTCGTCAGTTTTCAACCGATCCTATGTAAAAGTTTTGATACAAAATGTACAACGAAATAAAATAATAATTTTTTCGTTAGAACTTCGACTAAACCAGAAAAGGAGCAAATTAAAATTGTTAAGACACCTGTGGCAAAAAAAGAACACCCAAAGATCTATACTCGTACAGGAGACAAAGGTACGTCGTCCACTTTTACTGGCGAAAGGAGGCCGAAAGACGACGTTGTTTTTCAAGCGTTAGGAGCTATAGATGAACTCACTTCATCGTTAGGGTAAAAATCCCCTAATCATTTATTCAAACCCGAAACTAATTATGTTTTGTCTCTACAGTTTAGCTAGAGAATTTGCATTGGAAAACAGCCATGCATACGTCGAGCAATTACAACGTGTGCAATGCATCTTACAAGATGTTGCTTCCTCCGTAGCCACGCCCACTTCTTCCGCACGCGAAGCCCATCTGCAAAAAACTGATTTCGGTGGCAATCATGTAGAAGAGCTGGAAGAATGGATAGATCATTATTCTGACCAGCTACCACCTCTTGAAAACTTCATCCTTCCAGTAATTTTTTGAAATTTTATTTCGTGTTAACCAAGAACAAAAATGCCAGGGAGGAGGAAAAGCCAGCGCATCCTTACATCTAGCGAGAACAATTTGTCGCCGAGCAGAGCGAGCAGTCGTGCCCTTAGTTCGAGAAAACGAAGTAGATTCCGAGCCTTCACGATATTTAAACAGGTAAAAGTTCGCCAAACAAATTTGAGTTGTAATGAATTGGAATTTCACAGATTGTCTGACTATCTTTTCACGATCGCTCGGTTTGCAGCAAAAGTGGACAAACGAAAAGAAACGGTATACATCCGTCCCAAACCCGCTAAAGATGCCTCTCGCTAACTTAGCTAATAGGATTTTAGAAAATTAAATGCTTTGATGGTGATGTTTGTACTGTGAATAGTCGTGTTGTTCATACGCAAAAGTAGTGTCTATTGTACCAGTTTGGTATGGGATAGACAACCGTAATACAGAGTATCAATACTTGCTGCTTTGAAACACGTAGAAGCTTCTTTTTCCCACGTTCATTTTACGATGTAGGGACGTAAATATACAATGAATTAAGAAGAAGTGTGTGTTTCCATTCCAAAAGTTAACACTCGCAAACAGGCATGAGCGTGCTTCAGTACTAGTCACTCTGATAGTAATAAAAGATAAACCCTTTGTTTGTTTGTTTTAAATAGAATAACTAAAAACGCCCGGCAAATAATTAGTGTAGTAGTTGGTTTGACCCAAATGTTCTTCATTTCTTTTGTGAGCCTTTGGCATTACTGCCCGGGCGACCAGCCATGCCCGCGTATTGATATTTCGCTTTCTTCTCAGATGGTTTCAGGATCTAGAAAATAAAAGGTTGAAGCGATACGTGACAGAATTTAAAAAACAGGAACCAAGATACTTGAAAAGAACACATCAGTGATTCATCCACGGACATCATGCCGCCAGCGTTATCAAACTCTCCGCAATAATTAGGGGCCGAGAAGAGCGTTACTAGTTGCCGCTTGGCAAAAAACTCATAGCCGTCTTCTACGACCTACAAGAATGGATGTTTGATCCTAACACCATGACCAGATTGTAATTATACCTGATGAGCTCTGCAAATTAGGTCCAGATCGTGTCTGTTCAAGAATTTGGCCACAATATCTGCGCCAAATGTGAAAGACACACCTCTGTCGTTCTCTCCCCAGCCTTGGACGTCTTTATCAGGATCTGACCATAGTAGATCACATAATAAACCTAGAAAACAAGTACAAAAGCAAAAAAAAAATATAAACTAAACTAAATGAAAAATTTTGTCTTACCCGTGTCTGGTACGTCTGTGGGCCTCATAATGCGTTTAATTTGTTCCATGCTCTGAAGATCAGGACTTAGTCCGCCGTGGCAGCAGAAAATCTTTTCATCAATAATGGCAGCAATTGGCAGGCAGTTAAAACAATCCGTGAACGTTTTCCATAACTTAATATTGTAACGACGTTTGCCTAATTGTAATAAAGAAAACCATTTGGAACTAGTCAAGTGAAGGGAAAGTTTGTTACATTCATCATAGAAACCGTAGATACGATTAATGGAGGCACACTCGTGGTTTCCGCGCAGGAGGAAGAAATTTTCTGGGTACTTAATCTTATAAGCCAATAAAAGGCAAATGGTTTCTAATGACTGTTTCCCACGATCCACATAATCTCCTAAGAACAGGTAATTCGCTTCAGGCGGAAAGCCTCCGTATTCGAATAATCTCAGCAAGTCTGTGTACTGTCCATGAATATCTCCTAAACAGAACATAGTACAAATGAATACCCTAATTGGATACTAAAGGCTCAAGTGTGCAATGTTACCGCAAATTTTCAGAGGGGCTTCAAGTTCTAATAGGATGGGCTGCTGCAAGAAAATCTCCCGCGACTTAAGGCATAGTCCTCTTACTTCTGCTTCCGTCATTTGCACTGACTTCCCTGGGCGGCATCCTCGTACTGTAGTTAAATAGGATAAAATTAACTTCAGCTGCCTAGATCATAATCTTAGAAATGGGAAAGTCATAGCCCAAGGCGAATCCACAATAACAAACATCAAATACCGAGCTTAACCGAACAACAAAATGAATACATGAATTAATTCGTCTTGAAAGACGTGTACTGCAATCGTAAACTTGAGCTTAAAGATTCAGTTAGAGAAATTACCTTCTAGAAGCCTGGCAATTAGACTGTCAACATTCAAGTCTATGTCAGCCATTTTTGCGTTCCATAACACTCCAAGCGAAAATGGGAAATGCCACCAACAGCCACTGTACGACGCCACCGGTAACTTTTGTAACTTCTATTTTCACCACACAATGTCAAAAATCGCCAAAAAATTAAAAACCGTGAAAAACGTCGTGGAAAAGGTCAACCATGGTAATAAAATATCTACTTATATTCCCGCGGGAATGGCTGTGGCTGGACCACCACTTGGACCAATGCTAGGACAGGTAAATTAGTTCAAGTGTGGTTTCAGCTTTGCATGCGTGGTAAATTTTTTTTATCTGGGGATTGTTATTATTTGATTTAGAGAAGTATTAACATAACCGCCTTCTGCAAAGACTTTAATGAAAGAACCAAAGATATGAAGGATGGAGTCCCCCTTCCCTGTCGAATCACGGTGAAACCAGATCGTAGTTACGAATTAATAATCCATAGGCCTCCCAGCACCTTTTACCTAAAGCAAGCGGCAGGCATAGAAAGGGGAGCTATGTATCCAAGTAAGGTTTTTAAAGTTGCCATATTAGATGCATAAGCTACAGTTTTCAATTTATAGATAAGGAAACGGCAGGAAAGATTACGTTGAAACATATATATGAAATTGCCCAAATAAAACAAGAAGACTCTGCTTTGAAGTATGAATCCCTGGAAACGATCTGCAAAGCTTTGATTGGAGTAGCCAAATCCTGTGGCATTGAAGTTGTTAAAAGCCTTGACCCAGTGGAATATGGTCAATTCCTAGAAGAAAGGAAAAACACAGTAGCTGTGCAATTGAAAGAATTACAAGAGAAGAAAGAAGCTCGCATGTTAAGAACAGCGTAACAATTGTTGGTCTTTTGTAGTCAGTCAATACAACATAAATTCATTGTAAAAATATATATATTCTAAAATCATTGCGTAAAGCAGATTTGGGAAAAGTTTTTCTGTATGAATAAAACGGTTTGCATATCTGCTTAGGCATTTCTTGTACATTAAATTATGTAATCAAAGTATAGATAAAAACAAAAAACCGCTGGGTACCATCAAGAAACCAGTTCTCGATCAATACCCACTGTTGCTTGACATAAATAGTTATCAGCTGAAAAATAACGGGAATACGAGTGACGAAAATACTGTCACACTGCACAAAATTCATTAAAAAAAACGAAGACAAAACGAGTTTTTCTTTTTTAAACTTTCAGTCATGACTTGTAGATCTTTTGTGCTGCCTAGCGGTGTCTAAACCGGACTAGCGAATTATCTTTTCAACCCAGCTTACAAATTTCGGAATGTTTGTATAAACGCCGGGTAAATTTTCTCTCGCGCAGCCAATTCCCCATGAAACCAATCCAATTAAGGTAGACCGACCATCAACCTTGGTTGTCAACGGCCCACCGGAGTCACCCTACAAAAATTCATGCTGCTCAAGTTACTTGCATAGAGAAAGGGTGAACGGTTTACCTGGCAAGAATCTCTTCCTCCTTCTTTGTATCCGGCACATAAAAAGACGTCGTAAATAACCTCCCGACGGCCTACTTGTTTGTACCATCCCTGGCATTCTTTACGGTCAAGGACTCGGACGTCCACTTCCTGTAGCACGTCAGGAGTTGTCGTAGCTCCTGTGACAGTTAAAGCACAATGGTTGAGAAAACCCGCGACGCTTTTGTATCGTATTCAATTATACCGTGACTTGTACGTCCCCATCCTGTGACAGAAGCCGAAGAGCCTATGTAGTTATCTCCTTGCCTGGGTAAACAGACGGGAATGATGTGCTCTTTAAACACCACCTCGCGGTTGAGTTTCAGTAAGGCAATATCGTTCTGGAAGTCCGCCGGGTTGTAATTGGGATGGACCTGAGACCAAACGCGTAAGATAAGGATGAGTAATTTTCATAACGTTGAAGGGAATTACCTCTTTTCTTTCAATGTCGTAGTCTTCATGGGGGAAGGGCTCGCTAACTTCACGCACGTTCCACTCGCCTAAACGAACCTTAATGCCCGAGCTCGGTGTACTGGAAAAATTGGGTTAATTACTTAAAGGTCGCGCTACAGTGTCGTGCCTTACCTGTATACGCAGTGAGCTGCGGTAACAACCCAGCGTTTGTTAATAAGCGCGCCCCCGCATGAGATCCTCTTGGACAGAAAACTTGTCTTGATAATAGATGCCTTTTGAAAACAGTTGATTATTTTAAAATTTCGATGTTGTCAGTCATCTTTAAAGGGGGGGAAAGGAATTTCATTTTAAAATTTCGATGTTGTCAGTCATCTTTAAAGGGGGGAAAGGAATTTCACTGTTATAAATTATACCTGCCAAGGAATCCCACCGAAGTTTGTATCGTGGCCTCCTACAACTCTGTTTGATCTCGTGTAAACCTGTCCACATTCTATAAGATGGAAATGACAGAATTAGAAAGATAGGTTTGCTTTTGGTAATCAATCTCTATATGGTATGATAGGTTAGGGAGGACAGTCCGCGAAGAAAGAATTGGTCTAAAGCGTCTATTTGTGCACATACATGTGTTAGGAGGTATTGGATTGAAGGTGTCAAACGTAACGTTCGTTGCTCCGCAATCGATAAGTTTTCGTCATAAATAAATTTGTGTTGTCTGGTCTTTTGTGCGTATTTTTAAGGCAGTGCTGTAAGTTTTCGTTTTACCCCTGGGTCGGATAGAGCCGAAGTTATAAGTTGGGCCAGGGTCGACGGTTGGTCGAATCGATGGCCGTGTAGGCCTAGGCCTGCTCGGGCGCAAGCTGTCATACTGATCCGGCACAAAATTGATGAATGTAGGATCTTGGAGAGTCGGGTTGCCAACATTTAGCGAATTGGAAGGTCTGACAGAATCTGAAACGGCTGGACGAAGGGCGGCATTGGTACTGGAGGAGATGGGGGTTGTGGGGGTAGTAGCTAAGAACGACAATGGTATAGACCGTATCATAAAGGATTCAGTAAGTAAAACCGAGCTGAGAAAACGGGGTTAGTTCAATACAAAGCAACAACAAGAAAAACAAGTGAGCAGTTTGTCTAAAAACTCTACGAAATAAATCCTTCTGCCATGGTTAGAATGAGTTTACTATACTTGGATCGCTGACAGCAGAAGAAGCATCTACGATTTTATCTCGAGGGACACAACAGCTCCAAACGATTCCTCCGTTGCATAAATCCATGGGTTTCGACCCCGAAAAGATACAGTTGAGACTGAGACCACAGGCATACATCTTAGAGTTGTACCAGCAGTGTTGAGGAATCACTAAAAGTGTAAAAAGTTGATTAAATCTTACCAAATATAAGGAAGTGACAATAATATGATTCAAGCATGCGTGTTTGGTGTTGGCAATCAATTCAAGCGTAAAAAAGTAATAATAAAAAAAGGAAAGGAAAATCACAGTTTCTTTGCCAAGGTGCAAAATGAGGTGTGAAGTCTTTCTTATAACCCGTTTTTATCCTTTGCTTTCCCTTATCAACTAGCTCGTCAACCTCAGATTAAGGCCATTTAGAAAGCCAAGCGGATCTCTTCGTAGCTCCGTATGCGATTACTTGCTGTTGTATACCTGGTTTTTCAACGTCTTGCAAGTCCGTAACGTTCTGCGCTTGCAAGTAATGATATAAGTCACTGTTTTCATCTTGCTGTGAGGGAAAGTTGACGAAGGAATTAGGCGATTCTGTGGAGGCTGCGGGGAAAGCAAACTGATAGTCATTTACGTTAAATTTGACAGGGCGTTTGGTTGGTCGATGGACCACAGGTGCGCTGTCCACGTTGTATTCATGAGAAGGGAATCGCACTGGACTGGAACTTGGTGGTTGGTAATAATCTGGTTGGTAGTTTTCACCCGAAAGATCGTCATAGTAGCTGTGGTAAGGTCGGTTGTTGTAATCTTCATTATAGAAATGAGATGGTGCCGCTTCTTGCTGAGGTACTGGCGCCGGCTTCTCAGGTCGGAAGTATGGCTCAATGGCAGTTAGCAATTGTGTGAGATAACTATTTTCATTAGATGCCGTATTACTGTCGTACTCTTCTGGTGACTGCACATTCGATTGGCGATTAGGTAAACGAGAAACTGGTTTTGGTGGCCGTCGTTGAGTCCTAACACGCTCTCCATGTCCACATGTCAATTGCAATGACAGTAGAAGGATGACGGTTCTAAAGCACTGCCATTGCATGGTTATTGTTATTCAGACACCTATGCAACTTGAACTGCAGCTTTCGTTCGCTCAACAACTTAAATAATAAACCCGATTTCAAGGTCTAAAGCAGCGAACCATCGAAACGGAAGACAAATTGGTGGCTACTAACCACTGCTTCTTTTTTGTCTCCGAATACTTAAAGCTTCGTTTAAGTAACGACTTCGATCCACTTCCAAGGTTATTGCCAAACATAAAAACTAACGACATAAACGATGCTTCTCTGATGATAGAGTTATAAGGCAAGCTGAAGTAAAGACAACGGACACAGGGACAATCAAACGCTCTGCTCTTCAGTATGCCACCAGAAGACTGACTTGAGTAGAGCAGCGTGTAAGCTTTCCATCCCCACAGGATCCTCTGTTGTTAAGTCGGACTTTCACCTTCGAGATTCCCTGTGTAACTCCCGTGAGGTAGGGATAGCGGGACTGGTTCTAATCTTTTACGATAAAAGCGGGTTCCGAAAACCGTAATTCGCTTGGAGGGTTTTAATACTAAATTAGAAAAAGGGGATGTCACACTAGAGCATCTGTAACAGCTTTAAAAACACTGTAAAAAGATTCCGTCTCTTTAAATCTAAGTTACTGTCGTAAGATCCGGTCGTACCTGAAGTAGCGCATTTTTACAGTCCAGGAGAAAGTCCCTGCATGCGCACCCCCTGAAAGCGGATCTGAGATCTTATACGGGGAGAAAGCGCTTCCTGGGTTAAGTATGTTATCGGAAAGCATCTGAGGCTGGAACTGGAAAAAAAGGTTCTGTTCCACGATTTGCATATGGCTTTATATGGCATAAGTGGATTGAGCTGTAAATCTGTGCCGTAAACTTTTGAAGTTGCCTAAGAGGTGGAAAGTCCTTAGGTTGACCGTGAAGCAGCTGCAGCAAGCTTCATAGCTATAAGCTCAAATTGAAGCTTTGTCGAGCATCAAAACATAGGTTAATTTGGAGGGCCGGAAAAACCCCGGTAAGTCGTGACAAAGAAGATTAATGACGCATAAGAAATTACACCAAGTGAAGTTTGACGTTAACGCTCAACACTATTTTTTGGTTGGTACAAGAAACATTGTAAAATAGAAATGACAGGAAATCTTACCAAAAGCAGGCTTAGTTTTGGTAAACATATCTAAAATGCCCCGAGAATCGGAAATATTTCGAATATTGGACGATTCAGAATCGGCATCTGTCAAAGCCGAGTCCCAGGGTAAGTTGTCATCCACGTCAAAAGTTTCAGACGTGGAAAGAGGTAGCGTGAGCTTAATCTTGGATCCTTTAATCCACACCCATTCTTCTTTGGTGCTTAGTAGTGCATTATTGGTGTCAGCATTCTCAGTTTGATCTGTGCATAAGAAAGAAAAAATGAAGAAAGAAAAGAGGCTCGGGAATATGTGATTGTACATGCTCAGGATGATTGATATAGAAGGGCAGAGAAGTGCAATGTAGGGCATCATCATTAAATATATATAAAGAGAGAGATGACCAGTGTTAACTAGAGCACTAGTCGAATATTTTTTTATCGTATATTACCCTGGATGGCTCGGCCTCCTTCAGTATGATTCCCTACAATATCGATTGTATCGGTTCGCCTTGAAGCTGGAGTTAACTCACTAGAAGCGCTTCGTACTACGTTTGCCTTGAGCAGTAAAGCGAGGCATAATAGCACGAATGGAAATCCGTTTGACCGATACATTTTTAGACCTAAATAGGAACACACAATTTTATTAAAAATTCTAAATAGATTAATAGTCATTTTCTTCAAATGAGAAATGTACAAATTAGAAAGATTTTTGTGACAATGGTATTCGTATGCATAGAATGATCAAGTCATACTAGAACATTTAATGTAACGTTGACTGTTTCCTTATATCAAAGGGTGGTTCCACTTGAACATAATCAAGAAAAGAAAGTTGAGGAACATATTACCTAGTATAACCCCACCCTTTACGGTCTAATTCTGCAATCCCTGTCGTTAATAACTTTGTTTCAAAGAATATGACAGTTGCATGGAATGACGAGTTATTACAAGAGAAAGCGTTTTCGATTGACACTTCCGTTCCTGGAAGGGGAAGAAGGGCCTATAGACCCATCACATCATTTCATACGAGAAAACGATTGTCTACATTATAAAACCCGGTAATAACTTTTACCTTTTTTTCGAACCCGAAAAACTTGCGCTGAAGGGAGAGTGCTACTTCCGGTATGGGTTTAAGCATTGATTCCGACACCTTAAAAGAAAGTGGACCACGCAAGGTAAAAACACAAAAATACAATACAAAATTAGGTTGGAGATTTTTAAAGCAGTGCAAAATTAGCATATTTGACATTAAAACTAGCACAATTTCCGGTCCATAAACTCTCGACAGACTAGAACTCGCATGATATTATACTGACAACAGCAGAGGCGGTTTGGTTTTCAAAGAACCACATTTTCAAATTAACCACTGCTTTTTGTTTCAAGGGACTTTTTCTGTGACTCCAGGTTAGTAGGTTAACCTACCCGACTACCAACGCAACGAGCTTACCTTTGCACTGACTCCATTAACCGAGCCAAGGCAAAAGAAAATTTATTATCTATGGATCAGACTCAAGAAAATTCAAAGAAAAAAGTTTACCTTTTAATTAAGCAGCGGATCAGTAGCTGCCCTTGTTTGTCTAAGCTGTTTTTTTAGTCAGCATAATTTAGAAACAACACGCGATGAATTCAGGTTCAGCTATGCTAAAACTCGGTCACGCAAGGTGTTTTACTCCCAGCAGCCTAAGGTCTGACACAATCGGCAACTTCTAATTACGGTACGCTAACTTCCAGTAGCACTCGAACACTATTGACAGCACAGTTCGTGTAGGTGAAGATACGGAACTCTTAATCAAGGCTGACGTTCTTACTTCTCCGCAGAGCTGAGTAAAAGATCTCCAACCGTCTGGCTGCTGTTCACGATCCTTACTGACACCTCTTTCAGACTTCTGATTTCAAATCAGGTCAGAGAAAAGTAACAGTGACTAGCTAGTTTTGTGACGTAGAGGTGATGTAGCTTCTTCAGCGCAAGGCGGTGGGCCTATAACACGCAAGATGGACCGGAAGACAAAGGGGAAAATATTTGATTTAGGTTACTTGCTGAAAATAACAAATAAAGAGAAACGCAAGCTCCTTTAGTTACACTTTCAAATTACCGTGTTAATATTGTATCCACGTGTCGCGCTATTGTGCCTCTAGAGAAAACTTTCCCGTAAACGGGCGTTCATAATTCGCGGATGTCACAGCACTATAGAGTAGTTTGGCTAGATGTCTTTGTGGGTCACCCAGGATGTGCTCCAAAAGTAGGTTGAATACCAAAGCTGCCTTCAACACCTGTAGGATCTATGGGAGCACACCAACTCCGAACTACAGAGAGACCAGAACAGCACTAAGTACAAATATAGCGCGGCATAAACTTTTCGAACCTGTTTTACGAAATCAAAATAACACCATATTGCTTAGCGATAGCCAACTAAAACATCCTACTGCCTTCGTGCCGAAGATATGATGAACTAATCTAAGCGTCCGAACATTCCCAGCAGAGCTGCTGAGCATAACGAATCCGTGTTCACGATGTTCCTTCGCGTCTATTATAACTGTAGAGCCTCATTGATGGTATGCAAGTCTCTCCGCCAGACAAAAAACAGGTTCTCGGCTGCCGGGTCAGGGTTCGGTCACGCAGCATAAAATGTCGGCGAAGCAAAATTATTACTCCAGTGGGGGCAACATGATAGTAACACAGCAATGATCAGCTCGCCTCTCCTCGTGGGCCAATGCTGTCACACTTGCGTGGTAAAGAGCACACCCTATAGCAGTATAGAAGTGTTCTTAACGTCCGAGCAAACATTTACCTATATGGTCTGGTCAATTCAAGTCGATCATTTCTTGCGTGACTGTGAGTGTATGGATTCTTTAAAAATGCACTTTAATACGAGAAAGCTACGCACTCAAATTGATGGACTTGTTAACTGACATAGCATGAACGTAGTAATAAAATGGACGAGTCCTTTTTTTTCTTTTGAGAAGTACACCGAAACTAATGGTCAGTGTAAGCATGCTGCAGAGGCGGAGGAAATTAAGACCGAATCAAAATGACCAGCACGTGTAACCGGTCTTAACCCAAAGACCTAGATTTGATCCAATCGAACGAGGAAACTGGTAACTGCTACTATCCTTGGATAACTTTGCGGACCTTGTCTAGGATACCACAAAGTTTTCAAGGCTTTCAAATGTTAGAATGGAAGCGTGCGTAGGCGTTTGAGAAACTTGTCAGGTCTATTGATATCAGCAACTCTGGTCGGTCATTACAAAGTCATTAGTCACGAATCAGGTCAACATATACAGAGAAAATAAAACTTAAAGTTGAAGACATGCTATACAAAACAAGTTCTGTACACGTGTATCGTTACGCCTATAGGATGGGCTGAACATTTAGCCAAAAAGGCCAGAAAGAAAAAAATATGTATATATACGCATTGCATCCAACAATTATCTATGCGGAAAACCTTTTGTACATTGTTTGCACTTGCAGATCATGCGAGTTTTCACTTGGGTTAATTTAAAATATTCGCTAATATCCAAGACACGGTATGGCTCACTTTGTGATAGATACCTGGCTGATGATCCACTGCGCATCCAAAACCGGCTGACGTAATTCCGACTAAATTCCACCGGCCTTTATCATTTACAACCAATGGCCCACCCGAATCTCCCTAAACAAATCCAAGACGAAATTTAAAATTAAAAAAAAAAAATTCCTAAATACCAGGCAAGCATCACGTTTTCCTTCTTGGTGTCCAGCACAAAACATTTCGTTGTGTAATTCTAAGATGATATCTTTCGATGCGTGCCAACGATAACATTTGTCGTTGTTGATTATAGGGACAAAGACTTTATGCAATACGTTAGTCCCGGTTTTGCCTACACAAAAAGCCGTTAGCTGCATCATCTTTAGTAAGAATAAGAGTAAAAAAAATAATATAAAAAAGTGAAGGGTACCAAAGGAAGTGTCCGTTTTGCCCCATCCGGCCACTACTCCAACATATCCTTCATAATTTTTGTTCTCAGGAGGCAAACAGATTGGTAAAATGTTATCTCGGTAGTTAACGGGTCGATTCAGTTTTAGCAACGCAACGTCAAACCTACAAAAGCAAGCTTAGCATTTCCTGCTTATAATAATAAACGCTATATTATGTTTCACCTGTCAGGTTGTGTCAGCATGTACTTAAAGTTGGGATGTATCTTTCGTTCAATAACGCCCAATGTCTCCCTGGGCAAAATCTCCAAAGAGAGGTCGCTATCCTTTGTATCGTATTCGCCCAAGTACACGATGATCTGAGATAACTTGGCCCTATGTAAAAGACAAGCATTTTACCGTTGGTTTAATCCTTTGTCACCTAAAGAGCATTTTCATTACCGGTGAACGCAATGCGCAGCTGTAGCGATGTACTGATGATTCAACAAAACTCCTCCGCATTGAAAACCTGCAATTCGGATATGTGCCTGCCAAGGAAACTCGCCGAAGGAGGCCTGCTCTCCGCCGATGATTCGCTTGGAAAACCCGAAAATACGCAAAGGCTGAATTCCGCACACGGCTGGCTGGGAAGTTAATACTTGCGTCCTACCAGGTGGTCCTTGTTGCTGTGGTGAAGGTGCGGGTGGACTGTACGGTACCAAGTTATTATTCTGGACTTTTAATCTTGTCCATAATCGGTGATTTGGAGCAGGTACCCCTATACACATAAACATCAGTATTAATAGGAGTATTACGCAATATGCTTCAAAGCAAAGTCACACGAGAGATGGATTACCCCATGAGGTCCCAAATTATCCTCCATATATTAAAAACTAAAAGACTTCCGCAAACCTTTATCTAGCTGTAAAAGTTCATAGAGTACAAAAAATAAATTAACACTCGTATAGTTAAGTGAAGACTACTTTTTGCCTTCCATTTTTTTTTTTGCTGACAATTGTGTGAAGCTTTCTTTTGCTTCCTCAATTATCAGTGTATATTTGGTTTCACTTCTTTTGTGTTTCTCTTCGGCAACTCAATTATGTTCTGTATATATATCTATCTTCTAATTAATGTCATGAAAGGGCAAAATTACGAGCTTTTTACTTCATCGAATCTTCTGCAGGGGAATTGGGAGTACATAAATTTTAGAACGGGGTTATTTCATGCAATTTACCTATATTATTCAGCTTATAGTTTTTTAGCTAACGGTGCTATGAGTTGCCTTTTCAGGTTAGCTCATTTCAGCTTAGCCATGAGTTGCCTTGGCTAACCTGAAATGAGCTATACCCAACTAAAAAACCTCATAACACAGCTTTTCTAAGAAATAAAAAAATACATCGATCCTGAAAGAGGAAAGAAAACAGTACGATTCTCCGACAAGTTTGTAGTCGATTTGCTTTTCTTCTCAGGAAATAGAAAAAAAGATAGTTTAAAAATAAGCAGCAAGAAAAGTTAGAAAAGCCGAAATTTTAACAGAACTTTACCTATTCCCAGTTGCGAGGGCTTAAAGCGAGTTAGTGGGCGGATTTGCAGGCCCTCAGTATTAAGGGGCTGGTATACACGTGCATGAGAATTGAAGGGAACTAGACAGATTATTTTTGGAATGTTATTAGTTTTATGGAAAGTTAAAATGGTTTGTCAAGAGGAATGTGAAGTCGGAGTACGTACACATATCGTTTCTTTCCGCATCAGGATCCAGTTCATTGTTGACCATCTCCAATGAATTGACAGCTGACCGTAATCCTTGCGGCCGAGGCAAATACTCAAAAGGATATGGCTGGTTTTTGGAAAATTCCGTTCGAGTGATTTGATGCGAACAGCAGGTCATAAACCATGATGGACCTCCACAACCAGACTCGGAGCGGCCTCCCGAGATCCAGCAAAAGGCAGATAAAGTACACCGTTCACACGATTCTATGTCCAACAGTAAGTTGAGGATTAGAGATGGTATAATAAAGTGCTCGTAATTAGCGTAAAAATAAAAAATCACATGAATAATGAGCTTCTTACGTGAAGTAATGGGGGTAATCCATACTGATAAAAGACAGCATAATAACCATGGATGCATAGCGGATCTAACCCAGCAATCGAAGCTACCTGCCAATTTGACAAAAAATTACCATAGGAAACAAGAACACTTATTCATGTTTTATCATAATGACTGCCTTTTCAGCTTCGGAGGCATTTTAGTTGATTGCTTTTCTTTGTTTCTTATCCGGACTGGTTACTTTATTGAGAAGACTTGCTTTACTGGTTTGATGCGCAAGCGGGTTAAACGCTTGTCAAGCAGACTTTCGCTCTGGATTTAAAACGGCCATCAGATAATGGACGCTTGGTTAAGAGGAGATTGTCTCGGCATTGCTATAAGATGTCGACGTCGTGACTAACATGAAAATTACAGCAGCGCGGCCTCTCTAAATTTGTAAATCAAACTTTTAAAAAACGACAGAAAGTATTCGACTTGACCGAATAAGGTTACGAGGCCAGTCTGACAGCTTACTAATCACCGCAAAATGTATAAAAACTTCGGGGAAAAAACTTGTTCTGGAAGTTTTTTGTCTTTTGATCTCCTTTGACATACAAACGAGAGTCAAAGAAATTATTTAATGTAAATTAAAAACGCGTTAATTGTCGCGCCCAAAACTTTATCTTTGTGTGTTTTATATCATTTAAAATTCTAGACAAAGACGGATCCTACAACTTACAAGGAGTAAAAAAGGTGGTCACGGGGACAAAAACGAAGGGCTGATTATGTTAACTTATCTGGGTCAAGCTCAAGGGTGAGGTCGACTCTGGCTTTGGTACTGTACAAACAAAGCACTGAAACGTTGGTCTTCTAAAATACGAAGACTGACTCAGTACAAAAGATCGTCCGGAAAGTAAAGGCAAGGCCATAATTGCCAGCATAGGTAAAGTCAAGTTTAGCAATGCCCCGTTATAGAAGGAACCCCAGACGCGAGAACAATCCCGTATTTTCTGTGGTCTACCCTTGTGTCCAGCCAAGTACCAAGGAAGCTTGGCTACCTTGGTTGGACTTCCTCAAGAGTACGTACCACGCACAAAGATATAGTATAGACAAGGTTCAACGGCAAGTTTTGTAAGCACTTTACACCAAAACTAAATATTGTAAGCAAATTGATGGTTCAGTAACCTTCCATTTAAAAACCCTACTGAGACAATCTTATTTTAAAGCGTGATCCAGTCGCGTAGGTTCACGTCACGAATTAACCTTCGTGTGCTTCGTGAGACAAACTATAAGCAATGCTGTTCAAGTTTGCATACAAGGCAGACGTTTTACGACTACTAATTTCTTTGCCATTATACAAGGAACTAAATTGAGAAGCCAACAAAATATGAGTATTGAGTTCAACATTCAAAGTGCGTTTCAAACCAAACGACATTATTTCCTGTTGGGCAAAGGGGAAACGCGATACCAGGAAAACTTCACTGGACTTTCTTTGATTTCATCACGGAATGGTCTAAATTGAGGGGTACTTTCAGAATCACACATGTGAGAAGTAGAAGGCTGCACTTGAAAGTGGTTAAAAATGGGTATTGACTCACAAAACTTGCTTACGTCACTTCGAAGTTAGGCTTAAGAAGCTGGAAGCCTTTAGATAAGGATGTTTTACTTCAGGATGAATGGCCGCGAAGCACGCTTGCAAATCCCGTTAACTCGTTAATGACATTTTTTTTATAATTCTTTAGCACATCGCCAACGCGATCGTTTTTCTTTTCTAACGTCTGCACACGGAAAAAGGGTTTCTCACAAGAGAAAAGGCAAACCTCCAGGTCGCTCTGCTAACAAACGAGCACAGCCCAGCGCCACAAGCAAGTTTGTTGAGCTAAGATGTCGAAGGCGAAGATTTCCTAATGGTTGCACGGGAAACGGAACCATAGGTAGTCATAGACATCCGCGACTTTCGCTCGACCCACTTGAAACGCTTCATTAATGGACAGAGAGAAAAAAATGACGACCCTCCTTGTTACATGAGACTTGCTGCAAGGAATCCCACAAGGCTGAGCGAAGAATTCGTGTAGAAAGCCCTCTCCGTTACCTCTCAATAAACCCTAGCTCAACCTTACAAGCTTAACTCGAATGCAATTAGAATGTATAACAGCAAATGGTACAGAACTTTGACTTGCAGATGTGTCCTAGGGAATTTAGGTCTCCAGGACAGGCACGAACTCCTCCACATGCGAAAAGATAAGAGATCTACGCATACAAACTTTATTACTTACCGGAAATTGGTAGGATCGCGTGATATATCCGTGTATCCCAACTTAGCGTTCCATAGGAAGGTGATATTAGGAAAGAGTCCCTCTCACCGCTCAAGTCCCAGTATCAGCATGCCACACTGAAATTTCTCGTAAAAATATTCTTAACTTGAGAAAGCGAAAATCCTCCGAGTCACTGCTGATTTCCGAAATTAATTGGAGTCGGCTTGGATCACAACGGGTTTCGTGGTGCCCCTTAGCATACGTACCAACACGTGGAAGTTGCGTCAATACATGCGTAAAGGCGCAACAGTTCGGCAAACAAAAGGCAACTAATATTTACCTCCGCCTCTTGCCAAGTCTACCGCCTCACTGGACTTGCTCTGCTCTTCCTTTACCGCAAACAGTTAAAGGAGCTCCCGTTGGCTCTGAATTGGTTCCTCGTGCACGAAACAGAAACTCGTACCAAGAGAAAACCAGCAATAAATAGGGATACAAAAGCAAGGCAAAATACGGGGGCTTGATACCCAAAGCTCTTCTATACCGACAGGTGAGCCGACACCAAAAGGTGCGCCTCCCAAACCAGCTTTCTACCTATACGGAAATGCAAATTTTACCTTGACAGTGCCACATGCGTAAGTTACGTAGCCAATGAAAGCTCCGATCATAGGAACAACGATAATTAATCCTGGCACCTCATTTCGCAGTCGCGAGTTGGAAGTGCTAAATGACCTAATGCAATGTAAAGAAACACGTTTACAAGCCTGCAAGCTTGACCTTCATACTGACAAGTTTAACTCGTTCTGGTTCCGCTACTCATACCAGTTATGGCATTCACCTGCTTATTTCCCTATCTATAAAAAGTAGCTTCCTACAGGTTACTCGTCAAAAAATCCCATATACTGTAACGGATGGCCTTCTGTCCCCCCACCTTGTTCATCAGTTTATCGGCGTTTTCAGTGTCTTGAATAAATCTTTGTCCAGCAGAGCTATGAGCGTATTCAGTCTGGTCGAAATTCCACCTTCAATCGTTCTTGTTTCTGCACGCCAGGCCTCAATGCCTTTCCTTTTTTTTGTGGGCAATGCTCGGAAAATAAGTTTAGGATCGTTGCTGATAGGCACTTTTAGCCCCAACATGTTCATTTTTTTCGAAATCCCAAGTGAATTTGGGGGTTAACCCACGTATAGTTGGTATTCTAACCTAATGAAGCCTTGTAAGAAAATCAACCTGGCTTTCTAACACAATTATTGGCAGCTTCTTCTAAGATGCTCATCATTCGCATGCCAAGAGGCATAAAGTGGCCGCAATTGCCGAACAGAATCATAGATTCACAGAATCATGTGTCCAAGTGCCAAACCTGACCCTCAGGATTTTTCTCATTGCTTGGACGTGAGAATGCCAAAGGTCCAAGTTTTCTTTTTTCCTTGATAATTCATGTGAACGCTCACGGCCAGTAGCGACGCTTTCTAGCAAAGAAGTGCAATTCAATATCTTCGACGCAAGATCTTCCCCAAGCAGCCTTCAGCGGTGAAAGCATCCATCGACTGATGGAATAATGTCCACGGTTTTACATAAAGTAAAGCATACTACTTGGCAGACAAACAAGCACTAAAAACGAGCTAACAGAGGTAATAGAAATTCCGGAGTATTTACCATCATGGTCGTTTTGAAAGATGGTTATAACAGTACCAGTACGCAAAATGTCTTCACCCGACCGGTTGACAGTCATGCGGAACAACAAGCGAGCATGGTTGCAAAGGTATTACTTACAAGCATAATGGAAGAAGTTCCGTTTTGTGCCGTTGTTTGACAGTGCGAGAAATATTAGAGTGCTTAGGTCGCGCCTAACAACTTCTATGCTTGGTTTATTTTGTGTCATTCTCGTCCAGTGTGCAAGAACCATTATAGCCGCTGCCAAATACCAAAGAATTCTAGAGAAGTGGTACGTAGGTTCTCGTCGTTCCGAAACTTATAACAATGATAAAGGGCGCTATATACATATTTCCCTTCCTACTTCACCAAGTAAAGCCTGGGTGACTTTACAGAATGCATCAAATGCGCGTGTATGAGCTATAAGAATGATTTTATTGTAAACTTTCTTGCATGTTCAAAGAGCCAGAACCGCCCGTTGTAAAGCACTTTCTTTGCGTTTCTTTTTTTGTCGTTTCTGATGCACCTTCGCTGTGGCATCTGCAAAAAGTTGTACAGCTTCACGTTCTTCCACCTCCCTTTGCAAAAACTGCAATCCTGCTATGTTAAATCCCATCAAATCCTAATAACCATACACATATTAGAAATTGGGTAACTATAAAAAACATAAATAATTCTTTCAAAAGGCCCAGAGGGCTAAAAAAAATAAGAACCATAAGTGTTGATTACTTTAATGTGGGAGATCCTTCGTAAGGCAATGACCCTCAGTTCCTGGATTGTAGGAAGTAAAGTTCGGCTCCCCAATATAGGATCGTGATGTAGGCGTAAAAGGAATAACAATATGCGGGAAATCAATTCGGTTTCCCACCCTTTACTCAACAGGAGCTCCAAAACTTGCAGCAGCCGAGTAACGTAATCTAAGGGCAAAACCAACAACGCTTCTTCCAATTCCCTACATAACCCACAGATTAATTTCTTTACCGTTTGGGATAGATCTCCTTCACCAAACTTTGTCACACAAAAAAAATCTTATGTGCTTATTTAATTCAAACATGTATACTACGAAACGGAAAAAACATAAAAGTTGTGTGTTTAGGTAATTAAGGAAAAAATAAGAAAAATTACTGAAGAAATACAACTCACGTTGACTTGATCATCCGTAGCATTTCCAACATATATTTATGAGGATCCGTCACATTGTAGGCTACCATCAAAGGGTGAGGCTGCGGTTCGGCTGGCGGGTTCGTTTTCTCCTTTTTTTTGCCATTCCATCGGTCCAATTGCTTGTGGTAAGCTTCTAATTCTTCAACAAAGCCTTGGTAGACATTCAACGCTTCCATGAGTCGTTCCGCCTGAGAAGAGCACAATTACAATAGTCTATTCCATGAGTTACAATAAACCAGAAAATTCTGTACCGCTTTCTCAGCTTCCACTGTTTTCTTGCCGGGCAAAGAGGCTTCCGCATCGTTACTTTGACCGGGTATAACGCGTTCGTGATCTGTGGCTAATTGTTGCTCAGAATCTTTTTCTCGCTCGGTTTCGCGCTCGTCTTCCAGTACCAAGGGCTCCGAGGTACGCTGCCAAAGTCGTAAAGAACGATCGTGACCTGACGTTGCCACGAATTTGCCATCCGGACTTACACTCAAAGCCCATACTTCACCATGGTGACCCTAAAACCCCAACATTCGTGAGTCATGACCTCCGATGCTGGCTGAGAAAGTCTCACGGAACTAAAACTATTTCGTATTCAATGTACAGCGTAACAGTACCTCCAATGTTATAACTCGCTCGAAGTTATCCGCATCCCACTGCTTCAATTTGCCGTCTTTACCGCAAGAGAAAAAAAGATGTGTTTTTGACACGAAATGGACGCCCATGATGGAATCGTCGTGGGCAAACAAAGAACGATGGCAATCGCCAAAATCCAAGCCCCAAATCTTGACATTCCGGTCTGCTCCGCCGGTCACAATGAGGGTGGAGTCATAGGAGATATCCATGCTCAAAACCGGGAATTTGTGGCCGTACAAAGATAAGAAAAACTGGAGAAAACCAAAAATGTTATCTAAATGCTAGAAAGCCCAAATATTTTAAAATTTCTACTTTGAGTGTATCTGCGAAAAATATCTTCACAGTGGAATCCAGTAACGATGCAGCGATGAATTTATGGTTTGGACTGAATTTCACGCACAGAACGTCTTCGTCGAGCTGTAAAGTACGTAAATGGACCAAACTGAGACGTTTGCCTTGGCTGTCGCCCGCTTCATCGTCTGTAATTAGCTCAAACTGCCAAAATTTGACGCTTTTATCAGCACTGCCAGAAGCAACGCCCCTCAAATCAGGCGTTAAAGCTAGCGACCACACGGGTCCGTCATGGGCTGCTACAGATTCCAAGAGACGTCCAGCTGCCACATCGAAAATCTGAATTAAGCCCGTTTTGGTGGCTACGAGCACATGTCGGTCACCTGGGGCGAAAACGATGCTCAGTGCATAATCACACTGCATGGTCCGTAAGCATTGCTGACTAGACCTAAAGGGAAAAACCAGTCCATTTCGTGACAACTTTTCCTTTTCCAGAGGATATGCATTACGAACCTGGCCCAGATCTTTAGTGCTTCTGCGCTGGCCGAAGCAATTGCAATATTATCGGACGAGAAAGCTAACGATCGAACATCGCTTCGGTGGCCAGGCAACGCCAAACGAGATGAACTTAAGATTGCGCTGTCTTTGTTAACCGAATCTACCGTGTGTAACTCGAAGGCGTTATTGCCCAACAATACCAACACCTTATACAATAAGTATATTAGGTTTTGTAACATTTGTGAGATAAAATACACATACTTTAGCTTCAGCATTATTTGTTAGATGCACGTCAATGTGTTTGGCTTTACCGGATACTCTAAGGTAATTCAAACGTAAAACTTCATCTTGCAAAGACGGGGCTACTTCAGAAACCTCATCCTCCCTTAGAAATACTTTGGTTCATAGCTTGTTTTGTATGAAAGGAAAAGAAAAACTTACCTGACAGCTCTCTTGTTGGCTTTTCGTTGGCGTTTGCTGAATCGTTGCTTAACTTCTTCATCGTTATAGAATTTGAAGAGCTCGACGTTATTATCTGACCCATGGCATAGTAACAAAGTCTTGGTGGCATCTGTAGCCATGGCCACAATCCGGTCCTTCCCTTGCCGCAGAATCGTTCCCTTTTTTTCGCAACTTAATATAGACTATGGCCAAAAAAAAAATCGTCAAGATAAAGCATGTAAAATAACAAAGCCAGTTTACCTTGTCATCCTCTTCTACGTCTTCTTCTTCGCCAGGTTTAGATTTTTTGGACTCGCTTTCAGTATTTCGCGTGTCTTCCTCATCAGCAAATTTGATTTCCCATACTCGCAACTCCATATCGCTGCATCCAGTCACGACGTATTTGTCTTTAATAATAACAAAATCCCACACCTGCCAAATTTGTGTTTAAGAACAATGTCACTAACTTATTCGGGGCCAAAAATACCTCCGTCCGGTGACCGACAATGGTCTTGAAACAATGCTGAGTGTCTAAATCCCAGAATTTGACGAAAGAGTCCTTGGAAGAAGTAACCAAAATGTTGCGGTCTTTCAAAAACGATACTTGAGTGACTGGTCCCTTGTGGCCGGTAAGGCGAAACATGCCAGCTTCACCCACGATATCCCAAATTATAACATTGGTGTCCTATACCAAAATTCGACTTTAGAGCTTCTCATTCGAAAATTTATATTTGGTTTGTTTACCTTGGAACCTGACACAAGCCTCAGGCCTTCTTGGTCAAAAGCTAGACAGCTAACTGGACTTTTATGGCCACTAAAGGTGACAACGCAATCCCCATTAGTAACGTCAAATACTCTAACTGCACCATCCTCGTAACCGACAGCCAAGTGCTGATGCACTGGGCTTGCTTTGAGGTAAGTCACAGGGTATTTATCGCCTTGAAGAAGCATAACCTATGGTTAACCAGAGTTTGTAAGGTGAGACAAACTTTAGCGAAAGCTAACAGCATACCTTTTCTCCCTTCCTGGTGTCCCAGACGGCGACCTGCTCGCAAACAGCAGTAGCAACATATCGTCCCGCATGGCCTTGCAAAGTCACGAATGCTATGTTTGCTTTGGCACTTCCAATCAAGTTGAATACTGGCCCCGGTACATAGCGCAGGTACTGCTTTGTGAGGCCCATTACATAAGAATCCTAATAAATAAACTGCATGGAAAACGACTCAAATCAAGAGCAGAAAACAGTGCGACAAGCAAAGAAACTATAAAAAATTATACCTTCGAATTATGTTATTGTTCACTTTAGAACTATCGCATAGGTCTAGTGGACACTTAATGAAATGAAAACACCAGCAGCTTCAATTTGTCTATAGTTAGTCAATTCTCACGATTGAATTGAAGAAACTATCCTTACCCACGTGTGTTTGCGCTTTTTACTGTAACAACTACTGCATTCACCAGATGGCAGCTCACGTTCATTATTGGACGATTTTACATATATTAAATGAATCCGGTGTTTAAATTTCAACAAAGAAAAATTCGCAAAATACACGTACACATATGATCCTTATTTAAACGTTAATCGGACTATCGCTTTTTACGTAAAATATGAAAAGACTTATCCCTCGTGTCTGTTTCCATATTACAGCAATATTGCACATCGAAATTCTCAATGTCATTTTTGTTTCCGAATTGCAAGTCATGAATTAAAATGTGAATAAAACTTGTACCGGATCCAAAAAAGCCATGGTCGATATTTAGAAATAGTTCTTCTCCTTTCCAGTATTGTCGTACTAACCCAGCTATGATTTGCCCCGTCGATACGAAACTCGTGCTTGGAATACCTAAGCGTTGGACATGAGGCAATCCTCGCAGTATTTCTTCGACAATCCAAATCAATTGCGGTTGTGCTTCGTCTTTTAGTGAAGTGGTTTCAAAAGTAATGCAAATATCTGTTATGTTTGTAGCGCTTAGAGCTTCCGATAAGTACTTCGATGACACCATCTCCGTTGCGTATGCAGAAGGCACATGTTCACGAAGGTATGCGTCATTGGTGAATACATCTAAAGCAAAATACACACGAAATATTTTCTTAATAACGAAGTAAGTGCTTAAAAGGAGGATGGTACCAAATTTCATCGCCCACTCAATCTCAAGGTGCAGAGAAGTCAGTCTGGAAAAATCTGGCAATCGCTGTATAAACGCAAACCAATAGAGCCGCGTATCATTTCCAAATCCCATCGACAAGAAAGAAGAGTCAAGACGCAATGATTTGATCTGGGACCGGAAATAGTGTAGGGTTCGAAGGCTCGCATCATAAGGCTTGCTTAAAGTTAGGCCAAGTACCGTTTCAGTATTAGCCGGAACGGCTGTAAGAATCGTTCTATAAAGCTTTAGTATTTTTAACTTTGGTAATACACTTCCCTCAGTCGGGAACTGAAAATGTTCCATATCCGAATTTTCCAACACAGATGGATACACGATAAACACCGTGCAGTTAACGAAGTTTAATTTGCTTAGTACGCTGTTCTGCAAACAAACCAAAACTTCTGGTACGTGCTCTTCCTATATGAATCACTTGGTTAGAAATAATGTAATAATGAATGCCAAAGTTACGTTTATGTAGATTTTCCAGCTCTTTAAATCCAAGGACTCTAGTTGACTGCTAGCGAAACTTTCAAAGATTGGTACGCAGTTGTGCTCATCGATTCTCCCATTAATATGCAAACTCACATGGGTTAGACGGGCCCAACCCTTCTCATGTATCGTACTGGATCTGAGTTAGAAAGAAAATGTTGACTTCAAAGAGTAGGATAAGAAAAGATACATTACAGCCTATCAGTTTCGAGTCCATAACCATTCTTCCAGAGAAGCGACCTAAGATTCGTGCTGTGTGAAAGGTCCAATAAGGTGCACCAAAGGCGAATGAGGCTAGAAAATTCCTCAACACCGCCAGAAAATTCGTCGGCGATAACTACGAGCTTCTTTAAACGAGTGCTGGTCGATAAACCAAGGGTTAAAAAATCCCACATGTTTTCTAATATTTCCCATGTACCTTTCAAATCTATTTGAAAAAAAAAATCACATTAACAGAAACAGCTATAGTCTCATGCATTTTGAGACCTTACTCAGTTCCAAACTTTCGGGTCCACTGTCAGATTCGCATAATGCGGCAAGTGACGTAGTGAAAGCATCTCTATCCTTAACGACTTCATCAGAGAAAGTAAGCCCTTCCAGAGAACCTATGTTTACGTGGCGGGTTAGCAACTTAATCACCCATTTAAAATCGTTTTTATAAAAGGCGTCGGCCAAGGATGGATCCAATACAGAAAAGCCCAGTTTTAAATTCGCTAGGTTCAATTTGCGGGATTGGAAACGGAGTTGACCCACGCCATACGGAGAATCATGCTCTACGGTAATAGCCGTAACAGGAACATGAGGAGGGAAATTGCCACCAAGAAATTTTTGTAAAGAGATGTCTTCAATGACACTATCTGAATCGGGCACAATATTCGCCATCTTAACTGCAGAGGTCTTTCGTAAAGCCAGTACGCCAACAGAATTGCTCAGGTGAACATCAGTTTGCCATGACCAAACATGATTCAAACGTTCTGCTAACCCGTCTAATACTGAGGAGGAATCCGGTAATATTTCGGGCATGAAAATATTCGCTAGGTTACGGTCTATACGAGTGACATTGTAAACGTCAAAGACAACACTAGCTTTCTGGCCTAGTAAGCCCACCATGAAGGGAACGATCTGATAGTAAGAATCAATATGTGATTCCATCACTTGTCTTAGCAAACAAGCTAACTGCTCCGGGGATTCGACATAGTTTCCCAAATAGAAGGCTGCAAATAATTCCTGGAAGGTTCTGTGAAACAGCACGTACGTGACAGAAGTACTTTCTTTCTGGGAGTCTAAATCGTTTTCTTTATGGAGGATGGCCAGATCTATTAGCTTTGAACACTCTTGGCCGAACCACTTTTGTAATTTCGGACGCTTGAATGAAAACTCGTCTTTCAGGAGGCATTCCCAACACAGCTTTCCTAAACGTTGCAGTAAGACGTCATAGTGTCCAAATACAGCTCCGCTCTCGTCTTCTTCACTGTAGTCATCTTCGTCGTCTTCTGCCATGTATGTACTCGACTTATTACGTTTCGCGGCTCGCCGAATTTGCATTCTTATCATATGAACATATAACTGCGTAGAACTCTCAGGCAAAGCCCCGTTCTTGTCTTTAAAAAGTTGACACAGCATAATGCAAGCAAGAGGGCATTTCGCTAGTTCCCAGCACACGTCAAAATTGGAAAGGCTCTCATAAAACTTGTCTACCATGGACCCCGGCAGCATTTTCGAAGCAAAATATATGATTTGGTCTCTTCCAAATCCTTGGACAATAACGTGTTTACTGCAGTAAGATATCAAGCGAGCGTTTGTTGGCAAAATACGAGAAGTTAACACTACAGTAGCCTAGAAAACAAAGAACATGCTAATGAATGGGTATCGCATATGTAAAAACAGCATATACCTGACCAAAGAGACTTCCTTCCATTAACTGTTCAATTTCAGATTTCAGCTTATCTGTTAATTCATCATAACCATCCAGTATGAAAAGAGTCTGCTCTTGAAACTCAGTCACAGCTGTCCAATACGTGTCACATTGACTTCGCTTTTCTTGCGGAATTAGGGCATCGTTAAAGTATTCTCTAAAATTCTCTTTCTGTAAAGAAATAAAGCCATCTTCATGCATATCTCTCACTAACTTATTTCTGCACTTACAGAAATGTGCCTCAACTGAACAAAAAATGCTAGATGGAATTGTCTTATATAATCGGCTTCTTGGACCCAGTCTTCGTAAAGTTTGTGGGAAAGCGATGTCTTGCCGAAGCCAGGGTTACCTTCAACGAATATTTTCTGTGCACGATCGCTGTCCTGTAATACAGTCGTATCGAATACTGAATACAAAATAAGAACACTCCGTGGTTTAATACCTCAGTAACAAACAGGTCTTCAAGTTTGATGCTTTCCTCTCTTTGTACTTCGCGATCATGTAATTCCAGTTCCGTATAAATGGTTTGCAAATCGTACTGAACATTGGGCCATATATTAGGGTCAATTTTGCGTTGCTTTGAATTATGCCGTTGCTTCCAAAATGTTCTCAACTCTTCAAAAGCATTACTGATGTCGTCCTTATAATTAACAATATTAGAAATTAACAAAAATATACACTGACCGTGTAATTAATTAATATTAGTAACAAACTGGAACGAAAACATAAATAAATTAAATACATACCCGAGAAAGCTTGTTAACTACTCGCATATATCCCTCCGAAATATTAACGTTGTTTCCAATATAGGTCACAGAGTTATCGTGCATATAAACATTGATATTTCCCTCAACACGGACACTTGGTTGAGACAATATAGAGCTAGAGGGAAGTGATTCATCTTCACTGGATACGTCGGAATTTGATGCCATTTTAAATCTAGTTGGCGAAAAAGGGTGAAAACACGTTTTTGATGGTTCACTTTTCTTGTAGATTAAGAAGCTGGCAGTGCACCGTAATCCGTAAAGTACGATTATTTAATTCTTACCAAATAGGTATAAATTGGGCGTCTCTTTTTGTCATGGCTTCAATTCCGGATTAGTACAGAACGCCGTACGGGACAAACGACAAAGTCGAAGCAACACTGAGAGTGGTCTAAAACACACGCGACACGGATAACGGATAACGTGATTACACAGAACCTAAGACTTGCTCGACGTTTGCGCAAAAATAAAAAAAATAAACGCGTTCTAAAATATCTAAAAATATATTACTCTGATTTACTTCAATTTTGGATAAGTTAAAGATAATAATATTATCTTTGACACATCCAAAATCGATGTAGAATGGAGATATTCTTTTTTAAAAACAAGCCTTCAAACTTATATTAATACAGCATATGCGTTGATGACGTCATCAATAAAGTCCGGAATATGTAACCTTTTGCCGTTAGATATCGATATGTTCGCCAAGGTTCCGATACTTTAAAAAGACCAACGTATAAAGGCAAGGTTCTTTTATAGAAGGTTAGCTCAAAAGGGGATTAAGGGTATTAATCCTTTTCACCTGCGACGTCACAGTTCTGCAAGCGCGCGGCTTTCGAAACACAGGAAGCGGCAATGTTCTGATTGTTCCATACGAAGGGAATTCTTTTTAGTTAGTCACATTTTTCTTTCAGTTATGTAATGGTTGTTTTCTGAACAATACATATGTGATTTAAAACTGAGAAAATATGTTTTCTATACTATTTACGGATTACGTGAACTGAAATAAGATGCATGCAATTTTCGTGTCTAATAAAAACCTTCACTTCTAATTCCGGCTTTCTCTCTTTCGCTCCTATTAGTGAAAAGTCATAACACTGCCCTTTTCAGATTTCTTTTTTTTTCTTTGGCTCAGTACTGAATTTGCCGTAAGTGGAATTTGCATTCGTGAACAATTCTGGCAAAATAGGTATGAATGTTTTAGTTCCTTGTGTCTTTGGAAAACATTTGAAATGCCTGGCAACCGTTGTTTTATAAAAGGGTGTAGAAACACCTACGACAAAACGAAAGAACATGACCGGCAGACAGAAAATAAAGCAAAGTACATGCTAAACAAGCTAAACAATAAAAACCTATTCTTTTACAGCCTACAGTTCACGATGACCGATGCAGAGTATGATAAACAGGGATACGTATTACTACACCATATGCAATATACGCTCTAAAGAAGCTCTTCGTAGTTTCCCGCGTTATTCCTTGCCTCTGGCCCTGTGCAAGTTTCAGCAAGGAGCTNAAACAGGGATACGTATTACTACACCATATGCAATATACGCTCTAAAGAAGCTCTTCGTAGTTTCCCGCGTTATTCCTTGCCTCTGGCCCTGTGCAAGTTTCAGCAAGGAGCTAACGCTAAAACTTCTAATGTGGACGGACGCCTTAAGTGTTACTATGCTGAGCAAAAAAAAATCTATACCGAGCAAACCACAGAGGTCTAATTAAGCCTCGTTAGGCTGGTTTACCTTCATTGAAGGGAAATCAGCCTCGAGAAGGTTAATTAGACCTCTGTGGTTTGCTCGGTATAGACTTTTTTTGCTCAGCATAGTACTATCGTGTCCAAAAAAACGAATATAGAGAAACCACAGTGGTCTAATCCTTACCCGTGGGATTAATTAAAGATTGCTCATTTCGAACCTGCTCCTCTCTAAAAACGAACCGAAACTAAGAAAAGTTGAAACCGTTTTTTAGTCTGACGTGGGGATATTTTCTGTGTCCTCCAGCTCGGAGTAAAAGCGGATTCACTTTTTAAAAAAGTTTGGGTTTGGTTTTAAAAAGGAGTCCTACAAAACGGTTCGGAACGAGCAGCCTTTTTAATCCCACGGGTTAGGATTAAACCACTGAGGTTTCCCTATACCCGTTTTTTTTTATTTTTTTTATTATTATTATACTCAGCGTGAGCTAGCGCTCTTTGCTGGCATTTGTCGCCAATACATAGTTGTTATGGCAACGATACATTATAAACTAAATAACCAAAAGGGTTATACTCTTGGACATTAGAGTAGAGCCCTGTTTTGCATATACATTTTTATTGCATTAATTAAAAAGGCTTCCACTGCTGGGAATATCTTTTGATTGGTCAATATAATTTCCGCATTGAAAAGAAGTTTTTCTTTAGCTAAAGATCGAAGGAGTATAGCCCTCGGTTTGTTTAGCCATCGGCATTGAAAAAAAATTTGTTTTAAGTCTTGCACAGTGTGGTCACTGCATATACAATATTGATTGTCTGACTTTTTGAATCGATGGAGGAAAGCTGCTGTAGGGTAGTGAGCGCAGCGTAGTTTAATAATGGTACTGACAACTCTTCTATTCAAGTATGATTTGCATAACGGGGGATTTCTCGGGGTAACACCCATAAGCTTAACAACGTCGAGGGTGTCTTTGTCTAGATTTCTACCCATCTCTCTTTAAATAAGTTTTTAATCTTGCTTTGCGTTAACTGGGTTTGAACGTTAGTGCTTAGTTTGGTAGTCAATGACCAGCATATTCGATAAGAACAGGAGGTGTATGTGACATGTTTGGGGGATGTAATATCATCTCGGTCGGTTATATTTCTGGATAAGCCAAATCTGGTTAACCTTTCTTCGAAAATTAATTTTAATGGATGAATTCCACTTTCTACTTCCAAAGTAGAGGTAGGGGATGTTTTCAAAGCACCGGTAATTATCAGCAAGGCTTGCGGCGATGGGGGTGTTTTATTACAGGAAAATTTGCCATATTGGAATTGCACCAAAGCAGGTAAACCATAAAGGATTTTTGAATAAAGGGTAGCCAATAGTAGGGATCTTAGTTGATTGGTTTTAATAGCTTCCACTTTGTGGGATAAGGACCTAATTCTTAGGAGTATTAAGTTTCCTTCTGCGGCAAGTCTGCTTACATGAGGGATCCACGACAGCTTCTTATCAAATACAAGTCCAAGGTATCGAACATAAGTTTTTAACATAAGTTTTACCCGTTTTTTTAACACTGTAGTACTAATCACAGTATGTGAGAATACACATAGAATGTTGGTCCTCTGATGCCCATGACAGAAGACACGACCTACTTTTCTCCAAATCGTCTAGAATAGAAGGGTTATTTGACAGTATTTCTTGACAAAAAAGGTACGCCAAGTTTCGGTCAATACGACTAACTTTATAAATGTCGAAAACGATTCCGGCTTTGAGTCCTAACAAGCCCACCATGAATGGAGTAATTTCTCAGCAAGCTGCCAATTCTTCTGTGCTTTCGAAGTGTTTAACTATAGTTAAACACTTTTTTAGTGTTTTTTTAGTCGTCCGCACCTATAATTAGGTGCGGACGACTGACTGAGAATTCTTCATCGCCCAACAGGTATTTGTACGACTTGGGAGAGTCCATCCAAGTCAAGATGGAGAGAATTGCCAAGGAAATTTATGGTGCTGACGGCATTGAGGTTTCATCCTTGGCCAAGCAGCAGATTGAACGCTACGAAGCTCAAGTACGTGTCGAGGAGATAGCAACGTTATATATTTATTCATTTAAACATACACACTCAAAAAAAAAGTGTGAAGTCCATTTTCTTATTTATTTTTTTCATAATCGTCTGGTACGTTTCATGGTGTGGGTTCCGTTTTTCTAGGGTTTTGGAGCATTGCCCATTTGCATGGCCAAAACTTCAGCCTCTTTGTCTCCCGACATTCCAGGAATGTCCTGTGGGCCAGCACGTAAGAGACCGAGGCACTTCCTAATTGGAAATCTATTTCGCTTTCTTTATGGAGGATCTTTATGAAAGATCAACCAATTTATGATAGTCTTGATGTCCAGATATATTTCGCAGTTTGGTTCGCTTAAGTGCAAACTCGTCTTTGCCGACATTCCCCACGACAGCTGTCCTAAACGTTGCAATAAGGTACGGTCGTATTGCCCGAATACCAGACTGTACTCGATTTTCTTCTTCACTGTCGTCTTATTCTTCCACCTTTTCTGCACCTAACCCATTACGCTTGGCGGCCCGTTTAATTTGCATTATTATCATATGAATATGGAGACGCGTACAGCTTGTAGGCAAAGTCCCTTGCTTCGCCTGGAAAAGCAGGCACAGCATAATGCACGACAATGGACACCGCGCTATAGTTCACAGAACACGCCATCATATTGTCCGCAACGCTGGCAAAAAGAACTTGTCGCCCAGAGATTCTGGCAGTATTTTAGAGGCACAATAAGAGACGATTTATATACCTTTGCCAAACCCCTTCACAATAACATTTTTCATACTACAAGAGATCATTTCAGCGTTTGTGGGTAAAAAACGCGATGTCAGGACCACAGTCAGGCCCGTGCTATCACAATTCTGCGCCCTAGGCCAAAGCACAATTCTGCCCCCCCCCCCACACCTTGAAAAGTTGATTTATAATGTTCCGTTTAATATGTAAGTTTATTTTTGGAAACATATATGCACTTATATGCACATATATGCACTTAATACAATCGTCTTAAATACACCTTAAATACACTTAAATACGTCTTAAATACACCTTAAAATCATGACGCCAATAGCAAGGCAGCGCAAGCTGTAGAGATGCTCAACAACGTCGACGTACTGCATTCCGTTGCAGCAACGTAAATCTACCTCTCAATTTATTTAATATGTGTGGATGTAAATTTAAAAAAAACAGCGTTATACGTATATGGCCTTTTCAAAATAAGACTAAAAAGTTTGCAAATATTTGGTTATTTCTTCTCTTTCTGCACCCCCCACCCCCTGATGCTGCGCCCTAGGCCATGGCCTAGGTTGGCCTTATGAGAAATACGGCCCTGAACCACAGTGGACTGGAAAGTAAAACACCAGAATATGTGACTTGCGAGAAAGATTGTGAGTTGTGAACTTGGCATCTTGTTCTCTCTACTCTCTATCTTAATACTGACCAAAAAGGGTCCTGCCATTAACTGTTCTAATTCGGGTTTCAAGTTTTCCGCAAGCTCGTCGTAGCCGTCAAGGACGAAAAATGTCCCTGGTTCTGGAATTGCACAAGAGCTTCCCAATACTTGTCGCTTTGATTTTGCGTTTCTTGAGGAATTAAAGCATGGTTGAAATACCCGCGAAAAACTCTTTCTCAACGAAAGAACGCTGTTTTACTCTGAAGAGAAAACAGCTTATTTGAATGCATTTAACTGAAATGTGCCTTAATTGAATAAAAATGGCTAGTTGGAATTGCTTTACACAATTGGCTTCTTGGACCCTTCATAAAGTTTACAAGAGAGAGTGATGGTCTTGCCGAAACCGGGGCTACCTTGAATAAAAATCCTGTCCGTGCAGCTATTGACTCCACTCTTCTACGGTTTATTATGTTTCGCGAGACTCGTCTTCACTTGAAGAATCGGAATCAAAATCATGACAGGAATCCATCTTTAAAAGGTATCCGCCAACTAGTTGAACAGATTCTTTTTATCTCATGACTTTGAAAAGTATACTTTTCAAAGTCATGTTGTATCATATACGATCATATATCATTTACGATCGTCTTGTCCTTGTAGCTCACATTCTCTTTCTTTGGCAAAGTGTTTTGCGTTGCTTAATCTCAGTCTTCTTCTGGAGCGCTTTCTTGGGGGAATGTGTGTAATGAAGATAAGAGCTTCGACCTTGAAGTAGTTGAGAACAGGCGACAAGGAATAAACGTGGCTTTACATCTCTTCTTGTATACTGAATAAAATTTAGCTACGCATTCTTCAGTCAATTTCAAATCATACGGAAGTCAATTTCCTCTTCATGATACACTGGCTGGACCGCAAGTCAACCACATCCGCGTTCGCTCTGGCTTACAGACACCGTACCTAACCACTTATCTTTGCACAATCCTGAGTCAATGCTGCACAGATAATTTCAGAATTGCAAAGCTTTATTAAAACCAAATAATTTAGAAGATAACAATATACGTATATCAAAGCTCAGGTACTCGGCCAAGCACGGAAACAATTGTTTGACAATCATTTGGAATAAACGAACAATCCCGAACTCCCAGACTCCGCAACTAAATATAGAGACGATTTTAGATCTTCACGCGCTAGCAGTAGTCTGGTTTGTCTTACGTTAGGACTCATGATTTCTATTAATGTTATTAAGATAGAGAAGCTTTCACGCAAGTTGTTGCCACTGAGATCTAAATACTTCAAGGAAGCCGCGTGTGGTGAATTCCTCAAATTATGTATGTCAAAGCTTGACAATTTACAGCCGACCAAACTAAGAGCCGTCAAGGGGGTTTGCAACTGACTCAAAACTGAGCCCAGTACTCCTACCAAAAATTTCCGCCATAGGTTATATAGTAAGAAAGTAACATTAGATTACCTCGAAGTGGGCTATAAGACAAGTTCAAGCCTTGTAGCTGGTGAAATGAGGCCAGAAGACTCCCAAACCTCCCAGCCCACGCGACGTCGTCAAATAATTGCAGATTATTATAAGCGAGGCTAAGACTCCTCAAGCAGCGAAAATTGGATAAGGATTCAGATAGAGCAGTCATCCCTTGTCGTTCCAACCTGTTGTAGTCCAGATCAAGATGAATCAAGGACTAAAACAAAGTAGTAAGCCTTTGTTCGAGGCTAGGCAGGGGGCTTATTCGTACTTTAGGCAAGGCATTCAGCAAGCGAGACAGTTGGTATGTACTAAATCCTTGTGCTTTACAGCCATTAATCTCAAGCCGAAACCTGGCGTCTGAGCCACCGCAACAATTCATAGCCGCTTCCAAAGCAAGTATTTCTTTCTCCGTTGACCCAGGTTCGACATTCACAGCCAGAGTAACTGCAACAAATATTTGCTATACATTAGCTATTTCAAGTTCTTATATTAAAAACAAAACAAAAAAACTTACAAGTTTCTCCAAGAGGTAGCCTTGTATTCTTCCCATCTCCAAGTTTGGAAGTAATGGATTCGCATAATCGGATAAGTGTTCTAGACTGAACTAGAGAGGTAAGAGGAGCGTTATATATACATATTAAAAGAGTTTGTTTACCTATGTTGTAAATCTTACTTGGAGGAAGTTCTTGGAGATTAAGATTTCTCAAAGAAGAGGATGTTTGCCCGCTTTGCAGGGATCTCAGAGCAATATCCGTAAACTGACCAGAAAGAATATCAGCTAGCATGATGGAATGTGAACTCTTTACGTCTGATTTTTCTTTTCTGCATTGTGAGCATACATTAGGAGCAAGGTCTGCAAAGTTTAAGGTAGAGTACGGCCAATGACTAACTAGTATCTTCAGAGCCTGAAATCGACCTACACAAATAAATAAACTATAAAGGCAAAAATTTGCAATCACGTGAAATGTAAATGTGTTCTTGCGTCTTGCGTGCGAGGCCACCCTTACTAACCGTAACCTTACCTGCAAGGTAAGCTGTGCTGGCCAAATGAAACAAAATACGTGGGGGTAAAACATGGACGATTTTTCTTAGCTCATATGCGTCTTTGACTAGTGCTAAGCTGCTCCAATACATGAGCTTTCGGATTGTAAACCAGACATCACACTTGCACTCCTTTTCGCTTACCAAGTCCCAAACATTATTGCGTACGTCCATATTGTCCATAAAAATTTGCCCGTCTAGGATACGAACTGTGAAGCCTTGGAACTAAAACGCCATTCCCCTTTGCCTTGTGGGATGGATGGGAACTGCTTAGTATAAAAATGTAAATACATTCTTTTACAAAATTCATGGCTCACAATGATTGCCAGATTGTTTCCTTTTACTATTCCGTCCAATATAAAACGCAACTGACGTTTTAAAAGGTCAAACGGGAACCGTAAGGTTATATCGGCCTGCTTTGGCCACGGCCCTCGACGACAACAATCAATGGAAGATCACCTGGATGCTCCCAACCACGACTAGCTCGTTTCTCCGGCTTGGCGTTTGTTTGCAAAAGGTTAAAAAAAAAGATAGCAGTAGCTCTGCAATGAAAAATACAGAAGTATCAATTGATTCATGGACTTCATTTTAAAAGCTTAGTGAAAACGTAAACTATGCCTGTTGTTGATCAGGTGCATAATTTTAACACCATTAAAACTTGCTTTCATCCCTGAAACAATGAACGAGAATGAAATTAGTACTAACATACCATGCCTATCGGAGTGACTGCTATCATACGTCTATTAGGCATGCTGGACCAAACGCTAAAAAAAAACCGACAGGTATACGTTGAACCGAACCTAACCTAACGACAATTAGGAAAGAAACAATTATTGGGAAAAGAAGGGAAAAAGGGACTAGTTTTATTACCGGAGATAAGGTTGGACGTTCGATGAAGACCTCGACACTAGCGTGGAATTTGGTGGCATATGGGGAAACGATTGTCAAAGAGTTGAACTGGTTTATCGATGAAATACTGATGGATGTTATACTATGTTATTTGCTTATTGTTTGGTAATGAAACTACTGATCGTTTACTCTTCAGTCTATAAAATGTATGTGCGTGGTTTTAATTTTAGAGAAATAAAGAAGTAACTAATGAAGTTATGCATGACTTATAAAGTAAGACAAAAATAGTATTAGACGTCGTTGCTGAAAAGCATGGGAAATTGACCAAATAGTAAAATGACATCAAAAGGTTTTGTGTGTGAAAATACCCAAGAGAGCTATGAACATCTGCATAGAACGCAAAGGGTCTTCGACGAAGTTGGCTATGGAAGCCCTGAGAGGACAAAACTCGGGAACGGCAGAAAGTGACTCGAGAACAGCAAAAAGTACACGAAGTGTACATAAGTGTATATATGTACATTTGTCCTCGCAGGGCTTCCATAAAAGGTCTACAGTATGTGCGGCGTGGCCATAGAGTAAATATATATATATATATATATATATATATATATATATATATATA